>JAPXFY010000027.1:9648356-9653356 GCA_030674185.1 Monoplex corrugatus | reverse complement strand
ATAGAGAGTTACAATAGTCCAGTCTAGATAGTATGAAAGAGACAGCAACTTGTTGGTAGCATCAGTGGAAAGGAAGGAGCGAATCTTACCAATTCTGCGTAGCTGATAATACAGAGTACGGCACAACTTTTGACATGGGCTTCCATAGACAGTGTTTCATCCAGATAGAAGCCAAGGTTTCTAACAGTTTGTGAGAAAGATACATCACAACCAGAGATAGACATGGGGGCATGAGTAACCTGATTGACCTTTGACTTAGTACCAGTAACAATAAGCTCAATTTTATCATCATTCATCTTCAGCTTGTTTTCACTCATCCACTTGGAGACATCCTCTATACAATCTCTCAGACTGCACGCAAGAGCGTCAAAATCTGATGGGGCAGAGGAGCTATGCAGCTGTGAGTCATCCGCAAAGAAGTGGTATGAGTGACCTGACTGATGAATGATAGCGCTGAGAGGTTGTGTATACATAGTGAACAGGACAGGTCCCAAGACAGAACTTTGTGGGACACCACATTTCAGCACAGATGGATTTGATTTGTGGCCAATGACAACCGACTGGGTACGGCCAGTCAAATAGGAGGTAAACCAGTCCAGAACCGTTCCAGAACAGCCAAAAGTGGTACGCAACCGCGTTATGATGATGCTATGGTCTATGGTGTCAAATGCTGCTGACAAGTCAAGCAGTGACAAGATAGACACACTCCCATTGTCTGAAGCCTGAAGGAGGTCATTGACCACACGCAATAGAGCGGTTTCTGTGCTATGGCACTTACGGTAGGCTGACTGGAATGGCTCTAGCAGGTTGTGAGATTCCAGATGCTGCAGAAGCTGTTCTAGTACAATATGTTCCAACACCTTTGATAGGAATGGTAGATTGGAAACTGGACGATAATTCTTCAAGCAGTCTGGGTCGAGATTTGCCTTCTTCAGAAGGGGCTTGACAAGAGCGTGCTTAAAGCACTGAGGCACAACACCAGATGACAAGGACTTATTCATAATATACGTGACAATTGGAGTAATTTCATCTAGACAATCAAATAGGATAGAGGCAGGGATAGGGTCAAGGTCACATGACTTCTTTGGCATTTTCTTCAGTATCTCTCTCACACAACCCTCAGACATAAGCTCAAAATTTTCTAGCTGTGTACCAGAGAACACAACAGCATCAGTGGGGCATGGTGTATCAGGGTCAAAGTTGCTTCTGATCCGTTCAATCTTTCCAACAAAAAATTCATTGAATTTATCAGGAAGAGACTCTGGGGGGATGTTAGAAGGAAGCACAGTATCTCCAGCTTTTCCCAGCAACTGATCACTGAGGTGGAAGAGTTCTCTGGAACTATCAGCGCCTGCTATCTTACCACATATGTACTTTTTCTTTGCTTCACGTATCATATTTGTAACTATGTTACGCTGCTCTGCATATATTTCTCTATGAACGGTCAGACCGGACTCACGCCACGCACGCTCAGCGGTACGCCGTAGCACTTTAGCATGAATGACTTCAAGTGTCATCCAAGGGGCGGATATACGGTTTGACACAGTACGCATAACAAGAGGGGCGTGTTGGTCAAGCAGCTGACGCAAGCATGTGTTGTAAGTACATATGGGATCAGATGAATTGGACTGACAGGCTGAATCAAGTGCTGTATGAACATCAGTCTTGAAAACATTCTTCTCAATAGCCTTAAGATTGCGTGAAGCGATTTTCTTTGTTGCTTTGCCTGGTTTTCTAAGAGACAGTTCAAAGGAGATGACAAAATGATCAGATAACAGCATGTCACGAACAGATAAATCAACTACATCAGAAACACAGTTTGTGATTAGCCAATCTAAAGTATGGCCTTTGCGTTGAGTAGGTACATTGATCATTTGTTGCAGACTAAAATTTTCAAAAACGGCATTTAAAGCAACAGTACAACGATCAGAGGGATTATCAAAATGGACATTTATATCACCATTAACAAACAGCCTTTCGTAGGTATTGTACGATTCGAGCAGGTCAGGGAATTGGTCCAAGAACATTGATATCTTGAGTTTGTTTATGACACTAGGTGGGGGACGGTACACACAAAGAAACACAGAGGTCTGACCATCAAAGTCCAGGCGGACCTCACACACCTCAAAAGCTGTAAAAGGAAAGTCTTTGGATGGAGAAGAAATGTGTTTTTTAAGACTGTTTCTGTATATCACAGCAATGCCACCTCCAGCTCTGTCCTGCCGACATAGTAGTAGTAAGAGGTCGTAGTAGTAGTAGTAGTAGCAGTATTAATATCATCATCATCATTATTATCATTCTTATCCTTATTATTATTGTTGTTGTTGTTATTGTTATTATTTTTATTATTATTATTATTATTATTGTTATTATTATATTATATTATTGTTATTATTATTAGTATTAGTATTAGTAGTAGTAAGAGGTAGTAGTAGTAGTAGTAGTAGTAGTAGTAGTAGTAGTAGTAGTAGTAGCAGTATTAATATCATCATCATCATTATTATCATTCTTATCGTTATTATTATTGTTGTTGTTGTTATTATTATTTTTATTATTATTATTATTATTATGGGAGAAATGGGAGAAATTAGATGAGGAACTTGTCCTTAAGCTGAATGCGCTAATAGGGAACAGTACGCTGGAACACAAACTTGACACATACGGAGACATCATATACTCTATCTGCAGGGACACTTATGGAGTGAAGCAGCCAAAGACAAAAACGCCTCCCCAGAAATCCAGAAGACAGCAACAGATGGAGAGCATCCGGAGGGAGAAAAGGAAGCTTAAAAAGCGAATGAAAACTGCCTCAGAATTCGAGAAGCAAGGGCTCCTGGAACTCTGGAAAGATCTGAAGGCCAAACACAATGCTCTCAGCAAAGTGGAATCAGCAAGGCGAAGAAAGAGCAAAAAGAAGAAGACTCAAGATCGTTTCTTCAAAGATCCCTTTGACTTTGCAAGAAAGCTGTTTGAACAACCCAAATCAGGGACTCTCACAGTTGGCAAGGAAACCCTAGAGCAGCATCTCAGGGAAACATATTCCAATTCTCAGCGCGAGGCACCACTTGAAATCCAGAATCTGGTTTGGCCTGCAGCGCCAGAAGGAAAATTCAATAACAAACCACCAACACTGGATGAAGTGAAGAACGTAGTAAAGAAAGCCAGAGCCAAGTCAGCACCTGGACCAAACGGAATACCATACCTGCTCTACAAGAAATGCCCAAAAGTGCTCGAGTGGCTCCACAAGATGATTCGATCAGCATGGAGGAACCAGAAGATCAGCGACCAATGGATGAGAGCTGAAGGAGTGTACATTCCGAAGGAGCAGAACTCCAGCAGCATCAATCAGTTCAGGCCAATATCACTTCTGAACGTCGAGGGGAAAATCTTCTTCTCTGTTATGGCAGCAAGATTGACAAAATACCTGACTGAAAACAAGTATCTGGATATGTCAGTCCAAAAGGGAGGCATACCAGGAATGCCTGGATGCTTGGAACATGCCACGTTGATTTGGGATGCCATCCAAAAAGCAAGAACAGAGAAGAGAGACATTGACGTAGTTTGGCTTGATCTGGCGAATGCATATGGATCAGTTCCACACGATATGATCCAGCTGGCTCTTGAAATGTATCACATCCCAGAAAACATCCGAACAATGCTGAGGAAGTATTTCCAAGGGTTCTCAATGCGGTTCTCTACCAAAGAATACACCACAGACTGGATAGACCTAGAGGTGGGCATTGCAATGGGCTGTGCAATCTCTCCCATACTGTTCGTGTTGGCAATGGAAGTCATCTTGAAAGCTGCAATGAAGAGTTCAGGTCCAGTGAATCTGGGAGATGGATACCAGATGCCTCCTCTGAAAGCTTTCATGGATGACACAACAGTCTTGTCCACGGATGAGGAAGAGACACACCAAATCTTAAAGCAGCTGGATGAGCTGGTGGCCTCTTCAAGAATGAGGTTCAAACCTAAGAAATCCCGAAGTCTCTCACTGCGAAAAGGAAAAGTGGCAGATTCAGTCAAATTCATGGTAGCCAACCAAGCCATCCCCACTGTCACAGAAGAGCCAGTAAAAAGTCTCGGAAGATGGTATGATGACTCCCTGAATGACACACAAAGAGGATGTGAAACCAAGCAAACAGCAGAAGAAGGCCTGTAGAAAATAGATAACTGCGGACTGCCAGGCAAATACAAAGTCTGGTGTCTACAGTTCATGCTGATACCAAAGCTGCTGTGGCCACTGCTAATCTATGACATTTGCACCAGCACAGTGGAAGCAATGGAAGCCCAAATCAACAAATACACAAGAAAATGGCTCGGTGTCCTACCTGGTCTCACTGATGTTGCATTCTACTGTCGTCAAGCAATGCTGAAGCTACCTCTCAAATCCATAGTGGAGGAATACAAAGTTGGAAAAGCAAGACTGTTGAGCATGCTGGAGGAATCGGAAGACAATATCGTGAGATCAGTTCATCCAAAGCTGAGAACTGGCAGAAAGTGGAAAGTCCAAGAGGCTGTAAACAATGCCAAGAGAAACCTCAGCATCAAAGAAATAATTGGACTCACGCAAACCAACAGACAGGGACTGGGAGCAACAAAAATGCAGTGGTGGTCCAAAGCCAAAAGGAAGGAAAAAAGAGACATGATCATACAGGAGTTGAAGGAAGAAGAAGATGTCAAAAGAGTGCAGAAGGCAGTCCAGCAAGGTCAACAGGGGCAATGGACAACATGGGAAAGTGCACTCCAAAGAAGTCTCAGCTGGAACGATATGTGGCACATGGCTCCTCTAAGGATAAGCTTCCTCCTCAGATCTGTATATGACCTGCTCCCCTCGAATGCAAACTTAGTGAAATGGGGGAAATCAGACGACCCAGCATGTCCGCTCTGTCAGAAGAAACAAACAGTGGAACATGTCCTAAGCTCTTGCAAAGTAGCGCTAGCCCAAGGAAGGTATACATGGAGGCACAACCAAGTTCTGAAAGTGATCACAGACGTGG
>JAPXFY010000027.1:9625856-9638356 GCA_030674185.1 Monoplex corrugatus | reverse complement strand
TACAGCGAAAATATCATGAGAAAACAGATCTGGTGACAAAACACAACACTCCTCTTTTATATCAAACTAAACTCGGACTCTTAAAGACAAATGAAGTGATTCGTAAAAAAATTAATGTACATGTTCAAAACAAATTCAATGCTCTGGAAGACGTTGGTGACAGTGAGGAGCAATGGACCAAGTTGAGAAATTCGATAAATGAAGCTTGTGAAGAAATCCCTAAGGCAGACAGAAAAACAAAAAAGAGCTGGATGACTAATGAAATTTGGGCTTGATGGAGGAAAGGAGGAAGGCAAAAAGAAACGATGAGATAAACAAAGAAATCAGGAATATATATTATCATTTTCTTGACAGTGCTGCTTGTTGTTGTCGCTTTTCAAATTCGTTTAAGTAAACATTCAGTGACAGCCTGCTACAGACAAGGTAATCATAGAAATAATTAATTGTACCGCTGTGAAGATCAAACGTTTCTATAAATAGATAGCAATACTGACAGTATTTTATGTCTTCCAAGGTTAAGGTGACATCCACTCGCACACGCATTAGCACATAGACATACACAGACACAGGTATAGACACAGACACAGAGGTACACACACACACACACACACACACACACACACACACACACACACACACACACACACACACACACACACACACACACACACACACACACACACACACACAGTCTGCTACAGACAATGTAATCATAGAAATCATTATTACTCATTATTACTATTGAAAGAAAAGAAGGAAAGAAAGGCTATATACAATCACTGCCACCATGAAGACGAAAAGACGAAAAAAAAAACGAAAACGAAAGAGGGAATAGATACAGAAATCATTATAAATTATGAAAAAAAGAGGAAAGAAATCATCATCATCATCATGTGCCCTGCCACGTGGCGTTGGCGATCATGGCCCTCCATATGCATCTATCCCTTGTCACTGCAAGTACATCTTCCACCCTCTTTGTCCTCAACCACCTTGCAAGTCCGTCCAATATCTTCTCCCTGGGCATACCTGGTGTTCTCTTTCCCTCCAGCTTTCCTATTGTAACTAAGTGCTCTAATTCCTCTTTCCTCATAAAATGACCCACACATGTTGCTTGTCTTTTCCTAATCTTCCTTGAGGAAAGAAAGGCTACATACAGTAATCATTATTAATATTGTTTTGAAATATGGATTATGTATAGCGTGCGTGCGAGTGCATATGTGCCAACTTCCATCATGACACTGTGATCCTTCTTACCCGAGATGTGATATTTTCTGATCGGTTGCTTGTATATGTGTTTCTATCTGCTGACTTAAAAAAGTTTAACCTTCTCCTCTTTGTCTACATACTCATTTTATTGTATTTACACTCATGCTCCAGCCACAACCCGTCTTTTGATTTTAATGTGCATATCGCATTGCATCTTTAATCAAATTTTTCTATCCTACCAATGTTGTTTTTCAATGAGTATTGCCCTTTTTGTCCATTGTTAAAAGTCCTAACCAAGGCATCTGACTCTTATGACATGATGTGCTTTTATAACCGTACATTTTTAGAATTAGTCATAATCTTTGATATTGTGTTCGACAAAGAGGGAGGGGGAGAGAGATGAGGGGAGGGAGAGGGTGGGGAGGGGTGGGAGAGAGAGTGAGAGATAGTAAGAGCATGTGTGTCCATTTGTTTATGCGTTCTTTTTCCTGTATGTATTTTAATGCGAATGCCAAAACAATTTCCCATTGTGATGCTCTGGGCTAAATAAAATTCTTGTATCTTGGGTTTTTTTCCCAAACACTGCTGGACAGCAAGAGGACAGAGAGGGTGGGAAATGTACTAGCAGTGACAAGGGATAGATTCGTATGGAGGGTCATATTCGCCAACGCCATGTGACAGGGCACATGATGATGATGAACTGGACACACCGCGCACAACAAGGAATCAAACATTTTAGTGGAGCACTGAGAACTCAAGCTGTTCGGTGAGCTGATAACGTTCCACTAAGTTGCTGCACAGTCCGCATCTTTGGTGGGCCTTCATGCTGGGTGTTTTCATGTTTCCATAAGCCAACCACTGACTATGACGTACAGGATTTTTAACGTGCGGTTTTGCTGTTCATCGTGCTTTATACACACGAAGGATGTTTCAAGCACTGGCAAGTTTTGCACACATATCCACCTGACCCACACATAAACTGTTTTCCAGACATCGGCACGTGATGTGTGTCTGACCCAAATATAAACTGTTTTCCAGACATCGCCACGTGATGTGTGTCTGACCCAAAATAAACTGTTTTCCAGACATCGCCACGTGATGTGTGTCTGACCCAATATAACTGTTTTCCAGACATCGCCACGTGATGTGTGTCTGACCCAATATAAACTGTTTTCCAGACATCGCCACGTGATGTGTGTTTGACACAAATATAAACTGTTTTCCAGACATCAGCAGTGACGTGTGTGTCTGACCCAAATATAAACTATTTTCGAGACATAGCCACGTGATGTGTGTCTGACCCAAATATAAACTATTTTCCAAATATTGGCATGTGACATGTGTCTAGCCCAAACATGAACTATTTTTCTAAGATCGGTACATGGTGTGTGTCTGACTCTAATATAAAGTGTTCACCATACACCGCCACATACTGTGTGTCTGACCCACACACATTGTTTTCCAAACATCAGCAGCAACGTATGTCTGGCCCAAATATAAACTGTTTTCTAGATATCGCCACGTGGTGTGTGTCTGACTCAAATATAAACTGTTTCCCAGACATCGGTGCGTTTCCCAGACATTGCTTTTATCACAGAGACATGGCTTAAGCCCCTTGGTCACGAACCTATACATGCTAGCCTCACTCCGAGTGGTTACAGGCTTGCTTCTTTCCATCGCTCATCCCGAGGTGGCGGTATCTCCATCCTCTACAAGGACTCACTCCATTCCTGCCTATCTTTCTCGCAGTCTCTGCCTTTCTCCCATCCTTCTTTCGAGCACGTTGAAGTATCCTTCCAATCCAACCCTCACCCCATCACCTTCTCCTGTGTCTATCGACCCCCACCTAGCTCTGCCAACAAACTCACCACATCCACGTTTCTGTCTGACTTTGAACAATTGCTTGACCACTACTGCCTCTTACCTGGAAATCTCATCATTCTAGGTGACATCAATGTCCACTATGACAACACTCACCGTTATGACACAAGACATATCATCAACTCTCTGTCCAATCACAATATGACTCAACACATTTCTGAACCAACCCATCAAAAAGGTCACATTTTTGACTGGATCATTTCTCGTGATCACCACAATTCCGCTACTGACAACTGCTTAGTTCTTTCTACCCGTCTAACTTCAGCCCTTCCATCTGACCACTCTGCAATTCTCTGTTCTCTTGACATTTCTCCTCCTTCCCGTACCATGCGCACAGTGACTCGACGCAATCTCAAATCTATCGACCTCTCCACATTTTCATCTGATGCCTCCCGTCTCCTTTCTGAAAAGTCACATAACCTTGCCGATGAATTCTATACTACTCTCCACCATCTTCTGGACACTCATGCTCCAGCCACAACCCGTCTTTTACCTGACCGCCCCCCTACCCCCTGGCTCACTCATGAGATTGCCTGTGCAAAACGTGCCCGACGCAGAGCAGAGCGCCGTTGGCGCAAATCCAAACTCACTGTACACAGGCAACTTTTCCAAGCCTCTAAAACAAAAGTATCCACCCTCATTGCATCAGCAAAAACAAGCTATTTCCAAACCAAAATCCTGAATGCCTCTTCTTCAAAAGAACTCTTTACAACCATGAATCATCTCCTTGGCACACGAAAAGATTTACCTCTCCCAACAAAACATACAAATGAAGAACTCCCATCTGTATTCTCCAAGTATTTCACCACCAAAATACAAACTCTTCGTGACAGGCTTGACAGGACACCCTGTCAACCATGCCCACCTGACCCTTCCTTCTCTGGCACACCTCTTTCTACTTTTACCCCAGTCTCACAAGAAGAAATTTTCAACACAATCAGATCCATGTCGTTCAAAACCTGCGAACTGGATCCTCTTCCAGGTTCTCTCTACTCCGACTGTCTCCCTACTCTCCTCCCATTCATCACTGACATCATCAACACTTCTCTTCAAACTGGAACTGTCCCTGATTCTTTCAAGTCTGCTATTGTTCACCCTCTCCTCAAGAAACACAATTTAGACCCAAATGAACTGAAAAATTATCGGCCTATCTCTAATCTCTCTTTCTTGTCGAAACTCCTTGAAAAAGTCGTCCTCAACCAGCTGAACTCTCACCTGTCTGCCAACAATCTCCTCAATCCTTTCCAGTCAGCCTACCGCCAGTGCCATAGCACTGAAACTGCCCTACTACACATTCTCAACAATCTCCTCCTTGCAACTGATACTGACAAAGTCTCTCTCCTCACACTCCTTGATCTGTCTGCAGCCTTTGACACCATTGATCATGGTATTCTCCTTTCTAGACTTCATCATACTTTTGGCATCTCTGACATTGCTCTGTCCTGGTTCAATTCATACCTATCAAACAGAAAACAAACTGTTCTCATCAATGGCACTTACTCTCAACCTGCATACCTGACCTGTGGTGTTCCACAAGGATCTGTCCTTGGCCCTGTTCTTTTCACTCTTTACACCTCCCCCCTGTCCACCATCATTAACTCCCACTCTATAAAACACCACTTCTATGCTGATGACACCCAACTTCAAGACAGTGACTCACCTGATAATATACAGCGCCTGTTGACTCGCACCACTGAGTGTTACTCGGATATTAAGAACTGGATGACACACAATAAACTTCAGCTTAATGACGACAAGACAGAAGCTATCCTCATTGGCACCCGTCAGAAACTTTCTCAGCTGCCTCCTCTTTCTCTCCCATTATGTAACACATCAGTCCCAATTTCTGATTCAGCTAAAAACCTTGGTGTCTGCATTGACTCTACCCTCTCCATGAACAACTTTGTTTCTCAAACTGCCAGATCTTGCTACTATCATCTCCATCGTATAAGGCTGATCAGGAAGTATCTCTCTGTCGAAACAACTGCAAAACTCGTTCTCTCCTTCATAATGTCTCGCATTGACTATTGCAATTCACTCCTGTCTGGTCTTCCTGCCTCCTCCATTCACATCCTACAGCGCATTCAAAACAATGCTGTACGCCTTGTACTCAAAAAGAAAAAAGCTGACCACATATCTCCTCTCCTGGCACAACTTCACTGGCTCCCTGTATCAAAGCGCATACAATACAAACTAGACACCATGTTCTACAAAAGCCTCAATAACGCAGCCCCCGATTACCTGTCAAGCCTACTTGAGATCTATGTTCCCTCACGTACCCTCCGCTCTGCCTCCGATCCTCTGACTTTTCGCTTTCCATGCACTAAGCTCAATACCTATGGTCCACGAGCCTTCTCTGTTTCTGGTCCACTCTCCTGGAACAAACTTCCTCTCTCAGTCCGTCAGCAACCTACTTTTGTCTCCTTCAAGTCCGCTCTCAAAACCCACCTTTTCTCCTCTGCATAAAATCCTAACCTCACTCAACCCCCCCTCCCCCCTCTGCAGCCTGTCTCCGCTCGGAGGGGAATCACATGGTTATAATATATAATTGTATATGCTATGCTCTCTATAAATTTTCCATTGCTTTTATTCTTGCTTTTATTGCTTTTATTGCTTTTATTCTTTCTCCCCATTTATAGCCATGCGTGTGTGCGTGCGTGCGTGCGTGCGTGCGTGCGTGCGTGTGTGTCTGCTTCAGCGCTTAGATTTGATTTTATCAAGATTTTGCGCTATATAAATATTGTAATTATTATTATTATTATTATAATAGGTGTCTGACCCGAACATACATGTAAACTGTCTTACAGACATCGGCACGTGATGTGTGTCTGACCCAAATATAAACTATTTTCCAGACATCGCCACGTGATGTGTGTCTGACTCAAAAATAAACTGTTTTCCAGACATTAGCAGTGACGTGTGTGTCTGACCCAAATATAAACTGCTTTCCAGGTATCGCCACGTGATGTGTATCTGACTCAAATATAAACTGTTTTCCAGACATCGCCACGTGATGTGTGTCTGACCCAAATGTAACTGTTTTCCAGACTTCATCAGTGACGTCCGTCTGACTCTGATAGAAAGTGTTTACCATACATCGCCACATACAGTCTGTCTGACCCAAATATAAACTGTTTTCTAGACATCGCCACGTGATGTTTGTCTGACCCAAATATAAACTGTTTTCTAGACATCGCCACGTGATGTGTGTCTGACCCAAATATAAACTGTTTTTCAGACATCAGCAGTAACGTGTGTGTCTGACCCAAATATAAACTCTGTTCTAGACATCGTCACGTGATGTGTGTCTGACCCAAATATAAACTGTTTTCCAGACTTCAGCAGTGACGTGTGTGTCTGACCCAAATATATACTGTTTTCTAGACATCGCCACGTGATGTGTGTCTGACCCATATATAAACTGTTTTCCGGACTTCAGCAGTGACGTGTGTGTCTGACCCAAATATAAACTCTTTTCCAGACATCAACAGTAATGTGTGTCTGACCCAAATATAAACTGTTTTCCAGACATCAAAAGTAACGTGTGTCTGACCCAAATAAAACTGTTTTCCAGACAAAGCTACGTGATGTGTGTCTGACCCAAATAAAATTGTTTTCTAGACATCGCTACGTGAAGTGTGTCTGACCCAAATAAAATTGTTTTCCAGACATCGCCACGTGATGTGTGTCTGACCCAAATATAAATTGTTTTCCAGACATCGCCACGTGATGTGTGTCTGACCCAAATATAAATTGTTTTCCAGACATCGCCACGTGATGTGTG
This sequence comes from Monoplex corrugatus, assembly GCA_030674185.1. NCBI lineage: Eukaryota > Metazoa > Mollusca > Gastropoda > Littorinimorpha > Ranellidae > Monoplex > Monoplex corrugatus. The sequence goes on along the minus strand of JAPXFY010000027.1, from coordinate 9,631,485 downwards.
TCTGACCCAAATATAAATTGTTTTCCAGACATCGCCACGTGATGTGTGTCTGACCCAAATATAAATTGTTTTCCAGACATCGGCATGTCATGTGTGTCTGACCCAAACATCAATTGTTTTCCAGACATCAGCACGCGATGTGTGTCTGACCCAAATATAAATTGTTTTCCAGACATCGGCATGTCATGTGTGTCTGACCCAAACATCAATTGTTTTCCAGACATCAGCACATGATGTGTGTATGATCCAGACATGAACTATTTTGCAAACATGGACACGAGATATGTGTCTGCCCGAACTACAAGCTGTTTTCCAGACACCGTCACGTAATATGTCTCTGGCCAAATATAAACTGTTTTGTGTTCGTTTACAGTTCAATGGCATCATTATTATCATTATTATTATTATTATTATTATTATTATTATTATTATTATTATTATTATTATTATTATATTATCAATATTATCAATATTATTGTTGATGTTATTATTATTGTCATTATTATCATTGATTTACTAACTGACGTTATTACACATTATTTTGAGAGGAGAGGAGAGTGGAGTAGGGTACAAGTGTTATTGCCAACTACTAAGAGTTTGTGAATATTTCTTTTTTAAACCAGTTTCTAATTTTAAGTATAATTATAGACCTGCACGTTTCAACTAGCTATGATGTGGATGTAATTGAAAAACGGTTATATATATATATAATGTGTGTGTGGTGTGTGTGTGTGTGTGTGTGTGTGTGTGTGTGTGTGTGTGTGTGTGTGTGTGTGGAGTGTGTGTGTGTGTGTGTGCGTGTGTGTGTGTGTGTGTGTGTGTGTGGTGTGTGTTTGTATTAATGTACATATGCATAAATATGTGTCAGACACAGAAGTCGTCCTTTTTACGTATGCTTGTGTATGCGTGCACGTGTACCTATGTGCGTATGAGTGTGCTTATCTGTGTGCGCGTGTGTGTGTATGTATGTGTGTGTGTGTGTGTGTGTGTGTGTGTGTGTGTGTGTGTGTGTGTGTGTGTGTGTTTGTATTAATATACATATGCATACATATGTGTCAGACACAGAAGTCGTCCTTTTTACGTATGCTGGTGTATGCGTGCACGTGTAACTATGTGCGTGTGAATGTGCTTATCTGTGTGCGCGTGTGTGTGTATGTGTGTGTGTGTGATTGAATGTGTGTGTGTGTGCTTGTGTGTGTGTGTTTGCGTGTGTGTGTGTGTGTGGTGTGTGTGTGATTGAATGTCTGTGTGTGCGCGTGCGTGTGTGTTTGCGTGTGTTCGTTCTTTGATTTAACGTCTGTTCACTATGAGTGATATTAGACGGGGGAAAATGGAGGATGGGAGATGGGCGAGTTGGATTGGGGGCAGAGGGGAGAATGAGTATGAGACATGAGTAAGCGGGTAAATATAAAAATGGAACAAAATCTTAACACTAACAGTTAACATTAACAATGCGAATGGAAAATTTAACGCTAAAGTACAAACTTCATAAACTTAAAGCAATACATTAACAGGACTGTGAACCAATGATTCTGAAATTTTAACTGACAAAGATTGATCTGAAGTTACTTCTTTAAAATGAGTTTCAGAATAGTTTTCTTGTGTAAACATTTTTGGTAAAAAGGAACGTAGCTTTTTGCAGTAAAAAAAACAGTGAAACAGTGTGAACTGTTCTCCGCAAATACACTTGATATTTTTACAATATTTTGTTTTCAACGCGTTTAGCTGAATACGAAAATGAACAGCAACAATTGATCTCGAATGATATATGGAAGAATACTGCAATTTTTTACATACATTTTGAAAAGAACGTTTTATCATTTGTTGCGTCACAAACTTTTCATTGAATTGTTCATGAAAACGAATCCATGAGGCTGATTCTAGCAAGCCGCAAGCTTCTTTTACGGAAGTTTTAATACGTAATTCTATAGTATTATCAGAGTTGTGTGCACCTTGCTTAGCTGCTCTGTCTACTACTTCGTTGCCGTGAAGACCAACGTGAGAAGGCACCCAGCATAAACTGATATATGTACCTTTTGTCCTTAAACGATGTATAAGATGATTTGTCTCAGTAATTAAGTCAGGTCTTGTGTCTGTATCAAAAGACTGTAAGGCATATAATACAGATTTTGAATCAACAAAGAGAACTACTTTGACAAATACAGGTTTAAGGTCTACTAAATAATGCAACGCTTGTATAATAGCGACTAATTCCGCTGTAAATATAGATATATTTGGCCCAATGAAAAATGACTTTTGTTTCTAAATTTTGGAACATAAAACGCTGTTCCAGCAGATTTATTTTCTAATACTGACCCATCGGTAAAAATATGGAGGTGGGTACGGTAATATTCATCGACGTGTTCTCTCGCTGTGCATATCGAAATGTTAATGTTTTCATATTTCTTAGCATCTGTATAATCAATATCAAAAGTGGCTTTAAGCATTTCCCATGTAGGGATAGGCGTTGTGGATGGTGTCTTAGCTATTTCATCCAAATTTATGTTAGACTGTTTGACTAAGTCAGATACATAAGTTGTAACAGTCATTTTTGATGAAATGTTGCTTGCTCGTTTTGGAAAGTCAACATCAGACCTTAGTTTAATTTCCTTGCTCACAAAATTGTCCGTTTGTGAAGTAGTTCTGACTGCAAACTTTGCTGTCGCTAGCTCACGATAGTTGTTCAGAGACAGAATTCCAGCAACTTTGTACGTTTCCAGATTTGAAGCATGGACTGGTACACCTAGTGCAATTTTAAGACTTTTGCAGTCTAAGCTTTGAATTTCTTTAGTAAATATTTTGGTGCACTGAAGAACACCTCTTGTGCATAGGATAATTTAGATCTTACAAGTGCTGTTGATAGATGAAGTAGTATGTTTGTATCCATTCCCCAGGGTAATCTGCTTATTATCTTTAGAAAATTTAAGGCTTTTCTTGCTTTTGTTAAAACATAATCAAAATGGACATTCCAGTTTAATTTCGATGTTATAAAAACTCCCAGAAATTTTACCACCTGTTTGTAATGTATCACTTCACCATGCAGTCTGAAAGTAGCAAGTTATTTAAAGTAGCCCCAGGATTAAATAGCATCATGTTAGTTTTTTCAGTTGATAACGACAGACCATTTTCTAACATGTAGTTTCCAAGACTCAAGATTAGATTGATACAACTTCCTGATGTAATTCTGTGCTCTCTGGGGAGTTGTCTTTTTTAAAGTAATATTCATCCATATGCATATATCATCAGCGTGTGTGTGTGTGTGTGTGTGTGTGTGTGTGTGTGTGTGTGTGTGTGTGTGTGTGTGTGTGTGTGAGTAGTGAATATGTGTGTGTGTGCGTGTGTGTGTGTGAGTGTGTGTGTGTGTGAGTGTGCGTGTGTGTGTGTGCGTTGTGTGTGTGGTGTGTGTGCGTATGTGTGTGTGCGTGTGTGTGTGTGTGTGTGTGCGTGTGTGTTGTGTGGTGTGTGTGTGTGATGTGTGTGTGTGTGTGTGTGTGGTGTTGTGTGTGTGTGTGTGTGTGTGTGTAAATGCCTTTCACCCAGAGACCTATACAGTGTACACTACTTACATCTGTATTTCATTCTCTAGCGTTGTACATGTACATACACATTTGGTTTTGCTTTGAAAGAATTGCACATTGTAATCTTTGTGCTGTTATCATATCATAATTATATGGCCTCCGAGGTCGGTGGGGCTTTAAATGCTGTACATGTAATGCAGTGAAACCGGTTGAGGCACACTCACTGTTTCATAACTCGACTGTTGTTATGTGTTCGTAATGTCTTCTGTTTGAATCTGCCCTGTTTTGATATGCTTGTGTTATTGTCTACTGTTTATCTGTCGATATGTCATATATGACACTTCCAGTCACGCGGTGTAGTGGTTAACGCAACGGACAACCGACTGGAAAGTTGTGAGTTCAAATCCCCATCAGTACCTTAAAAAATCATTGTAGGATTTTTCGGATCTAACCGGCTCCTGCCCAGAGTTGGGTGTGCTATGGGCTTCTTAGGAAGCCTGGGACCATACAGTCGAGTCTCAACTACTTCACGGATGTGTCACTGAAGGTGTTGTTCAAATCTTCTAACCAACACTGCAGAGAGCGTAGAGTACAATCCTGTCACACAATCTCAATCCCAGATGGAATTCCATAGCGTCATGATTATCATCCTCATCAACATCATCATCATCGCACTTTAAAAACTGTTCCAGCTTCTGTGGCCATTACAGTGGTGTAGACAATGGGACGAAAGAAAAAGGTGAGCACAAAGGAAAGCCTCCCTGAGTGCAATGATCCTTAAAAATTGGCACATGACACTTTTTGTGTTAGTGGTGTGTTTATATATTCTAGTCTTGCAAGGTGTTCTACATTCCATAGGTGTTAAGATTTTCAAACATATCTCGATATATCAAAATCATCATACATTTTACGAATTTTGTGGAGATATTTTATTGTTTATAATAATGCATGACTCATCAAACTGACTGTGCAATGGAGTTTGCATTCTATAGCCCCTGTCTTCTTTGGAAGTGCAATGAAAATTGATTTTGACATATCTTTGGGGATTTTTCCAGTGTCGCAAATTTCATTTAGGAGGACTGTTATTTTTTTTCTATGTAAAAAAATCCTGTTAAGAATAATCATGATGAGGACAAGGAATAGAATCAAAAGAGAAATAGCAGAGGAACAGTGTGGATTTGTGGAAGGGAAAGGAATATTAATGCCATATACATCCTAAGAACTATCATAGAGAGGTCAAGTGAGAATGAATAAGGATTTGTATTTATACTTTGTTGACTATACCAAGGCTTTCGATCAGGTAAGACATGAAAAATTGATCAACCAACTGGAGAGACTCAATGTTGACAGAAAAGATCTACGAATAATCAGAAATATGTACTGGGAACAAACGCTGCAATGAGAATAGAAAAACAATATAAGCACTTTCAAAAACATCAAAAGAGGAGTCAGACAGGGTTGTGTTTTGTCACCAGATCTGTTTTCACTTTACAGCGAAAACTTCATGAGAAACCTAGAAGAAGACCCTGAATTAAAGGTTGGAGGGAAAATGATAAACAACATTCGATATGCAGATGACACCGTGCTAATTGCAGAAAATGAAAGGGACCTACAAAACCTTGTGAATATACTACAAATAGAAAGCAAAGATAAGGGGTTGGAACTAAACAGCAGGAAGACTGAGGTCATGGTGATCAGTAAAAAACATGAAATCCCCTCATGGAAAATAACAGCAAATGGCACAACCTTGATACAGGTTAATAAGCTCAAATACCTGGGAATGTCATTTTATCAGACGGCAGATGCACATCAGAAATAGCCGGCAGAATCGGCCAAGCCAAAACAGCATTCAAGAAGATGACAAGCATTTTTACCAACAAATGCCTATCAATTAACATCAGGAAGAGAGTTCTTGAATGTTATATAGAACCAATACTGTTGTACGGATGTGAGGCATGGACACTCAACAAGCAAAGCCAGAACAAGATTGAGGCAGCCAAGATGTGGTTTCTAAGAAGAATGTTGAGAGTTCTATGGACTGCAAAGAAAACAAGAAATTATACTTTGGAAAAAATGTAGTCCTTTTGTTGTATCAGGAGAAAAAAAGAGAC
>JAPXFY010000027.1:9555856-9620856 GCA_030674185.1 Monoplex corrugatus | reverse complement strand
CCATGAACAACTTTGTTTCTCAAACTGCCAGATCTTGCTACTTTCACCTCCATCGTATAAGCTTGATCAGGAAGTATCTCTCTGTGGAAACAACTGCAAAACTCGTTCTCTCCTTCATAATGTCTCGCATTGACTATTGCAATTCACTCCTGTCTGGTCTTCCTGCCTCCACCATTCACATCCTACAGCGCATTCAAAACAATGCTGCACGCCTTGTACTCAAAAAGAAAAAAGCTGACCACATATCTCCTCTCCTGGCACAACTTCACTGGCTCCCTGTATCAAAGCGCATACAGTACAAACTAGACACCATGTGCTACAAAAGCCTCAATAACGCAGCCCCCCATTACCTGTCAAGCCTACTTAAGATCTATGTTCCCTCACGTACCCTCCGCTCTGCCTCCGATCCTCTGACTTTTCGCTTTCCACGCACCAAGCTCAATACCTATGGTCCACGAGCCTTCTCTGTTTCTGGTCCACTTTCCTGGAACAAACTTCCTCTCTCAGTCCGTCAGCAACCTACTTTTGTCTCCTTCAAGTCCGCTCTCAAAACTCACCTTTTCTCCTCTGCATAAAATCCTGACCTCACTCATCCCCCCTCTGTAGCCTGTCTCCACTCGGAGGGGAATCACATTGTAATATATATTTGTATATAATATGCTCTCTATAATTTTCCATTGCTTTTATTCTTTTTCCCCATTTATAGCCATGTGTAAGTGTGTGTGTGCGCGCGTGCGTAAGTGTATGTTCAGCGCTTAGATTTGATTTTTATCGAGATTTTGCGCTATATAAATATTGTAATTATTATTATTATTATTATGTGTGAGTGATAAATCGGCGTTTGAGAGAGAGAGAGAGAGAGAGAAGAGAGAGAGAGAGATAGACAGATAGACAGACAAACACACAGAGACAGACAGACAGACAGAGGGGGAAGAAACAGAGAGAGTGTGTAGGTGTGTGTTTGGCGTATTCGTGCGTATTTGTCCCTGCATGCAGGAACAGTGTGTGTGTGTGTGTGTGTGTGTGTGTGTGTGTGTGTGTGTGTGTGTGCGTGCGCGCGCGTGTATGTTTGTAAATGTGTGCATGTGTGTGTGCGTGGTGTCTGTCCCTGTATGCAGGAAAGTGTGTGTGTGTGTGTGTGTGTGTGTGTGTGTGTGTGTGTGTGTGTGTGTGTGTGTGTGTGTCTGTGTGCGTGCGGGCGTGTGGTGTGTGTGTGTGTGTGTGAGTGTGAGCGCGAGCGCGTGCGTGCGGGTTTGTGTGTGTGTGTGTGTGTGGGGTGTGTGTGTGTGTGTGTGTGTGTGTGTGTGTGTGTGTGTGTGTGTGTGTGTGTGTGTGTGTGTATATATATGTGTGTGTGTGTGTGTCTGTGTGTGTCTGTGTACGTGTACGTGTACGTGTACCGCTGAGAAACATGTGCTTATTTCTCAGTCTGGATTCTGAAGCAGATAGAATTAGTTTAATGTGTTTCACACACAGCATGGAAAAAACAACAACAACAACAACAACAACAACAACAACAGTGTAATGGGTTTGTGGTGGATGTTTACAGCGAAACGTGACTATGACGATGACTTTGCTGTTTTCTTGCTTTCTATTTATTTCCTTTCTTTTGTTGTTGATTTGGGATGCCATCCAAAATGCAAGAACAGAGAAGAGAGACACTGACGTAGTTTGGCTTGATCTGGCGAATGCATATGGATCAGTTCCACACGATATGATCCAGCTGGCTCTTGAAATGTATCACATCCCAGAAAACATCCGAACGATGCTGAGGAAGTATTTCCAAGGGTTCTCAATGCGGTTCTCTACCAAAGAATACACCACGGACTGGATAGACCTAGAGGTGGGCATTGCAATGGGCTGTGCAATCTCTCCCATACTGTTCGTGTTGGCAATGGAAGTCATCTTGAAAGCTGCAATGAAGAGTTCAGGTCCAGTGAATCTGGGAGATGTATACCAGATGCCTCCTCTGAAAGCTTTCATGGATGACACAACAGTCTTGTCCACGGATGAGGAAGAGACACACCAAATCTTAAAGCAGCTGGATGAGCTGGTGGCCTCTTCAAGAATGAGGTTCAAACCAAAGAAATCCCGAAGTCTCTCACTGCGAAAAGGAAAAGTGGCAGATTCAGTCAAATTCATGGTAGCCAACCAAGCCATCCCCACTGTCACAGAAGAGCCAGTAAAAAGTCTCGGAAGATGGTATGATGACTCCCTGAAAGACACACAAAGGGGATGTGAAACCAAGCAAACAGCAGAAGAAGGCCTGAAGAAAATAAATAACTGCGGACTGCCAGGCAAATACAAAGTCTGGTGTCTACAGTTCATGCTGATACCAAAGCTGCTGTGGCCACTGCTAATCTATGACATTTGCACCAGCACAGTGGAAGCAATGGAACCAAAATCAACAAATACACAAGAAAATGGCTCGGTGTCCCACCTGGTCTCATTGATGTTGCATTCTACTGTCGTCAAGCAATGCTGAAGCTACCTCTCAAATCCATAGTGGAGGAATACAAAGTTGGAAAAGCAAGACTGTTAAGCATGCTGGAGGAATCGGAAGACAATATCGTGAGATCAGTTCAGCCAAAGCTGAGAACTGGCAAAAAATGGAAAGTCCAAGAGGCTGTAAACAATGCCAAGAGAAACCTCAACATCAAAGAAATAATTGGACACACGCAAACCAACAGACAGGGACTGGGAGCAACAAAAATGCAGTGGTGGTCCAAAGCCAAAAGGAAGGAAAAAAGAGACATGATCATACAGGAGTTGAAGAAAAAGAAGATGTCAAAAGAGTGCAGAAGGCAGTCCAGCAAGGTCAACAGGGGCAATGGACAACATGGGACAGTGCACTTCAAAGAAGTCTCAGCTGGAACGATATGTGGCACATGGCTCCTCTAAGGATAAGCTTCCTCCTCAGATCTGTATATGACCTGCTCCCCTCGAATGCAAACTTAGTGAAATGGGGGAAATCAGATGACCCAGCATGTCCGCTCTGTCAGAAGAAACAAACAGTGGAACATGTCCTAAGCTCTTGCAAAGTTAGCGCTAGCCCAAGGAAGGTATACATGGAGGCACAACCAAGTTCTGAAAGTGATCACAGACGTGGTTAGCGAAAAAACCATGACCCCAAACGCACCAATTGCTATGACAACGTTCTACAAAGCAGGAGGGAAACAGGTCTGGCCCGAAATTGCTATGACAACCAGCACATTGCCAAAGGGTCTTCTGGATGGAGCAGTCAACTGGGAGTGTACAGCAGACCTCCCAGAGTGGAGAAATTGCCCAGATGTCATCAGCAAGACAGGCATGAGACCAGACATCGCTCTCCACTCTGACTCCTCGAAACAAGTGATTCTGATAGAACTCACTATGCCATACGGAAGCAGAATGGAAGAAGCACATATCTACAAGACCGAAAAATACGCCGGTCTTGCCAGCACCCTGAAGAAAGCAGGTCTGCGGGTCAAAATCTTCGCCATAGAGGTCGGGGCAAGAGGGTTTGTGGGCACCTCCGCTTATGATCTCATGAAACAACTCGCCATTTCTGGGAAGAAGAGGACTAGAGACCTTAAAGCGATGGCAGAGGCAGCAGAAAGGGGCTCAAGCTTGATCTGGGCAAGGAGGAACCAAAAGTGAACTTTATAAGGATTAAATTCCCTACAGATGATGTGTGCCCCGTTAGCACATTGGTAAAACCGCGTACCGCAGTTCTGAAGCGCAGAATCGCCCAGGTTCGCTCGCCCGGCGTGGTAAAAAAAATAGACAACAGCAGAAGGGCATCCAGGAGTCATGACCTGGATGTGGCCCGGCCCCCCGAGAGTGTAAGGAGTTCAGGGCCGAAACACTTGTCTAAAGGAGGTTACTTCTCTGAAGACCTTCTGTTGTATAGCTCTCCATAGAGTTTCTTTCTACCTATGTGGAGCTTGGTTGGTTGGTTAATGATTGGTTGGCTGGTTGGTTGTAGGTTGGTTGTGATTGGTAGGCTGGTTGGTTGGTGGTTTGTTTGTGATTGGTTGACTCTCTGTCCAATCACAATATGACTCAACACATTTCTGAGCCAACCCATCAAAAAGGTCACACACTTGACTGGATCATTTCTCGTGATCACCACAATTCACTACTGACAACTGCTTAGTTCTTTCTACCCGTCTAACTTCAGCCCTTCCATCTGACCACTCTGCAATTCTCTGTTCTCTTGACATTTCTCCTCTTTCCCGTACCACGCGCACAGTGACTCGACGCAATCTCAGGATCTATCGACCTCTCCACATTTTCATCTGATGCCTCCCATCTCCTTTCTGAAAAGTCACATAACCTTGCCGATGAATTCTATACTACTCTCCACCATCTTCTGGACACACATGCTCCAGCCACAACCCGTCTTTTACCTGACCGCCCCCCTACCCCCTGGCTCACTCATAAGATTGCCTGTGCAAAACGTGCCCGCCGCAGAGCAAAGCACCGCTGGCGCAAATCCAAACAGACTGTACATAGGCAACTTTTCCAAGCCTCTAAAACAAAAGTATCCACCCTCATTGCATCTGCAAAAACAAGCTATTTCCAAACCAAAATCCTGAATGCCTCTTCTTCAAAAGAACTCTTTACAACCATGAATCATCTCCGTGGCACACGAAAAGATTTATCTCTCCCAACAAAACACACAAATGAACAACTCCCATCTGTATTCTCCAAGTATTTCACCACCAAAATACAAACTCTTCGTGACAGGCTTGACACGACACCCTGTCAACCATGCCCACCTGACCCTTCCTTCTTGGCACACATCTTACTACTTTTACCCCAGTCTCTCAAGAAGAAATTCTCAACACAATCAGATCCATGTCGTTCAAAACCTGCGAACTGGATCCTCTTCCAGGTTCTCTCTACTCTGACTGTCTCCCTACACTCCTCCCATTCATCACTGACATCATCAACACTTCTCTTCAAACTGGAACTGTCCCAGATTCTTTCAAGTCTGCTATTGTTCACCCTCTCCTCAAGAAAAACAATTTAACCTCAAATGAACTGAACAATTACCGGCCTATCTCTGATCTCTCTTTCTTGTCAAAACTCATCAAAAAAGTTGTCCTCAACCAGCTGAACTCTCACCTGTCTGCCAACAATCTCCTCAATCCTTTCCAGTCAGCCTACCGCCAATGCCATAGCACTGAAACTGCCCTGCTACACAATCTCACAATCTCCTCTTGCAACTGATAATGGCAAAGTCTCTCTCCTCACTCTCCTTGATCTGTCTGCAGCCTTTGATACCATTGATCATGGTATTCTCCTTTCTAGACTTCATCATACTTTTGGCATCTCTGACATTGCTCTCTCCTGGTTCACTTTATATCTATCAAACAGAAAACAAACTGTTCTCATTAATGGCACTTACTCTCAACCTGCATACCTGACCTGTAGTGTTCCACAAGGATCTGTCCTTGGCCCTGTTCTTTTCACTCTTTACACCTCCCCTCTGTCCACCATCATCAACTCCCACTCTATAAAACACCACTTCTATGCTGATGACACCCAACTTCAAGACAGTGACTCACCTGACAATATACAGCGCAACTTGACTCGCACCACTGAGTGTTACTCGGACATTAAGAACTGGATGACATACAATAAACTTCAGCTTAATGACGACAAGACAGAAGCTATCCTCATTGGCACCCGTCAGAAACTTTCTCAGCTGCCTCCTCTTTCTCTCCCATTATGTAACACATCAGTCCCAATTTCTGATTCAGCTAAAAACATTTGTGTCTGCCTTGACTCTACCCTCTCCATGAACAACTTTGTTTCTCAAACTGCCAGATCTTGCTACTATCAGCTCCATCGTATAAGCCTGATCAGGAAGTATCTCTCTGTCGAAACAACTGCAAAACTCGTTCTCTCCTTCATAATGTCTCGCATTGACTATTGCAATTCACTCCTGTCCGGTCTTCCTACCTGCACCATTCACATCCTATAGCGCATTCAAAACAATGCTGCATGCCTTGTACTCAAAAAGAAAAAACCTGACCACATATCTCCTCTCCTGGCACAACTTCACTGGCTCCCTTTATCAAAGCGCATACAGTACAAACTAGACACCATGTGCTACAAACGCCTCAATAACACAGCCCCCGATTACCTGTCAAGCCTACTTGAGATCTATGTTCCCTCACATACCCTCCGCTCTGCCTCCAATCTTCTGACTTTTCGCTTTCCATGCATTAAGCTCAATACCTATGGTCCACGAGCCTTCTCTGTTTCTGGTCCACTCTCCTGGAACAAACTTCCTCTCTCAGTCCGTCAGCAACCTACTTTTGTCTCCTTCAAGTCGCTCTCAAAACTCACCTTTTCTCCTCTGCATAAAATCCTGACCACACTCAATCCCTCTGAGCCTGTCTCCACTCGGAGGGGAATTACATTGTAATAGATAATTGTATATAATATGCTCTCTATAATTTTCCATTGCTTTTATTCTTTCTCTCCATTTATAGCCGTGTGCGTACGTGTGTGTGTGTGTGTGTGTGTGTGTGTGTGTGTGTGTGTGTGTGTGTGTGTGTGTGTGCGCGTGCGTGCGTGCGTGCGTGTGTGTGCGTGCGTGCGTGTGTGTCTGTTTCAGCGCTTAGATTTGATTTTATCAAGATTTTGCGCTATATAAATAAAATATTGTTGTTGTTGTTGTTGGTTCGTTGTAGGTTGGTTGTGATTGGTTGGTTGGTTGGTTAGTAGGCTGGTTGTGATTGGTTGGCTGGTTGGTTAGTAGTTTGGTTGTGATTGGTTGGTTGTTTGGTTGGTAGGTTGGTTGTGATTGGTTGGCTGGCTGGTTGGTAGGTTGGTTGTGATTGGTTGGCTGGTTGGTTGGTAGTTTGGTTGTGATTGTTGGTGGTTGTGGTAGTTGGTTGTGATTGGTTGCTGGTTGTTGGTAGGTTGGTTGTGATTGGTTTGCTGGTTGGTTGTGATTGGTTTGCTGGTTGGTTGGTAGGTTGGTTGTGATTGGTTGGCTGGTTGGTTAGTAGTTTGGTTGTGATTGGTTGGTTGGTTGGTTGGTTGGTAGGCTGGTTGTGATTGGTTGGCTGGTTGGTTGGTAGTTTGGTTGTGATTGGTTGGCTGGTTGGTTGGTAGGTTGGTTGCTTTCTTGTTTTTATGCCTTGTGCAACCACTAGCAGAATGAATATCATTGAATTTTAGAAACTTACGAAACTTCTGCTGAAACAATGAAAGTATCCTACTTAAAGCTGCTTGAAATTTTCAGGAGATGAATTTTACGCCCTTTTAGGCTACAATCCCGCCACCCTTGTCCTCGTATTTTCTGTTCCATTCCCCTCAGTATAGAATTAATGTGAAATCCTTTGAGAGAGGAAATTCTATAATATAATAACGGAAATACTTTCTGGCAGCGCAAGATCCCAAAACCTGAAGATCATGGCAATCGGGGACCTTTCTCCAGGTCACTTAGTTTTCCTGACACAGCATTTCATCATGTTTCCGCTATAGTCACGACAGTGGATACATACAGAAATAAATAAATGAAATTTGGTTTTTTTTCGACATGGAAATCATACGGAAACATTGAGCGGTTTTTAAATCACAGACCACCAACAAAAGGCTGATTAGAAGTAATTCCGTGGAAAATGGAGGACATTTTCATGGGAGTATCAGACTGTACCGCTTCATTTAGCCCAAAATCAACGCAGGTTGTCTGAAGAACATGCTACCAGTTTAATCAGATATTGTGCCAGTCTGACTACACATGCATGAATAATGTAACTTTAAAATGTTACATTTTGTTCTTCTTTTACCGTGCAGGAGTGTCTTAAAGATGAAAATCGATTGAATTGAAGAGTTGGAGATTATGCAAAATGGCTTCTGCTGAAAGTTTGCGGACGTCGCGAAAGGAAAGGAAAGGAAACGGGGAGTGGCTGCAAGCGAGTACTCCTGCAGATGTGTAAATCATTTGATAAAACCGATCTTATGACTAAATCGTTTACTTACCTGGCTATTTAAGCCATGTAGTGAGGGATATGCAAAGCGTGTGGCGTAGACTCGGGTAAACGAATTGCTCATCACTTAAAGAATAATGATAATGATTTAGACCTAATGATTAGAGTCTAGCCTAGGCTGCCCTAACATTCGTTATTTACGAGGGTAACAAATAAACATTTGGATACCTATTTACATCTAGCCCTCCGCAAAGTGGGACTAAACTACACACTAAGAAATTAAAACAAAATATCGACAGTGTGAATACGCCGTTTACTACTATACATGTAATACTAGATCTAGGTTTTTAATCGCAAAAATGTAAAGGCTACAAGTACAATAATAAAGTTTTACATAAAATTCCACGAAGTAAGCTCCCGAGTACTCTACATTTACATAAACTATTAGGCGTATAGGTCTTTAAAAAAAAAACTAGGTCAACAGTAAGTTAGTGGTGTTACTAGCAATATGACAGAACAATATGAGAAAACAATATCATACATATACAAAATTACACAAGAAGTAAGAACACATTCTTATGTTGTCTTACACACAGGCCTACATACTCTCTCTCTTTCTCTCTCTCTCTCTCTCTCTCTCTCTCTCTCTCTCTCACACACACACACACACACACACACACACAGAGTTACACATGCATGCACACATGCACACACTCACAAACAGTTGTACAAACACCTTCATAGAACTCTTGATGGTGAATACACATTCATTCACTGACACAGGTTTCTAAACAAATTTGACAAAACATACTCAATTAGCAATATATCACAAAACATACTCAATTAACAATATATCACAAAACATACTCAAATACCAATAATCACAAAACATACTCAATTAACAATATATCACAAAACATACTTAAATACCAATATATCACAAAACATACTCAAATAACAATATATCACAAAACATACTTAAATAACTATATCACAAAACATACTCAAATAACAATATATAACACAAAACATACTTAAATAACAATATATCACAAAACATACTTAAATAACAATATATCACAAAACATACTTAAATATCAATATATCACAAAACATACTTAAATAACAATATATCACAAAACATACTTAAAATAACAATATATCACAAAACATACTTAAATAACAATATATCACAAAACATACTTAAATAACAATATATCACAAACCATACTCAAATAACAATATATCACAAAACATACTCAAATAACAATATATCACAAAACATACTTAATAATATATCACAAAACATACTTAAATAACAATATATCACAAAACATACTCAAATAACAATATCACAAAACATACTTAAATAACAATATATCACAAAACATACTTAAACAACAATAATATCACAAAACATACTCAAATAACAATATATCACAAAACATACTCAATTAACAATATATCACAAAACATACTCAAATAACAATATATCACAAAACATACTTAAATAACAATATATCACAAAACATACTCAAATAATATATCACAAAACAGACTTAAATAATATATCACAAAACATACTCAATTAACAATATATCACAAAACATACTTAAATAACAATATATCACAAAACATACTTAAATAACAATATATACAAAACAAATTTGACAAAACATAGTTAAATAACAATATTCACAAAACATACTTAATAATAATATCACAAAACATATTTGACAAAACATACTTAAATAACAATATATCAACAAAACATCTTAAATAACAATATATCACAAAACAAATTTGACAAAACATACTTAAATAACAATATATCACAAAACAAATTTGACAAAACATACTTAAATAACAATATATCACAAAACAAATTTGACAAAACATACTTAAATATACAATATATCACAAAACAAATTTGACAAAACATACTTAAATAACAATATATCACAAAACAAATTTGACAAAACATACTTAAATAACAATATATCACAAAACAAATTTGACAAAACATGTTAAATAACAATATATCACAAACAATTTGACAAAACATACTTAAATAACAATATATCACAAAACATACTCAAATAACAATTATCACAAAACATACTTAAATAACAATATATCACAAACATACTCAATAACAATATATCACAAAACATACTCAATTAACAATATACCACAAAACATACTCAAATAACAATATATCACAAAACATACTCAATTAACAATATATCACAAAACATACTCAAATTACAATATATCACAAAACAAATCAATTTAATCAGATGAGGACAGTGTGATTTTTCTGTAACTGAAGCAGATTCAGTGCAATGTTTACATCATTGACTCAGACAGAACCCAGGCGTCTGTCTACATTCTTGGTGTATCAGTTCATTTTTTCTTTCTTTCTTACTTTCTTTCTTTGTTCTGTCTTATCACCTCATTCATTACTTGTTTTTATTATCTATACTTATTTTCTTTTTCTTTATTCATTTGTAATAGTTGTTGATCTGATCAATTTCATAAATCATTAAGCAAATATAAGAAAGAGAGTCCTGAAGTTTTGGTAGGCTCCACTTCCATCTTATTCCATCCTCTTGTGGTTGCAGATATACTTAAGATGAAGGCTAGTTGGAAAACAAGCGACATCTTTGTGTGATGTAATCAGGGAGTTTATGAGGACTTGACAGTGTCAACACCACCAGCATGGCAGGTCTACGATCAGGATTGTGCTGGTGCCACTGTCACCTGTCCATCAAGCTCATACTGGTGTTCCTCACTACTTGCCTCATTCTCCCGCTCATCACCCACTACTACCTCTCCAACATGGGCAGTGACTGCGACACCGACAACCCCTCACACATCTCCCGCAACAAGCTGGACTATGACGGTGACGAGGAGAAGAAGATTGCCGACTTCAAGAACCACATTGAGGAACTGAGAACCATCAAAGCTTCTGTTAACAATGAGCTGCGAGATTTGGAGAACATGCGCCAGAGTCTGCAGACAGAGATTGCGGGATATACAGCTCATATTGATACTCTGAAGAGCCAGTACAACACCCTGAAGAAAGAGATCTCTCAAGTCAAACTCAGTCTGGACCAGCTTAAGTTTGAGAAGGAAGAAACTAAGGCATTTGTGCCCAGCATTAAGGCTCCGCAGAGAATCATTTTCCAGAGTCCTGTCTCAGAGACTATTGCATCACCTTCTTCTCCTCGTAACTGCCGCATGGAAAACTGTTTTGATTTTTCCCGTTGCTCTCTTGTGTCAGGTTTCCCAGTGTTCTTTTACGATCCTGAAGATTATGAGTCTGTTGATGCGCTTCCCATTGAAGATTTTGTTTTGACATCTGTGGTGAGCAGTTTGAGTCAAAATATGTACTTGACCGATGATCCCAGCAGTGCATGTATTTTTATCGTTTTGACGGGAGAAGCAGACTGCAGGGCCAGTATCTAGAGACAAAATGGAAAGCATTCTACAAGGTTTGCCACATTGGAACGGGGACGGGAGAAAACCATTTGTTACTGAACTTAGCGCGTAGTGTCAAAAACACAGACTACTTTAAGAATGTGAATACCGGTAGAGCGCTTATATAGCTCAGTCATCATTTCTAAGTTCCCCCTTCAGAAATAATTTTGACATTGTCATTCTACCCAGCAAGGGGCATGCTAGTGGTGATGTTTGGGCAGAGTATCTCCATTATCTCCCGCAAGGAGAAAATTTCTCGTCTCGTTTTGGGGCGAGTATATTCCGTCATCCCAGAGAACAAGGCAGCAACCGCAATTTCCAGCGTATGGAGACAATAATTTTGATTACAGAGAACATGGAAGAAACTTAAAAGAGGTGGAAGAATCTCAGAAATCTGAATTTAATTCTCGGAAGTTGTTTATGAGTGTTAACAGTCAAGGGTATATAATGAAATGCTATGTGACTGTTGAAAGATCTGCAGAGCAAACTGGGGGAGAATGCAGTGATAGATTTAGCCTGTGGTTCCTCCCACCCCGCAGGATTGGAAACAGAATGGGGTCTATGTGGAGAACCTGATCAAAGAAAGACCATTCTAACCCAATCAACATTCACTCTATTGATATTTCCCTTGAACGATTCTTTGACCTCAACGACCAGTTTCCAGATGAGGTTTTACGAAGCGTTGAAATATGGTGCGATACCGGTGATTTTAGGAATGCACAGGCGCTTGCTGTATGATGAAATCTTGAATTGGGACAGAGCAGTTTTGACTCTTCCACTTCCAAGAGTGACGGAAATTCCCCTTTTTCTTGAGGACGTTCAGTGACAGCGATATCATACAGCTCCGCCAGCATGGGTGGTTTTTGTGGGAGACATATTTTTGATCTACGCAACGTGTTTTAGATTCTGTGTTGGGGCTTTTACGTACACGGTTACAGATCCCAGCGTTGCCCAGCAAAGAGGAGCCATGTGTCAGTGTGTTTAACGCCACTTTGTGCCCCTGAAAATGAGGGACCATTACCAGAGCCAGACAGCGATGAGGTTTGTGTGTGTGTGTGTGTGTGTGTGTGTGTGTGTGTGTGTGTGTGTGTGTGTGTGTGTGTGTGTGTGTGTGTGTGTGTGTGTGTGTGTGTGTGTGTGTGTGTATGAGCATTTGTCTGTGTGGTGTGAATGTATGTTTGTGTGAGTGTGTGCATGCTGTGTGTGCATGTGTGTGTGCGCGTGTTTGTGTGGTGTGCATGTATGTCTGTGTGAGTGTGTATACACGGTGTGTATGCTCTGTGTCAGTGTGTTTGCGTGTGTGTGTGTGTGTGTGGTGTGGTGTGTATGTGTATGTTGCTGCATGTGACTGTGCATGTGTGTGTGTATACATGCATATGTGCTGTATATATAAATTCAACCGTATTTTCGGTTAATATGATAAGTTTACAATTGTCTCCACTTTAACCCTTTGACTCCTGCACCCTATCCAACAACAGCAAAAACTTAACACTTTCACTTCCTCACCCTTCCCACCAGCTTCCTGCAAGGGTTGTTTTTGTTTTGATGATACGGTTGACAATACAGGATGCTATTGGACAGGGTACGGGACTCAATGGGTTAGTTGATTGAAATCTCATCATTCTAGGTGACATCAATGTCCACTATGACAACACTCACTGTTATGACACAAGACATATCATCAACTCTCTGTCCAATCACAATATGACTCAACACATTTCTGAACCAACCCATCAAAAAGGTCACACTCTTGACTGGATCATTTCTCGTGATACCACAATTCAGCTACTGACAACTGCTTAGTTCTTTCTACCCGTCTAACTTCAGCCCTTCCATCTGACCACTCTGCAATTCTCTGTTCTCTTGACATTTCTCCTCCTTCCCGTACCACGCGCACAGTGACTCGACGCAATCTCAAATCTATTGACCTCTCCATTTTTTCATCTGATGCCTCCCGTCTCCTTTCTGAAAAGTCACATAATCTTGCCGATGAATTCTATACTACTCTCCACCATCTTCTGGACACTCATGCTCAGCCACAATCCGTCTTTTACCTGACCGCCCCCTACCCCATGGCTCACTCATGAGATTGCCTGTGCAAAACGTGCCCGCCGCAGAGCAGAGTGCCGCTGGCGCAAATCCAAACTCACTGTACATAGGCAACTTTTCCAAGCCTCTAAAACAAAAGTATCCACCCTCATTGCATCTGCAAAAACAAGCTATTTCAAACAAAATCCTGAATACCTCTTCTTCAAAAGAACTCGTTACAACCATGAATCATC
The DNA here is from genome assembly GCA_030674185.1 of Monoplex corrugatus. Lineage (NCBI taxonomy): Eukaryota > Metazoa > Mollusca > Gastropoda > Littorinimorpha > Ranellidae > Monoplex > Monoplex corrugatus. The sequence continues at coordinate 9,607,157 of JAPXFY010000027.1, read as the reverse complement.
TCCTTGGCACACGAAAAGATTTACCTCTCCCAACAAAACATGCAAATGAAGAACTCCATCTATATTCTCCAAGTATTTCGCCTCCAAAATACAAACTCTTCCATGCCCACCTGACCCTTCCTTCTCTGGCACACCTCTTACTACTTTTACCCCAGTCTCACAAGAAGAAATTCTCAACACAATCAGATCCATGTCGTTCAAAACCTGCGAACTGGATCCTCTTCCAGGTTCTCTCTACTCTGACTGTCTCCCTACTCACCTCCCATTCATCACTGACATCATCAACACTTCTCTTCAAACTGGACTGTCCCAGATTCTTTCAAGTCTGCTATTGTTCACCCTCTCCTCAAAAAATACAATTTAGACCCAAATGAACTGAAAAATTACTGGCCTATCTCTAATCTCTCTTTCTTGTCAAAACTCATCAAAAAAGTTGTTCTCAACCAGTGAACTCTCACCTGTCTGCCAACAATCTCCTCAATCCTTTCCAGTCAGCCTACCACCAGTGCCATAGCACTGAAACTGCCCTACTACACATTCCCAACAATCTCCTCCTTGCAACTGATACTGGCAAAGTCTCTCTCCTCACACTCCTTGATCTGTCTGCAGCCTTTGATACCATTGATCATGGTATTCTCCTTTCTAGACTCCATCATACTTTTGGCATCTCTGACATTGCTCTCTCCTGGTTCACTTCATATCTATCAAACAGAAAACAAACTGTTCTCATTAATGGCACTTACTCTCAACTTGCATACCTGACCTGTGTGTTCCACAAGGATCTGTCCTTGGCCCTGTTCTTTTCACTCTTTACACCTCCCCCCTGTCCACCATCATCAACTCCCACTCTATAAAACACCACTTCTATGCTGATGACACCCAACTTCAAGACAGTGACTCACCTGACAATATACAGTGCCTCTTGACTCGCACCACTGAGTGTTACTCGGACATTAAGAACTGGATGACATACAATAAACTTCAGCTTAATGACGACAGACAGAAGCTATCCTCATTGGCACCCGTCAGAAACTTTCTCAGCTGCCTCCTCTTTCTCTCCCATTATGTAACACATCAGTCCCAATTTCTGATTCAGCTAAAAACCTTGGCGTCTGCATTGACTCTACCCTCTCCATGAACAACTTTGTTTCTCAAACTGCCAGATCTTGCTACTATCACCTCCATCGTATAAGCCTGATCAGGAAGTATCTCTCTGTCGAAACAACTGCAAAAACTCGTTCTCTCCTTCATAATGTCTCGCATTGACTATTGCAATTCACTCCTGTCTGGTCTTCCTGCCTCCACCATTCACATCCTACAGCGCATTCAAGACAATGCTGCACGCCTTGTACTCAAAAAGAAAAAAGCTGACCACATATCTCCTCTCTTGGCACAACTTTACTGGCTCCCTGTATCAAAGCGCATACACTAGACACTATGTGCTACAAAAGCCTCAATAACGCAGCCCCCGATTACCTGTCAGGCCTACTTGAGATTATGTTCCCTCACGAGCCTTCTCTGTTTCTGGTCCACTCTCCTGGAACAAACTTCCTCTCTCAGTCCGTCAGCAACCTACTTTTGTCTCCTTCAAGTCCGCTCTCAAAACTCACCTTTTCTCCTCTGCATAAAATCCTGACCTCACTCAACCCCCCTCTGTAGCCTGTCTCCACTCGGAGGGGAATCACATTGTAATATATAATTGTATATAATATGCTCTCTATAATTTTCCATTGCTTTTATTCTTTCTCCCCATTTATAGCCATGCGTGTGTGTGTGTGTGAGTGTGTGTGTGTGTGTGTGTGTGTGTGTGTGTGTGTGTGTGTGTGTGCGTGCGTGTGTGGGCATGCGTGCGTGTGTGTCTGTTTCAGCGCTTAGATTTGATTTTATCAAGATTTTGCGCTACATAAATATTGTAATTATTATATTATTATGTTTACATAACATGTTTTACTGCCCCGCAGAGATTGGGTTGTATGAACACCTATTATGGATGTGTCAGAGGAGGAGTATAGAAATTAGAATGGATTGCATGTAGCAGGCTGTGGCGTGTAAATTCATTTAAATATTTTGTGTATTGGATTTTCTTATGTGTTATATTTTGTATTTATTTGTTTTGTTTTTAATGTTTTCTCTTTTAGTTCTGGAAAAGAAGTTGCATTTGACTGTTGAGTATAAACAGACAGTGCTAGCATGCTACTGTCTCCGGGTTCACAAAGAATTTTAACTTTATCATTGTTGCATATCTTAGCCTTCGACTCCTCCCCAGGTCCACACAACATGTTGTCACATTTAGCAAAGCAAAACTTAACCCTTGACTCCCTCACTTCATCCACCAGCTTCGTGCACAAAGCTGTGGATAGGGTGAGGGAGTCACAGGTTATGTGTTTGCAGTTGATGGATAGGGTGCAGGAGTCAACGGATTCGATTATACATATTTTGTGAATTCATTGAATGTGTACTTAATTCTTTTCAAGTTTTTTGTTTGTTTGTTTTTTGTTCGGGGTCAAACAGATTCATTGCTGTATATGTGTACTTACTTTTTTTTACTTTTTTTTTCCTGTTGAAGTACTGTGTATGTTTTGAAATGGTTACAGTCCTGATATGGCTGTACGCATTTAGCTGGGCTTTAAACAGAAATAACAGTAACAACAACAATGAGGAGTTGTGCATGTTTTGAGATGGTGACAGCCCTGATATGGCTCTGCCGTGTCTGCACAGTTGTGTGGGCCATAAAGACTTAATAATAATTTTAGTGTAACTACTACTAATAAAGTTAAATGTCTGGAATTTTATCAGTCTAGCAGGGGGAGTCTCATTCAGTCACTGTCTGCCTACACAGATGTGTGGTGGAGGTTTGACTGACGCCTGACCAAAGATAAACCTCTAGAATTTTACTTTAGCAATCTTGAGTTCGCGTACCCATTGACTGGAATTTGACATCTCTTTGAGATTAGTAGATTTTGTCTGTTTTGTTTTGACAATTAATTTGTTATCCTTTGACAGTGAAATTAGAGTAATTATTTGTTATCTTGTGACAAATTAGTTGTTATCTGTTATCTTTTGACACTTAATTATCTGTTGTTGTTTTTTTGACAATAAGAATAATTATCTGTTATCTTTTGACAGTTAAATTGGAGTACTTGTTATCTTTTAGCAATTAAATTGTTATCTTTGACAGTTAAGAGTAATTATCTTGTTATCTTTTGACGGTTAAATTAATCATCTGCTATCTTTTGACAGTTAGGGTAATTATCTGTTTAATTAGCTGTTGTCTTTTGACTGAAATTAGAATAATTATGTGTTATCTTTTGACACTGAAATTGCAATCATTTTCAGCCATCTTTTGACTCAAAGAGTAGCTTTATCTTTTATCTTTTGACAGTAAAATGAGAGTAATTATCTGTTATCTTTTGATGGTGAAACTAAAGTAATTGTCTGCTATCTTTTGAAATTAAGTTAGAATAATTATCCGCTATCTTTGGACACTTAAATCAGACTAATTATCCGCTATCTTTGGACACTTAAATCAGACTAATTATCCGCTATCTTTGGACACTTAAATCAGACTAATTATCCGCTATCTTTGGACACTTAAATCAGACTAATTATCTGCTATCTTTTGACAATTAAATGAAACTAACTAATTATCTGTTATCTTTGGGCACTTAGAGTAATTATCTGTTATCTTTTGACTGTGAAAATACAGCAATTATCTCTTATGTTTTCACAGTGAAATTAGAATAATCACATGTTATCTTTTGACAATTAGACTCATCTATCTTTTGACAGTTACATTAGAGTAATTATCTGTTGTCTGACAGGTTTTAGGGCCCAAAGAGACACGGTTTCCCTAAGAGAAGTACCAGAGAAACTACACACAGGGCTGGGTGTTGCAGTCTTTTAACATGCCAGGGGATCCTTTTACTCTCTACCCTTTCACACCGTTTGAGCCGCTGCTGCCTTCAGAATCCAAATTTCTGGGTGAGACTGGGTTAGCTGGCAGTTGTTTGGATAATTGGGTATAGTCAGTTGTGATACGGCACATGGAAACCAACCTCTGGTTGGATGCTTTGGGCTCTTTCCATACATAAAATAGTATCCCCATGTTATGCCAGTGACGAGGAAGTGAAAACTGCAGTGAAAACGTGGCTCCAAGCACAGTCAACAGAATGTTACGAGGCAGGGATACATGCCCTTATTCGAAGGTGGAACATTGCTATTGAGCGAAACGGTGACTATGTTGAGAAGTAGGGATGTGATCCCGAGGACCAGCTTCTTTTTGATGTGTGATACATGTTCCTGAGTCGGTAATTGTTCCTGTACTAAAGAAAAAGGCTTTACTTTTTAACTCACCCTCGTATATTGAGTTTGTATGAAATTCTTTCAGAATTTCGATTTCAATTTCTCATGATGACGTCTCTGCGCTCGGAATCAATTTCATACGCACTAACGTCACAGATGCCATGTGATGGAGAAGATCCAGAATGATCACAGTACAAGCCTTAAGCCTGCACATAAACTCATGCGCTGGCCAGGTCCTAAGGCCCTACCTAAATAGTTTCATAACCCTGAGGTCGTTGGGGAGTGAGGTGACAGAGACCTACACTTTTCCCGGGGCCAGCACCCTCTACCTCGCTTCAAATTCATATCCATGGTCACGTTTTTGTTTTGTTTTGTTTTTCTCACCTTTTCTTTATTCATTTTTAACAGTGAATGGACATTAACAAACATAGTAACAAAACCAAAAAAATCAATAATAATTTCAATTCATACACATAAGAGGAACGGTTTTGACATCTGACAACATAAACATACAGAAGACGAAAACAAAAACAAAAACAAAAAACAAAAAAAAACATTTCATACATGGGAGATTTCCAAATGGACATCAAGATTTCAAACATGTTATAAAGATGATTTTGTTCTCTCTTAAGAAACATTGGTTTATAGTTATTCCATTGAGCATTAAAAGACAGACAAATGAAAGTCGTCCACTCTGGCATTACACTGTTCAATACCGAATCTTATTTAATAATATTTTAAAAGTACGTATATTCGAAATACCTTTGTCAATCTTACCAGTTCTTTTTTCTTTTTCCCCCTTTTTTCCTCTCCCCCCTTGCCCTCTTGTTTGTTTGTTTGTTTGTTTGTTTGTTTGTTTGTTTGTTTTTTCCTTTTTCTTTTCTCCTTTTTTTTGTTTTTTGTTTTTTGAATGTACAAAATGATATTTTTCACATTGGAAGTTCAAAAATGAAAACCAAGATCCAACGCATGTCAACATTTCCCCCACGAATCAATCTCAAAAACCACATTCCTTTGCTTAACGATAATCAAGCGTCATCGAACAATATTTTTAGTGGCAGTCTTTCTGCTGATTTTGTCTCGTTTTCCATTCCATACAAACTGAAAACATAACTTCTGTAGTTGTTGTATAAAATGATCTGGATGATCAGGCAATAATATCCATAGATGTATTACAGGAATTCCTTAGGGCGGCAGATGTATTGAGACACTATTTGATGTTCCAGTAGAATGGATCGGTAAATTAAAGGCAAACACCACAGGCCACTACTAGGTATCGCATTTTGAAAAGTAATGGTCAGTCGCCATTGTCCAGTACTAAAACCTTTCGCAGTTGGGCACAGAAACGGAATAAAGCTGTAATGGGGGCAAGAGGAAATAAATAGACATTAGACTGGATGGATCAATACCCTAGACCGTGAAGTGACCGCACCAAAGACCAGAAGCAAATATCAAGAAATAACGCCATTATCCTCCACGTTGGGGAGTTGGACAGATTCTAAGGGGTGACACTTAGCAGTAAAAGTCACCGTCCGAAACAGACTTTTGAAAATGGCGTGTTAATTGGCCGAAGGTAACGTTAGATGTAACCACCACAATGTCAGGATTAAACTTCGAATCACACGTTCAAACTTGAAGTCAGGCTTTAGAAACGCGGTCAGCTAATCACACGTTCAAACTTGAAGTCAGGCTTTGGAGACGCGGTCAGCTAATCACAGGCGGTCCTATTGATGGTCAGGGAGGAAAAGCGTCCTGACCTGAATCCCCTTCTATAAAAGGGATAGTCAGTCAGCCCCTGGGCGCTCTTTTGGGGAAACCAGCTTCCAAGCTACCTCACAGGTATGTGACCCACGTTTTAATTTGTATTCTTGTTAGGTGCTAAGGTTAGGGTTTGAAGTTAGAGGCATGTTTTACTTTCCAGGAAACAGAAAGAATAGAGCTGGAAATGTGCAGTGTGCTAGTAACATGTAAGCTGGTGAAGATTCGTTGTGCATTTTAGGATTTAGGGCCATTGGGACTTAGGCCAGTAGAACGGTGAATTATGTTTTACGTTGAAGTTGATCAATTAAATAAATGTGTTGTATTTATCATTCCATGTGTGGACTACCTTTGAGAATCCTTGTCTAGTGTGGTTAGTGCGTTTCCTCTCGTCACACTCTCCTCCCTTAATAAGTGCATAATTACCAATTAGAGAAACAATTCTTCATAATCATCCTCAATTCCTTATACACATCGCAAATCCCTTCTTGCGATACGTGGTGGAGATGCAGTCTTTCCCATTTACCTCATAAATCGCAGCCTTCGAGTATCCCCATTCTTAAAAGTTCTAGATTGAATCATAGTGAAAGTCGGTGAGTGTAAAAGTCAGACACAGCCGAGAACTTAGATGTGTTGGTGTTTCGAACACAACCTTCAGCGTTGCCACACAGCACAAGTCAACAGACGTGGTTAGGCCTACTGCCTGGTCAGAGTGAACGTAGATATAAATAGTGAAGTAACACATAGATTGGCTACTCAGTGGTTTCATCTTCTATGACAACTTCTGTAGAGAGTCCTTTGTCGTAGATTGGGTGACGTCTTTATATTTCGATATAATATCTAGGCAAGTTAACAGATGTTTCCTGGATCATATTTCATACGTAAAACGAAGCAACCATGTCACAGACAGCCACAGGGCTACTTGCCTGTCTCTGATACGATGTCTATGATTTCATCAGCGAACTAGCGTCCAGCGCGTGACAGTTGTCGCAAAGCTTGGGCCAGCTACGACAGCATTGTGGTCACGCCTAGTCTCTCCCTCCCTCCTTCAGTCCACCCTCCCACCCTCTCATATTCATTGATCATTTGTTGTCCATTGTGGTCACTCAACCGTGTGGTTTGTAAATACGGCTTTTGACGACTCGGTCTTCGCACAGTGTTCTTACTATTTTGTTCATTGATTAAGCCGTTCTGCCCGAATACAGTGTTGAGACAAGTTACAGATGATTGTTGGGCAAGGATGTTCTATTATTGGCTATGATGGTACTAGTCTCATGCTTCTTCCATATCTGCACATTTGATGATGAATTCTTGTTCTGAGTTTTTTTTCAAATGATTGCTTGCCTTACATGCGTATCTAGTGACAAGTGACAAAGATAGTCACAGGCTTTGAGGGTTGCATATGTATTTATTCAGTCATAAGGGCTCAATAATGGATACAGATAGCATTTTTGTCCCTGGGTCACATAAGGCCACAACCTTCCACATTCCCAATCAGTTTATTCCTGAACCATTCACAGGCCGACCTTCTCAAGATATCGATCTATGGCTCAAAACGTTCGAGTCCTACGCCCTCCTCCATGGGTTGACAGATGATCAGAAAGCCCATCTCCTACCTCTTTTCCTTAAGGATCAAGCCCAAATCTGGTTCTACAGTTTAAGTTCAGAGCAGGTTTCATCTTACCGCACTATTACTGATACTCTTTCAAAGAGATACAGGCCTCATGACTCCACAATATGGATTCGTGCCAAGCAGTTCCGGGGGAGAAAGCAACTCCCACATGAGTCAGTCGAAGAATATTTTGATTCTATGCGCTACCAGGGCCAAAACCTAGGTAAAGACTCAAAAGATATAATGGAAACAATTGTCAATGGTCTCCGGCCGTCAGTCTCTAAATTTGTTATGTCACACAATCCTAACACCTTTGAAGATGCGTTCGACCTCGCCCGCACGGCTGCTACCTTTACTGATAATGTTGATGACCAGGTAGAGATAGCTGTTGCAACCCTGGAGACTCAGCTAGATAAACTGCAAGATGAAATTACTAGTATGTCACGCGGACAAACACAGCCCCGGCGCCAACCGCAGTCACAAGACTGTCTTTCAGGTAAGCAAAGGTGGCACCGCCCACCTTCAAGAAAACAGAGCAAACATGGCTCGCTCTTTAGGCGGCGGCTGTTACGGACGAATAACCAACAGCACCAGTCAGGTTCCTATACTCCAGATCGTTACTTCCCTCGTCCACAGTGCCCATGTAAATCATGTGGGGGTGATCATCCCCGCCACACATGTAGGTTTCGTCATGCACGATGTCAGTACTGCCGTAAAGATGGGCACTTAGCGCGTCATTGTTTCCGTCGTGCTAAACAGGGGATTCCCCGTACTTTTACATCTCGTAAAACTAACAGGACAAGGAAAGGCAAAAGACCGAAGTCACAGAAATCCCCCTCCATCCCTCACATCCGTTCCTTTGCCAACTGCAGTAAGATCAGGCTGTGCCTTAAAAATCGGTCATATGTAGCTCTGATAGACACTGGTGCTGATGTGTCCTGCATAAGCAAACAACTAGCTGATGTCCTTGTTGATCAACGTGTTGTTTCTATGCAGGCGTGTTCTCTTCCTTTGATCAAAGGTGTTGGTGGTGTTCCTGTTAGAATAACAGGCAAAATTGACCTTTCCTTTAAAGTTTCAGGTTTACAGGTGTCACAGCCTTTCATTGTGATCGAACAACTAACATGTCCCCTCATATTAGGGATTGATTTTCTGACCTCTCATCAAGCTTCCTTGAACTTTGCTAATCACCAGCTGCAGCTGTATAATGCATTTACTTCCATTCCACTGCTCAAAGACAGGCCAGACAGCTCACCTGTACAGGTGCTCAAGACGACAGTTATTGCCCCCCACTCTGAAGTACTGCTACCTGTGCGAGTTGTGTCAAATAGCGTTCACACCACTGGTATTATTGAGCCCTCACACGCGCTATTGTCCGACAAGAAAGTGATTGCTGCAAGGACCTTGGTTACGCTTCAGAATAGCCAGACTATGTGTACCGTGCGTAATACCTTTTCCTCCCCAGTCAAACTCAGACCTCAGGATATTCTAGGGCATTTTGAAGACATTTCAGACGAACTAGGTGAACTGTCCGACCAATCAGCTCAGATCATGTCCGCCACCACCGACTCCAATTCCCATCAGCTTCCCCAGGCACAGGCCATGCTTAATGAGTTAGGGGTTAACCTAGCAGATGCTGCTCTGACAGCTGAACAAAAGGAAAACTTGACCCTTTTTCTGGCGCAAAACAGAGACATTTTCGCTGCCGACATGTCAGAATTAGGGGAAACACATCTTATGTCCCATACCATAGATACAGGGGATGCTGCACCCATTAAACAGAGACCCTATAGGACAGCCCCTGCCCTCAATGCTGAGATAGAGAGACAGGTAAATGAAATGCTTCACCATGATGTTATCAGGCCATCCACTTCACCATGGTCCTCCCCAGTTGTATTGGTGAAAAAGAAGGACGGTACCTACCGTTTTGCGGTAGACTACCGTAAACTGAACAAGGTCACAAAGCCAATTCATTTCCCACTGCCCAGACTGGAGGACGCTCTTGACATCATGGGCCAGTCCACAATATTTTCCACTCTAGACTTGTTCTCTGGATTTTGGCAGATTCCTCTTGATAAACAGTCACAAGAGAAGTCGACCTTTACCACACACTTTGGGTAGTTTGCTTGGAACAGAATGGCCTTTGGATTACAAGGTGCCCCAGGATCTTTCCAGTCATTAATGAACACAGTCCTTGCAGGACTGACCTTCAAAACCTGTCTGGTATTCATTGATGACATCCTTTGTTTGTCAAAGAACTTTCAGGAGCACCTGTCTCATCTATCATGTATCTTTGATAGGATAAGGAAAGCAGGTCTCAAACTGAAGCCTAGCAAATGTCATTTCGCAGCAGCCAAAGTCAACTATCTAGGCCACATTGTCTCAAAAGAGGGCGTTTCAGTGGATCCAACCAAAGTGGAACTAGTTAAGAATTTCCCCACTCCCCAGTCGCAGCATGACGTTCGTTCATTTTTGGGTTTAGCGAATTACTACAGACGCTTTGTCAAGAACTTCTCAGCTATAGCTTCCCCACTCAATGCACTTTTGAAAAATGATTCAAAATTTGAATGGAATGACAAAGCAGAACAAGCTTTTCAGACTCTGAAAACTGCCCTCACTACTACTCCAATTCTGGCATACCCTGATTTCTCTCGTCAGTTCATTCTGTACACTGACGCAAGCAAACAAGCCATTGGCTATGTGCTCGGCCAGAGAGATGAACATGGCAGAGAACGAGTCATTGCTTATGGTGGTCGTGCACTGCGAGGAGCAGAACTCCGTTACGGAATTACGGAAAAAGAGACTCTGGCTCTCGTAGATGGTATTCGCCACTTCAAGGTGTATCTCTGCCATGCCAAATTTCTTGTGTACACTGACCATTCTGCCACAAAATTCTTGCAGAATGTTAAAGATCCCACGGGTCGTTTGGGACGTTGGGCTCTTTTTCTACAGGGATATGACTATGACATTGTGCACAAACCAGGCAGGGTGCACAATAACGCCGATGCACTCAGTCGTATGCCTCACGCTGTCAGTGACAGGCCACCGCCCACACCGACCTTGAAGGGCGAGTCAGCGACACAGGTGACTTCACCGGCGGGTCAGTCTCTCCCTACCACCCCACCCCTGGTCAGGGAACCAGTCGTAAGCACACTGACTCATTCACCTACCATCGTTGACCCCACCTCACCTCTCCCCGCCACCACGCCTGGATGGAGCAATACGGTGAATGAGAGAGAGATGGTTGTCTGTCAGGTAGATAAGGTCGATGATACAGACTTACGACAAATGCAGTTGGCTGACCCCCAGTGTCGTCCTTTTATTGACTACTTGGAAAACGGTCAGCTTTCCCAGGATGATAAGATTGCTCGTCGTCTCATCCTGGAGAGTCAAGACTACCTGATGTCTAATGGCATTTTGTACCATCTGTATTATCCTCGTGGTCATGGTCATAGAACTGAACGAATAGTCAGACAGTTAGTGGTTCCTTTTGAACTGAGAAACGATATCCTGCTGTCGTTTCATGATTCTCTGTTGGGCGGTCACTTTGCCACTGAACGTACCTACCAGTCAGTCAGGCTGAGGTATTTCTGGATCGGTATGTACTCTGACATCTTGGAGTATGTCAAGTCGTGTGAGGCTTGTCAAAAAGCAAAACGGGTTATCCATCCTCAAAACCCGGAACTACGACCCTTGCCTGTAGCCCCAAACAAGCTGTTTTCTAGGTGGCATTGTGACATCTTGGGTCCACTTTCACCAGGCAAAGAAGGCTACAAGTACATTCTGCTGTTTGTTTGTTCGTTCAGTAAGTGGGTGGAACTGATTCCATTGAAGGATTCAACAGCCTCTACCATTGCCTGGCATTTATACGAGACCATCATCTGTCGTTATGGTGCTCCTGACCACTTACTGTCAGACAGGGGACAAAACTTTTTGTCCAAAGTGGTCACTGAGGTGTGCAAAATCTTTCAAATCACTCGTTTGCATACCAGCAGCTACCATCCCCAAACAAATGCCACATGTGAGCGAACAAATTCCACTATCGCTCAGTCTATCAGGGCACACTGTGCTAACAACCCACATAACTGGCCTTCTCTGCTGCCTGGTATTGCTGCTGCACTTCGCACAGTGCCATCCACCGAGTCTACTCTCTTCTCGCCATTCTTCATTCTCTACAAGCAAGAGTGTCGTCTTCCCATTGACACAGCGTTACGCTCTGATGATCTTCCTGCATCTGCCCAACCCTGTATGGAAGACATCATTCAGAATGCAGAGCTTACTAAAACGCTGGTCAGCGAAAACATTCAGAGAGCCCAGCAGCGCTACAAAACTCGGTATGATGGGAAAGCCCGCCCCCCTCACTATAAAGAAGGTCAACGTGTTCTGGTGCAGTGCTCACACAGGATTCCAGGAATCTCGGAAAAACTGCAGCAAAAATATGACGGACCATATTACATTACCAAAATCCTGCCTAACAATGTGTATGTGCTCCGTCACTGCCAGAACAACAAGCTGCTCAAATCGCCCATCAATGCGATGCGCTTGCGACCCTATCATTCCCCTGAAGACAGACCAACTAACCCACTGCATGAGCCAGGGCAGACAGGGGACGCGGACAACACTGGGTCCACTCAGCTGGGACAGACTGCTGGTACAGAGCCTACCACTGTTTCACAGCCTGGGCCAGACCATCTCAGTCACACAGAACCTGCTGCCGCTAGCCCTTCCACTTCTGTGGAACAACGTGAGAATCAGTCAGATAAGGATATGTACTTTGTAGAAAGGATCCTCGCTAGCAAGGTCATTAACAAAGTCCGCCACTACAGAATCAAGTGGCAGAGTTACAAAGCCACAACGTGGGAACCAGAGTCACATATACCGGCGGAACTCGTTCGCGATTTTCACGTCAATAATACTATCAAAGGCCGAAGACGCCAACGATAGTCTACCTGGTCAATGACGCCACACTATTTTTAGGTGTACTATTTGTTGTGTCTTCACTCGTATTTCTCTTTAGATTCTACTGCTACTCATCACATATCATGTAAAGCAATTACAAAAAGTTTCGGTCTGCTTGGTATGGCCCCCTGACTGTTTATTATGAATACCATGTTCGCTTTGTACATACTGATTCCATTGTGGGGGACTTCCGATCGACCCGTGTACCTTATCGCTGCTGAGTGACGTTCGTTTGGGTTATTTTCACGTCTCACTGAGCTACACTGATGGTCAGTCATAGCACTCCTACTCCTTGGTTGGAATGGTGGACAGCTGTATTGGGCATGGTAGAGAGAAAGTATCCCCATGTAGTCTGTGTAGTTTACATTGGAATCCACTTCTGTGGACGGTACACTTGGACTATTGGTAACAGGTGCACATGTTGCCAGGGGAATCATTTTTTTCTTCTCATCTCCTACGGTATGGGTATATTAATCATAAATTCACGAGGTCAACACAGAGGCTTAACTATGGTAGTCCCCCTATCTATTTGCAGCTCAATTATCACGTTATAGTTTTTCCTGTTGATCGTGTTGTCCACTTACGTTCATAATTGATGTGTTACAATGGCTATGTTGTTTTCTTGTCTCAGTAGTTATTCATTGATAATTAATTGCACATAGTTCATATTTTCTATGGTTTGTATGCAATAATATTATGTCTCAATGCCACATACTGCGTACTGTTCATACTACTTTTTGCTTATGTTATTTTGCACACGTCTTGGGATCACGCGTTGTCGGCCTCATATTACTTCTTGTACTCTTGTACCACAGAATGTGTGTTGCGTGTCGCACACGACAGGGTGAGGTGATGGCTACCTCAGTATTGTCTGTTAAAACTGTTTTCTTGGTACACTACTCCTCACATTATACCACGCTGAAGGACATAACAGAGTACGCACCTGTATGTGTTCGTCCTTCCGGACTTATCAATTCACGTTGTGTGACACACACGTCAGAGACTTGTAAATATGTTATGTTTATTGGATGTAATAAGGCCTATTCAATACATAGACAATGCATTTTATGTCGGCAGACATTTCCTCCTCTTGAGACTAATATTATTGAATGTACTCGATGATGTCTGTTATACTTTTGCTTCTATCGTCTGTGGCCAACAGTCTTTTCACAGCTATCAAGATAGCTCTAAATGTTTGGATTGTAAACGAGCATTGCATTTTCAAGATGACTCAATGTTTCTTTATATTGCGTATGTTTTTGGTACTAACGTGTTGGTTTGTTGCAGGCAAATATTCTTCACAATACAGGAACCATCATGATTCAACTTATATTCGGTTGTATGATGGCTTACGATTATTTCACAGATCCTGTCGTTCTTGCCGGCTTTAAATCAGGACCGTCAATTGTTCGTGATATATATTCCGACATACTTAACCAACCGTTACACAGCATGTTCAAAGTTTCCACACTCTTCTGAACATTATCGCAATGGAAATCCGTTGCAAAGGTCAGTACCGCGCGCGACCCCTGTCTTTTCCCCTTGCGTTCGTCTTCATTCATCACGGTATACAGTTGGTACTATAGCCACACGTTCTTGATGATTGCTCGCGCTCTGGAGCTCATTAGTTGTATGCAATCCCTGCGCTACTTTAGCATTCCTGTGCGTCATTTCATTCCTATGTTCCTTACGCGTTCATCTGCTCACGTGCATACTCTGCGTTCATTTTTCAAACTGCCTTCATAAAACATTAATCTGTTTATTTTATATCTGCGTTCATTACTTGTTCACCACATTATTCTTCTCCTCATTTATTTGCATGCAACCCCGGGGTATCATTGTATATCATCGTGTATCATTCCGTATCATTGTATATCATTGTGTATCGTATATTGTCCTTTCATCCTCTGGTATCATTTTACAGCATACGTTATCATCTTGTGTCATTTTATATCATTTCATATCATCTGGTATCATCTTGTATCCTGTTGTATCATTTAATATCTCTATGTAGCATCATACTATACCATTTACCTCATCGAGTTCATACGTGTCTGGTGTCACATCACATCATGCAGTCCCTGTTTTCTGCTGTTTCCTTATTTCATGCTCGTTGTTATCGTCATCTACCTGTTTTTGTTTAATGTTTTTATCACTCAGTTGACATCTTGGAAGTTAACATACGCACTTCCTAGACAATGCATGTCTTGTGTCATTCTTTGAATAAAATCTTCGTGTCTATTGTACACTGGTCAAATGTTTCACGTAATCATACTAACCATACTAACAATACTATTGTAAGCCAGTTGGTCATGAGACAAATATGTTTCTTTTTTTCTCACCTATCAGCTGATGAAAGGATTGTCTTACGTGTGAAACAAGAAACGTTCGTCTTGGTATGATGAAATCTTACTTGAGCTCTGTTACAAGTTTGCAAGACTTCTGCTGAGATCCCTCTCCCGTACGAAGGAGATATGTCACTTTGTATTATTTCATGTACTTTTTCAGCTTGCTTCGAACATTTTCAGTTTGCTTCGAACATGTGTGTATTCAAGTGCTACAGGTTACTGTCTGTACGTCCTATGAGGCGAACTTGTGGAATCGCCAATCCACTTCTGTAACGAACATTCTGTAAGATTTGGACTCAGTGTGCTACAAATATACTGTCGTCTTCAACTTTGCTTACTTCTGGGACTATGGGAATGTGTATTAGTGCTTTTGATGATATTTCAAGTGGCGTTCTTCTTTGATGAATCCATTTTACTTCCTGACAGTGATGTCAAACTGTCCTTATGGCTTCAGTATACGGTGCAGCTTTACACTGCATGTCTTGCAATCTTGTGAGGATATTAAGTATCGTTCTGTCAATGATGTTACTTCATGTGGTTCTGCATCTGACATGATTGTTATAGTTTTTACAAGTGTGACGATGATGTTTTCAAGCATTGGTTGTTTACATGTACGAAGTGTGTTTTTCAGCAGACTTTTCCTAATACCCATTATGTTTGTTTATTGCTAGTGTATTATTCAAGTGCTTATGTCCTTGCCTTTTTATGCCTTACATGTCTTTATTCTATGATGTAGTGTGACCTTGTATGGTATTACAGACACCTTCATTCTTATTCCAATTATGTTTCTATTTGGCCTACGTTGCATTGCCTAATTAAGCTTGACATGGATGCCATTTGACTTATATACAGTATATACCTTGCTTATTCTTGACATGGATGACAAGCGATTGCTCTATTTCAATGCTGTATGTTCCAATCCCTTACCCTCCAAGTCAAAGTCCCATGAATCCGAACATGTTGTGCAAGAAGTTACTGTCTTCATCATCGGGATGATTCTACGCTACTAACTGTTCTTCATCCCAGTGCCTGCAGCAGCTCGTCTCCGCTCCAGTCATCTCAGCTCAGCTTCGCTCCTGAGTCATCCCCTCCCCTGACTCAGATGTTTTATGGACTCCTCTCACACACCATCATATCTACTGTGGTATTCATCTATCTAGCCACAGATTGCATACGAGACATCATGAACACACATGACCATTAACATTGCTGTTCAAGAGGTGAAACAGACAATACATGTTGGCATAAATTCTGCAATGAAATGTGCCACATGCAACACCACCCTTATCTCCATGGTCACCATGTAGTGTGCAGTTCTTCCTTGTCTTCAGTCTTCCTACTTGGTGACACTCCACGTTATCTCCATCTTCAGTGCTTTCTTTGACGTTCTCCTGCATACGTCACATGGACATGAACTCAGCCTGAATGGTGTTCTCGTGGTGCAAACACAACATGCCTGCATGTGTGGAAGTCTGACAGTTTTCAGGAGTATGCTGACAGAACTCTGTCTACCACAGGTGACGCACGCGATCTTCTTGGAGCTGGCCCATCGATCCCAACCTCTACGGTATCATCTTCAGAATGCACACAAATGTTCAGATTCATTCCATTTCATATAATTGACTGATAAAATTCCCTATCCCCAAGCCTTCCTATCGCCTGTCAATCATGTACGAGAGTCTTGTCTACTGAATCATATGTTATATTTTTTATGTTCGTTACCCCCCCTATTCTCTTAAAAAATAAAATGAGGACATTTTTTATGGGGAGGGGACATATTATTACAGGAATTCCTTAGGGCGGCAGATGTATTGAGACACTATTTGATGTTCCAGTAGAATGGATCGGTAAATTAAAGGCAAACACCACAGGCCACTACTAGGTATCGCATTTTGAAAAGTAATGGTCAGTCGCCATTGTCCAGTACTAAAACCTTTCGCAGTTGGACACAGAAACGGAATAAAGCTGTAATGGGGGCAAGAGGAAATAAATAGACATTAGACTGGATGGATCAATACCCTAGACCGTGAAGTGACCGCACCAAAGACCAGAAGCAAATATCAAGAAATAACGCCATTATCCTCCACGTTGGGGAGTTGGACAGATTCTAAGGGGTGACACTTAGCAGTAAAAGTCACCGTCCGAAACAGACTTTTGAAAATGGCGTGTTAATTGGCCGAAGGTAACGTTAGATGTAACCACCACAATGTCAGGATTAAACTTCGAATCACACGTTCAAACTTGAAGTCAGGCTTTAGAAACGCGGTCAGCTAATCACACGTTCAAACTTGAAGTCAGGCTTTAGAGACGCGGTCAGCTAATCACAGGCGGTCCTATTGATGGTCAGGGAGGAAAAGCGTCCTGACCTGAATCCCCTTCTATAAAAGGGATAGTCAGTCAGCCCCTGGGCGCTCTTTTGGGGAAACCAGCTTCCAAGCTACCTCACAGGTATGTGACCCACGTTTTAATTTGTATTCTTGTTAGGTGCTAAGGTTAGGGTTAGAAGTTAGAGGCATGTTTTACTTTCCAGGAAACAGAAAGAATAGAGCTGGAAATGTGCAGTGTGCTAGTAACATGTAAGCTGGTGAAGATTCGTTGTGCATTTTAGGATTTAGGGCCATTGGGACTTAGGCCAGTAGAACGGTGAATTATGTTTTACGTTGAAGTTGATCAATTAAATAAATGTGTTGTATTTATCATTCCATGTGTGGACTACCTTTGAGAATCCTTGTCTAGTGTGGTTAGTGCGTTTCCTCTCGTCACACTCTCCTCCCTTAATAAGTGCATAATTACCAAGTAGAGAAACAATTCTTCATAATCATCCTCAATTCCTTATACACATCGCAAATCCCTTCTTGCGATAGATGTATAAGTTTAGATAATACAAGAGATTTTAGAACTGCGACTTTACCAATCGGGGTAATGGTTCTTTGTGACCAAATTTTGAATAACATTTTCACTTCTGAAATTTGTCTTAATAATTCATTATTTCGCAGTTTCTTAGATCTTGAGTGAACCAGATGCCTAGTATTTTGACTTAGGAGGATTCCATATTATTTTTCAGTGGGGACAGTATATTATTTGTGATTTTCTCTCACTACGAAGTCATATTACTTGAGTTTTTTTGGCTGTTCATAAACAGACCTGAAACTGTGCCGTACGTATTCATCATCATCATCAGGTGCCCTGCCGCATGGCGTTGGCGACCATGGACTTCCAACCATCTCTATCTCTCGTTGCCCCTAGCATCTCCCCCACCCTCCTCATCCCCAGCCACTCTGCAAATCCGTCCAGCATTTTCTCCCTGGGTCTACCTGGTGCTCTATTTCCCTCCAGCTTTCCCGTTGTGACCAGGTGCTCCAAATCCCCCTTCCTCATAAAATGGCCTATAAATGTTGCTTGTCTTTTCCTAATCTTCCTTATGAGTGATCTACTTGTGTCTGCCTCCATCAAGACTGTCTCGTTTGTTTTCTTTGCTGTCCATGGAACTCTCAACATTCTTCTGAGAAACCACATCTCGGCTGCCTCAATCTTGCTCTGGCTTTGCTTGCTGACTGTCCACGCCTTGCATCCGTACAACAGTATTGGTTCTATATAACATTCAAGGACTCTCTTTCTGATGTTAATTGATAGGCATTTGTTGGTAAGTATGCTTGTCATCTTCTTGAATGCTGTTTTGGCTTGGCCGATTCTGCCAGCTATTTCCGATGTGCATCTGCCGTCTGATGAAATGACCGTTCCCAGGTATTTGAACTTATTAACCTGTGTCAAGGTTGTGCAATTTGCTGTTATTTTGCATGAGGGGATTTCATGTTTTTTTACTGATCACCATGACTTCAGTCTCCCTGCTGTTTAGTTCCAACCCCTTCCCTTTGCTTTCTATTTCTAGTATATTCACAAGGTTTTGTAGGTCCCTTTCATTTTCTGCAATTAGCACGGTGTTATCTGCGTACCGAATGTTGTTTATCATTTTCCCTCCAACCTTTAATCCAGGGTCTTCTTCTAGGTTTCACATGATGTTTTCGCTATATAATGAAAACAGATCTGGTGACAAAACACAACCCTGTCTGTATTAAGTATACGAATAGACCTTAGAAAAGAGGTTTTATCTCCTACATTTATTAATTGGGTGTCATCAGCAAACTGGGAAAAATTTTGTGTTCTACACCATTAACATGTATTCCTTTTATTGAGTCTTCCTCCGTGATCATTATGGCTAAAATTTCTGCACAAATAATAAAAAGATAGGATGAGATTGGATCTCCTTGTCTACATCCCCTTTCTACACTAAACCATTCTGTAGTCTGACCGTTTATAATAGCAGTTGATTTTGTGTTTTTATAGAAAGTTTCAATCCATCGACAAACGCTACCTCCAAGTCCATAGTAATCCTATAGTATCTCCTATATCTATTTGCCATGAAACCTGTCTGATCTTCATTAATAAGCATTGGTAAAACTTTTTTGTTTCTGTTCGAAATACACGCCAAGCCTATTTTGGAAACAACGTTAAGGAGGGAAATGGGACGCCAATTTTTATGAATTCTTTAAGTTTATCACCTTTTGGGATGCAAGTGATCAATCCTTCTTTCTGCGTTGAGGACAGTTCTCCACCTCTGTATGCCTCATTCAATGATCTCACAACAAACGGTCCGATATTTTTCCAGAAAATTTTGAAAAACTCTGCACTTAATCCGTCAGTACCTGAGCTTTTCCCATTTTTCATGTTTTTAAGTGCTATACTTTCTTCATTTATAATTATTTCACCCTCCAACAATCGTTTTTCTTCATTTGATAATTTGGGTATCTTTCCGATAAGGTTTTCTATTTCACAATCTGCATTGAGCCTTTTCTTATATACATTTTTATAAAAGGATTTAACTTCATGAAGTATGTCTTGTTGGTTTTCTAAAGTAGCACCATTTTGTCTCACTAATTTTGTCATCTGTTTACTCACATAATTTCTTTTTTCAAGATGGCAAAAATATTTAGAATTTTTTCCTTGTCAGCAATCCATCTTGCCTTCGATCTCATTGCCTCCATTCTTTTGTCCCAAATTATCTGAAGTTCGTGATTCTTTTCTCGAATTTCTTTTATTTCCTTTTCTGTTTTGTTTTCAACCCTTTCAAAGGCTTCTATATCCTGCGCAAGTCTATTTTCCTTCTCTTTCATTTTTTTTATATTTTTCATTGTGTTAAGACTTGGCACAGCATACGGGCATATTATTATCCCAATATTCATACATAAGCATATACGTACATGCCTATACACACTTACGGGCGTGCTAATGTCAATAAATTCATTTGCACACACGTACGTTTCCTAAACACACAAACACTCAATCTCACATACACATACACATACACATACACACACACACACACACACACACACACACACACATATATATATATATATATATATATATGTGTGTGTGTATACACATATATATACACATACACACATACACACACACACATATATATATATATATATATATATATATATGTGTGTGTGTGTGTGTGTGTGTGTGCATACACACACACACACACACATACACACACACACACACATACACTGGTTCAGCACAAAAGGAACATATACTCATCTGCGTTCACCCTACAGTATACATACACCTGTGTAAGTGAACATGTCAAAAAATAAGCCCGTATGCTGTACCAAGTCTTAACACTTGGATGCAAGGACTTCACAAAGGCCAGAAGGCTAATTGGTCTTCAAGGGGAGGGACCTGGGAAATCAACCTATCTCTCCAATATTTTATACCAAGGCAGCTGGGCAATGCCCTGCTCTTCACGATTTTCAGCTGCCGTGGGATCTTTAGCGTGAGCAGCCAGAGGACACACGGGTCCAACTCGTTTTTCGTCCCCTTCCGAAGGACTAGACGTTCAGTTCGATTTTCTAGTCAAACTGAGGAGAAAAGTCAAAGCCTCTGTCGGGAGCGAACCCTTGAACCTCGAGTTTAGTTATCGGCAGGCAAACGTCTGAACCATTCTGCCACTCGTCTCCCTTTGAAAAACAGGCAACCAGTGGAGAAAATGAACCAGGGGGTAATATGATGATCATGCCTCTTTTCACGAAAGGCAAGATGGGCTGCATTATATTATATACATACATGCGTTCATACATATATATGTGGATATAATTGTATACAAACACAAATCATCGTCATTACAAAATCTAAGCCTAAGGCACTTCAACCATTGGTTAATTTGAAATGATTCTGCAGTTTTACTAAAATTACTTCTAATAACACAAATGCATGCAAACGACGGCTTTGCACAATGATTTTACTATTAGCACGGTATTTATTCTTATCTGTAGACATTCTGCAAAAGACTTCATGATGTGTTGATCTTAAGACAATAAAATAACAACTTACTATTGTCGCTACGCGAAGTCTATGAAAGAAAAGAGAGTAAGACACAGAGAGAGAGAGAGAGAGAGAGAAAGAGAGAGAGAGAGAGAGAGAGAGAGAAAGAGAGAGAGAGAGAGAAACAGAGACAGACAGAGAAAGAGACTAGAGAAGAGTGAGACATAGAGAGAAGAGAGAAAGGGAGAGAGAGAGACAGAGAGAGAAAGAGAGAGAGACAGATACAGAGAGACAGAGACAAAGAGAGAAAAGTGAGACAGAGAGAGAGAGAGTGAGAGAGAGAAAGAGAGACAGACAGAGACAAAGAGGGAGACAGAGAGAGAGCGAGAGAGAGAGACAGACAGAGAGAGCGAGAGCAAGACAGAAATAGAGAGAGACAGAGAGAGAGAGAAGAGAGACAAAGAGAGAAGAGTGAGAGAGAGAGAGAGAGACTGAGACAGATAGACAAATACATAGATAGAGAGAG
Source organism: Monoplex corrugatus (assembly GCA_030674185.1). Lineage (NCBI taxonomy): Eukaryota > Metazoa > Mollusca > Gastropoda > Littorinimorpha > Ranellidae > Monoplex > Monoplex corrugatus. The sequence continues at coordinate 9,585,322 of JAPXFY010000027.1, read as the reverse complement.
AGGGGGAAGGGAGGAAGGGGTGGGAGGGAGGGAGAGAGAGAGAGAGAGTGATTTCAAATTTGAAATAACTTCAGAGTTCAGATGATTTCTTATTCATTGAAACTCCAGCTTCTTATTAAGGGATATGAGATAGACAATTTGAGAGAGAGAGAGAGAGGGGAGAGAGAGAGAGAGAGAGAGAGAGAGAGAGAGAGAGAGAGAGAGAGAGAGAGAGAGAAAAGAGAGAGATGGATAGATAGAGAGAGAGAAAAACAATATCGGCTGAGAATGTGAGATATATTAAAAAAAAGGTCTCCCTGTCTTTTCTTTTTGCTAAGATAAAACAAAAAAACATAAATTCAAAGGAACTCACATATCTTCAAGCTCAAAACAGTTACTTTATTTATAGGTGTGTAAGTTTATTTATGTGTGTAAGGTCACATGCCTTTTAAAAAGATGGTGTACATTTGACAAAGGCCAGTTGGCCGTCAGTTTGTCGCCATCTTGTTTTGCGAATGAACGAAACCTCCTTGTTTTATTTTTGTTTATATCTGATTTCTCATTTTTAGATTAACACTGGAAATTCCTTTGATTTAGGTTAAAGAAAGTCCTGTTAAAAATATACACAAATTTCTATTTGTTGTTATGTGTGAATTAGAAAAATATCATACAGAGGAATACAATACACTACTATACAGTTGAACAAATCAGTACACATGTACAACAGTATAACAGAACACAGCATGTGACAATACAGTGCATTACATTAGACCCACGTCACAACTCAACACATTGTAACATATCAACTATAAATATGTCGACATATCATCAGGCTCAACACGAAATCCAGCATTTTCGAATTTGTTCAGATCTGTAGTGATGTTGCTGCTGTTGCTGCATCTTCTCTCCAAATGATCAAAACGACTCTCATTTATAGGACAACGGATATCGTTGGTGGCACTTATGGCAAATACGCAGGAGGATGTTCTGCTGGGGGCTGCAGAGGATTGGTCTTCTTTTTCTTCTTGGTTGTGTCTCTGAAAGGGAAGGTTCTGGTGGCAGTGCTGTGGGCAGACGGTCAGGGCCAGAGTGACAATTAGACCGATGAATCCTTGAGCTAGCAATATGTAAAAGACGGCGTCGTAGCTTCCTGTTATGTCTTTGATCCAACCTGGAAGAAAATCAAGACAAGGGTTACTTAGACTTAGGCATTGTAGCTTCCTGTTTTGTCTTTGATCTAACCTGGGAGAAACAAGACAAGAGTTATTTCAGGCTCAGGCCCATCCCTCCATCCATCCATCCATTCATGCATTTATCCATTGCAATTCGATCGATCTATGTATGCATCTATTCAGCCATCCTCAATCAGTTAGTCAATCAGTTACTAAATCAGAAAGTGAACTGTGTATTGGAACCAGAAAAAAAAACACGAAAAAAGAATAAGAACACGTATTTAATACAACAAGACAAGACATGCTCAAATGTTTGGCCAACTGGCCTTTGTCAAGTGTAAGATCACAAACAAACAAACACCCACCAGATACAAAAATGAAGAAAAAATTGTTTGTGATCTTACGCTTGACAAAGGCTTGTTGGCCGAACATTTGCGCCTGTCTTGTCTTGTTGTATTAAATACGCGTTCTTATTTTTTTTCGTGTTTTTTTCTGGTTCTTGTTTTTTTAAACGCTGGCAGTCACACTTGTTTTGAACTGAGAGCCACTTTCAAATGGCCCTCGTGACACTAGTGGTAAGAATCAACAAAACACACTTTCACATGGCCCTCGTGACACTAGTGGTCAGAATCAACAAAACACACTTTCATATGGCCCTTGTGACACTAGCGGTCAAAATCAACAAAACACACTTTCACATGACTCTTGTGACACTAGTGGTCAGAATCAACAAAACACATTATCACTTGACTCTCGTGACACTAGTGGTCAAAATCTACAAAACACACTAGTGGTCAAAATCAACAATAGAAACTAGGCAACCAATACACACTTTCATAGGATTTATGATAACACAGTCCTACACTCCTCCACTTCCTCCTGAAACAATGGTCATAGGCATTCATCCATCGATCCATCAATTCTTCCATTCGTCCATCCAACCTGTCACCAGCTAATCAAAATATACCTCCAATACACTCTGTCTATCCATCCACCCATCAACCACCAATGTTGACACACACAATTTTGTATTAATTATGTCAATGGAGTTTTGTCAGATACATGTTCCTGACACTGTAATTCCTTTGAGGACGTGTTGGACGCATGAGTCTGACAAACTTGTATTAATTTTAAAGTGTGTGTCGAAGTCATTCTGAGGGAATGAATACGCATCCGACAGATTTTTAATGATTTTCTCTCAGATACCAAATTTACTCGAAGGGAATGAAATCTGTTCTTGGGACCTATAGACAATTTTGTAGCATTTCTTTCCCTTTGACTGTTATTCTCTCATTTGATACATTTATACGAGTTTGAATTGACCCACTTGACACATCCGTGACAGGACCTTCGATCATAGGTCTAGCGATTTACAGGCAATTGTTCCACAATGTAGCATAGATCTGTGACGGTATTTGTGCTTTTATTCACAACCAGCACTCCCAGCAGAGCTGAAAAACTGAATACATGTGGTTCTGAGCCTGTATGGAAGGATGCTGTGTGTATGTTATGAAAGTGAATTACAGCGTGAGAGGAAAGTTTGTTTTTTGTTTTGTTTTGTTTCATTTTGTTTTGTTTTTCAGCCTATGCAAATATTTTTGAATTACATATAACAAGAAACCTGTCAAGAATAATCACTTCAAGTCAAAAATTGTCATTGTTTATAAAGTTTATTCTTCTAGTTTCCAGTGGCGTTTGTTTAATGTCTGTGATGTTTGTGGTTGATTGTTTTTAGTTAATTTGTTACTCTTTAGTAAAAAATGTCTGAGCTGAATGAAAAGCTGCCCTCTCTCTCTCTCTCTCTCTCTCTCTCTCTCTCTCTCTCTCTCTCTCTCTCTGTCTGTCTCTTTCTCTCTCTCTCTCTCTCTCTCTGTCTGTCTCTTTCTCTCTCTCTCTCTCTCTCTCTCTCTGTCTGTCTCTTCTCTCTCTTCTCTCTCTTCTCTCTGTGTGTCTCTTCTCTCTCTCTCTCTCTTTTCTGTGATTGGATTGACTTAATATTATAATATTGTTTGTATTTGTGTGTGTATTTATACCAGCTGGCTGCCTGCCCACATGAAGTGGATGACTGACAGATTTTAAGACATTTCTTGATACTCTTCATTTTTCTTGAAAAATATATATACAAAAATTATGCACCACACACAAATAGGACAAAACCATTCACTTTAAAACGCACAACGTTTCGGCCACACCGGCCCTTGTCAAGTGCGCTGTATCTCCTTGCTTCGCCTTCTATGTCCTGGTGAGATTACAGCTCACCAGACCATTATGCATGAATTCTGCTCTGTTGTTGATCAGGGCACTAGGCGTCAACTCTTTTATTTTTATTGCCTCAGCTGTCTGACGTGTCAAGGCGTCTTTGTATTGTCCTGCTATTCTAATCCATGCAAAAAGAGATGAACGCCCATGCTCACATGTGGTGCAAGATACTGAAAACCGGAGAATTGGCAGGAACTAATGCGGAACAAAGGATAAAACATAATATGCTCAATGAGGAAAATGACCCACCACCTTTGTATGCCCTCAGGTAAGACCACAAACAATGTAAAAACTCTAAAGGCCCCCCTACCAGACCATACTAGAAGGCGAAGCAAGGAGATACAGCGCACTTGACAAGGGCCGGTGTGGCCGAAACGTGCGTTTTAAAGTGAGTGGTTTTGTCCTATTTGTGTGTGGTGCATAATTTTTGTATATATATTTTTCAAGAAAAATGAAGAGTATTTCCAACACCACAATGGCAAAGATATTCCATATTGTGAATTCTAAAAGTCATTTCTTGATAGTTTGTCTAAAACTGATGTGTATACATTTTGGTTTTGTTGATTTGGATAATTTTTTTAAACCAATCAATAAAACACATGTTTCGAATCTTTCCATCTATCTATCCATCCATTCATTCATCCCCAAACAAGCAAACAACAAACCACTTAAACAACAGCCAACCAGTCAATTAACTTCATAATCGAAATGCGTCTGAGGGGAACCATCCAACCATTCATTGATCAATTCATCCATCCATCAGTTCATTCAACCAGCCCACATCCCCTGTGGGGATGCCGTTGTGTCTTTAAGTTTAAATAAGATCCCCACCCCCTGGAAAATCTGTGCTAAAAATTTCCTCTTCTCTGTCACTGTCTTTGTATCCTGCCATTCTCTGCTTTGCTGGTCCATTCACCTGTATGTGTTCGACAAAGTGTTACGTACTTTCTCCTAGGATTGATAATTGGGTACATGTATTAAGTGCATTTTTGGCTCTTGGGAAATGAGATATGCTGAACGAATTTTAGGTGATTTAGCCCCGTTTTTATATATGCTTTATGGGTCCTTAGTTATGTTAAAATTGTATTCAGGTATGCTTGTAAAACCCCTTGTGTGATGAATTCGACAGAGTGGTCAACGCCAGGAGCAACTCCTTAAATTACGTGCGCGAATGCATTGAAATGTGTACATGATTTTCTTTTCCATTTTTTTCCTGGAGAAACATTGTGTAGGTTAAAGATCTGATATGGCTCCACGCAGACGGCTGGGCTTTAAACGAAAACAACAATAACAAAACCAGCCCACGAACCAAACACCAACCAACCAACCAGTCCAAACACACCTCCGAAGGGTCCTCCAATGGAAATGGAACAACCAACAATGAACAACTGGTAGCCCATCGCCGGTGCATATTGCGTCACTTCCACCAGTTCTGCGCATAGCAAAGGTAAGCACGTGACGACAATACCCATGAAGAAGCCGAACAGTGCGCAGATAACGGTATACGCAGCCATCACATCTGTGCAAACAGCACCACATTTTTTTTATATCAGGCTTAAAGCTGACTTTTTTTATTTTAAAACTGATTTTTATTGTCAAATCATGCTAAAGTCCAAAGAACATGAAACAACAAACACAAACTGAAATAAGGAACCCCCCCCCCCCCCCCATCACTCTCATGATTTAGCTCTACTCAGCTACCGCACAAACACCCCAAAACACACCAATATCAGCACCAAAAACAGTTGACAAAACAAATCAATTCAATTCATGAAAGACAGCAAACAATGTGACACTATAGACACTTTCAGTTAACAGCCATTCCCACTTTCATACAACACGTTAAACGCCGTAGTTTAGGCTCTGGTACTAGAGTATTCAACTTACATCCCCTTTCCAGTTGCTAGAGGTACCCAAGTACTAAGCAGCTCTTATATACTTTACGTACTAAGCAAAATAACCAACAACAAAAAAGATGGTCGTTTTAATACTTATTTATGGTCCACCTCAACGATATCCAGAAAGACCAAGACACCAAATGGCCTGAAAATTAAACTGTTAAAATGTTTGATCTGGCCAATCGTGGTTAATGGCTGCAAAGCCTGGACTCTCAGAAAAGCTGATTGCGAAAGAATTGAGGTAGCAGAGATGTAGTTTTATCGGACACTACTACGTGTCAATGGACAGACCGAAGAACGAATGAAATGTCCTGGAAGAACTTGATACCACCAGAAAACTACTAGCGGACATCAACAACAGAAGACTAAAATACATTGGCCATGTGTTACGTAGCAAGAACATTGATCTCAAGGCAACCATTTTTCAAGTAAAAACAGAGGCAAAAAGAAGAAAGGCAGACCTCCAACCTCAACATCGAGAACATAACCAATATCAGTGGCCTACATATTCAAGAAGTTGACCACAAAAGTCAAGACAGAGCCATTTGGAGGAGAGTGGCTGTGTCACAGAGTGCAGCGACCAACACTGAACCAGGTGACGCCGACACGTGACAGGTGAGTATAGCATCATCATCATCATCACCATCATCATCATCATCATCGCCATCATCATCATCGCCATCACCATCATCATCATCATCATCACATCATCATCATCATCGCCATCATCATCATCACCATCATCGCCATCACCATCATCATCATCATCATCATCGCCATCACTCATCATCATCATCATCATGCTATCATCATCATCGCCATCACCATCATCATCATCATCATCGCCATCACTCCATCATCATCATCATCGCCATCACCATCATCATCATCATCGATCCCATCACGATCATCATCCACCATTGTGGTAGTATTATGAAGATGGTGATGGTGACGATGGTGATGGCTGTGGATGATGATGATGATGATGATGATGATGATGCCTATGCGACTGATATTAAAAACACACACACACGCGCACACACACACACACACACTAAACACAAACCAACACACACGCGCACACACACACACACACACACACAAACACACCGCGCGCGCACACCAAACACACACACAAAACACACACAACAAAAAACACACAAAAACACACAACAAAAACACACAACACAACACACACAACACACACCACACACAACACACACACAACACACACACACACACACACACAACGCACACAACACACACACACAACACACACACAACACAACACACCACACACACACACACAACACAACACACACACAACACACCACACAAACACACACAACACACACACAAACACACACACAACACAACAACACAACAAACACACACACACACACACACACACACACAACACACACACACACACACACACAACACACACAACACACACACAACACAACACACACACACACACACACACAACACACACACACACACACACACACACACGACAACACACACCACACACACACACACACACACCACACACACACACACACACACAAACAACACACACACACACAACACAACACACACACAACACACACACATACCACGCAGACTACACACACACACACACAAAGCAACCACACGACACACACAAAACAAACAAAGACACTAATCAACAATACACAGTACATAACAACAAACAAAAAACAACTGATCAACGAACTAGAGTACATAACAAACAAAACACAACAAAAATAACACAAAACAAATGAACATAAACACAATACGAGATGATGCAATAATAATAAATAAATAATGAATGATAACAATATAACAATAATAAAACAAAACAAAACAAATAATATAATAGTATATAGTACTACATAATAATGATAACAATGATGAGATGATGATATTAATGATAATAAAACAATAATAATGATAACAATAATAATAACAACAACAACAACAATGATACTACTACTACTACTACTACTAATGATAATAATAATAATATAATAATAAAAACAATATTAACAAATAGAAAAAGAAGAAAAGAACAAAAATAATCTTAACCATCGTAAACAGTACTATTACTACCGTTATACTACCGCTATTGCGGCTGCTACTGCTACTGATGCTCTTGCTACGACTACTGCTACTGGTACTATTAATACTATCAATACTACCACTACTAGTACTGCTGCTGCTGCTACTGTTATACTGCTGCTACTTCTACTGCTACTGCTCCTACTGCTACTTCTACTGCGACTGTTACTATTACTATTACTACTATTAATACTACCACCACTACTGCTGCTGCTGTTTTTACTGCGTTGCTGCTGCTACTACTGCTACTATTACTACCCCTACTGCTATGACTATTACTACTACTGTTGCTACTGCTGCTGCTACTACTGCTACAACTACTGAATCATTCTTATATAGCCCTGTTTTCCAAACATACTTGGAATTACTACACATTACTCATTGACAAAACACAAAGAACTAAAAGCACACACACACACACACACACACACGTACGCACGCACGCACACACATACACACACATACACACACGCACACACACACACACATCAAAACACACACTCATACATGAATATAAGCGATTATATACGACCGGTATTTGTCCACACGTACACATAAGTATACCATTTGGCCATATTTATACACACCTAAAAATGATTGCTTAACGTCACATAATCATTAGGTAAAAGTCACAGGACGTATTGCTTTTATTACACACGTAAAAATGATTGCTTAACGTCACATAATCATTAGGTAAAAGTCACAAGACGTATTGCTTTATTACACACGTAAAAATGATTGCTCAACGTCTGTCATGCTTTTGTACACACATGTTCACGCACTCAAACACATGCAAAAAGCATTCGTCCGTCACACAACAGCACGCACTCCTTCCAACCAAAGGCATTAAACAAACTGCGATATATATATATATTTTTTTACATTTATTATTACCAACTTTCACCCATCACTCATACAACATACAACATACACAACCAACGCACCTTCATACTCTTTATCTCCTCCTTCGTTTTCTCCTCCATCTTCATCTCCTATTCCTCATCCTCTGTTCCTCTTTCTTTTCCTTCTTCTTCTTCCTCGTCTCCCTCTTCGTCTCCTTCTTCCTCATCTCCTTCTTCCTCATCTCCTTCTTCCTCGTCTCCTTTTTCCCCTTCCTTCTTCCTCATCTCCTTTTTCCCCGTCTCCTTCTTCTTCGTCTCCTTTTTCCCCGTCTCCTTCTTCCTCATCTCCTTTTTCCCCGTCTCCTTCTTCTTCGTCTCCTTATTCCTCGTCTCCTTCGTTTCCTCATCCTTCTTCATCTCCTATTCCTCGTCTCCTTCTTCTTTTCCTTCTTCACCCTCTCCTTACTTTTCTCATTTTTCTTCTTCTCCTTATCCTTTTCCGCCTTCTTTTTTTTATTTTTCTTCTTCTTTTTATTTCTTCTGTTTCTCCTTCTAATTCATTTTCTTTCTCTTCTTCTTGTCCTTTTTCACCTTCGTCTTCTCCTTCCTCTTCTCCTTCTTCTTCTCCTTTTTCTACTTCTTTCTTTCTTCTCTTTTTTTTTGTTCCGCCTTCTTTTCCTTTACTATTTCTTTTTCACTTTCTTCTTGTTCTTTTTCTTCTCCTTTCCCTCCTTCTTGTCCGTCTTCTTTTCTACTTCTTTTCTTTCTGCTTCTTCTGCTCCATCTCTCTTCTTCTTTTTTGCTTTCTTCGTGTTCTTTTTCTTCTCCTTTCCCTTTCTCTAGGCGGATTTTTTGGAGACTGACCAGCAAAACCTATTCCACTTTTAGTTTTCAACTTGGGTGAGCTGTTTTTCAAAAACTCAATCATACCACACATACACACAAAATTTCCTTCCGCACGCAACATAAAAAGTCATGCATACATCACTCCAAGCACACGACACAAAAATCATGTGCACGCACCACCCTGAGCACATGACAACGTCACATAATCATTAGGTAAAAGTCACAGGACGTATTGCTAAACACACGTAAAAATGATTGCTCAACGTCACATAATCATTAGGTAAGTCACAGGACGTATTGCTAAACACACGTAAAAATGATTGCTCAACGTCACATAATCATTAGGTAAAAGTCACAGGACGTATTGCTAAACACACGTAAAAATGATTGCTCAACGTCACATAATCATTAGGTAAAAGTCACATGACGTATTGCTAAACACACGTAAAAATGATTGCTCAACGTCACATAATCATTAGGTAAAAGTCAAAAGACGTATTGCTTTACACACGTAAAAATGATTGCTCAACGTCACATAATCATTAGGTAAAAGTCACAGGACGTATTGCTTAACACACGTAAAAATGATTGCTCAACGTCACATAATCATTAGGTAAAAGTCACATGACGTATTGCTTTACACACGTAAAAATGATTGCTCAACGTCACATAATCATTAGGTAAAAGTCACATGACGTATTGCTAAACACACGTAAAAATGATTGCTCAACGTCACATAATCATTAGGTAAAAGTCACAGGACGTATTGCTAAACACACGTAAAAATGATTGCTCAACGTCACATAATCATTAGGTAAAAGTCACATGACGTATTGCTTTACACACGTAAAAATGATTGCTCAACGTCACATAATCATTAGGTAAAAGTCACATGACGTATTGCTAAACACACGTAAAAATGATTGCTCAACGTCACATAATCATTAGGTAAAAGTCACATGACGTATTGCTTTACACACGTAAAAATGATTGATCAACGTCACATAATCATTAGGTAAAAGTCAAATGACGTATTGCTTGGGACGTAACGTATAAGAAACTTAGGGGAGAGCCTGACAGCAGAAGGCCCTCAGAGGAGAAACCCTCGTCAAGCAAGTGTTTCAACCCTTTTAACTAATCACACACTAAGGGGATGGGGCCACATCCAGGTCATGACTCCTGGATGCCCCTCTGCTGACGCGATTTTCTTTTTCTTTACTAGAAATTTGTCCTCTACCTGGATTCGAACCTGCGCATCCGAGGTGATCAGGTTTCTCAAGGCCAAGTCGCCCTTGCAACGGATGTCTTAACAACTTAGCTGCCAGGTACAGGCAACGTATAGGGGAATTTTAAGTCTTGTGAAGGGAGGAGAGTGGCAGAATGGTTCAGACGTTTGCCTGCTACTAACTGAACTCGAGGTTCTAGGGTTCAATCCGCGAAGAGAGGCCTCGACTTATCTCCTCAGTTTGACCGGAAAATCGAACTGAACGAGTCGTCCTTCGGAAGGGGACGAAAAACGAGTCGGACCCGTGTGCCTTCTGGCTGCGCACGCTAAAAGATCTCATGGCAGTTGAAAATCAGGAAGAGCAGGGCATTGCCTGGCTGCCTTGGTATAAAACATTAGAGAAATAGGTTGATTTCCCAGGTCCCACCCCTTGAAGACCAATTAGCCTTCTGGCCTTTCTGAAGCCTTGGTAAAAAATGTGAATATGAATATGAATTTGAATCGAAGGAGAGGGGATGAGCCCGCCCTCGTTGTGCTGGCCCTGGGAAAAGTTGAGGTCTCTGCCACCTCACTATCCTACGACCCCAGGATTATGGAACTATAAAGGTAGGACCTAAGCAACTGGCCAGCTCGTTGGTTTATGTGCAGGCTTAAGGCTTATGCCGTGATCATTTTGGATCTTCTCCATCACATGGCACCTGTGACGTAAGTGCATGTGGAATTCATTCCCAGTGCGGAGACGTCATCTTAAGGAACTGAAACTGACACTGATGAAGTTCACGTTTATTCTTCTTTGACCAAATCCAGTGGGAACTCTTTCCAGCTTCTTCTGCCATTGCCTTTAGGGCTCTGGACCTCTCTCTCCCAGAAATCGAGCATTCATGAGGTCAAAGACTGATGGGCTCCAACTGCTATGGCGAGGACTTTGGCTTGAAGTCAAATGTCCTGAAGCTGATGGCTGGCTAGAATGGCATGCTTTTCAGTCTTGTAGATTATGGGCTTCCTCCATCCCACTCTCTTAAAGTAGGCCTTCGGTGAGCTCGATCAGTATCATTTGTTTTGATGAATTGGAGTGGGAACTATGTCCTGTCTCATGCCACTCTTTCTGATCATTTCCGGGTGTTCCCCTTCCCCCAGTGCGGAAGAACTGCTGTGCATGACCAGTTGTTCGGTCCATCCAGTAAACCCCACTTCCCTGCTCTGGATGTCACATCTTTTTTTTTTTTTTCAAACCATAGCTTGCTGTATCTTGCCATTTAGAAAACTATCGGAGCTTCTGGTAGCATCATATCAACAAACGGAATCAATAATATCAAGTTGCTTGAAATTATTTTTTGTTACTACATTGTTTGTTGATGTCTATTCATTGTTAAAAAATGAATAAAAAGAGGTGGAAAAAAATAATATCAAGTTGCAATGATGACAAACTCAGGACACCTAACGATTCTGTCACTCAATATGATAAAGATAATAAAATAATAATATCAACAAAACCAACCTACCAAACAATCAACCATCCAACCAAATCAGAGGACAACAACAAACAAACAAACGAACAAAGCCCCGTAATTACAAGAACCACTTACCATCATCATCTACATAGTCCATCAGGGTGAATCCAAAACTGGCCAAGGAACTGGCGAAAATGGCCACACCGAGAATGACCATGATAGAAAAATGGCGAATGAACTGGAAGACGGCCACAAGGGCCTTCCCGCCCACGCTGCAGGCGAACAGGATGGACATGAGATAGGTTGCTTGGTCCACGTTCAAACCTCTTTCTCCGACAATGTCCGTTAGATATATCACTGTGTGGACAAGCAAACAAACAAACAAACAAACAAACAAACAAACAAAGAAGCAAACAGACACACATTACACGTGTGCTGCTGCTGTAGTTAGACTTTCTAACATGTAATAGTTTCACCCTAGAGATCCAGGACGACCTCTGATAAGTGAATACAAAACAGTTGTAAGAACCCATACTTGAAACTGCCTCATCTGTCTCATCTGTCGGCGTCACCGGGTTCGGTGTTGGACGCTGCACACCTGGACACCACCTTACATCTTGACCAACGAGGCTGACACCTATGAGTAGAAGCCCTCCCTATATTTGGTAAGTCACACGGCTTAAGAACATGGAGTTTGGACACTTGATATTGCTACCTGGTGTTGTAGAGCTTGAGCAGACTTCCTTAGTGGAACCTTCCGCTGTTAAGTGCACAGTCGGTAGGCAGTTCAGGTCTGGCTAATAACAGTACGGAAGGTGCTCAAGACTACTGATATGTACACAGCCATCTTTGTGGACAGCCAAATCCCATGTCCCCCGTGGTGATGCCGGGGGCTATTTCAGTATAACTATGTGCTAGAACTTTCCTCTTTTCTGTCACTCTCTTTTTTTTTTCCTTGTTTCTGTGCTTTCTACATTTCTTCCTATCGTTTTCTGCCTTCTGGTCCATTCACTGTATGTGTTCGATAAAGTCTTGCGTACTTTTTCTTAGGATTGATAATTAGGTACATGTATTGAGTGCATTTTGTCTCCAGGGAGGTCTGATATGCGGAAGCAATTTTTAGGTAATTTGTGTCTGTTTTTACATATGTTCTGTACTTTCGCATGCTTACATTTGTATCAGGTATGTTTTTATATCTCCTTTGCAATGAATTGGACGGAGTGGTCAAAGCCGGGGGCATGTCTTAGATTATGTGCGTGATTGCATTGATATGTGCATTTAATTTTCTTTCCCCCCCCCCCTTTTTTTTTAAAATTTTGTGTTTGAAGCGGTTAGAGTCCTGATATGGCTCTACACAGAACTGTGCTGGGCTTTAAACAACAATAACAATAACAAATGCCATGGTCTTGCCACAATCTCTTGGTCAGCCTTCCAAAGGCAGAGCTTCCCTTGGAGATACATAGCACACATCTGGGTCAAGAGATTCTTTGCTCCTTGGTGTCCAGCACATCATCATCATATCCATGCTGCATGGTGTTGGCGATCATGGCCCACCATACGAATCTATCCCTTGTCGTTTCATGTACATCTCCCACCCTCTCTGTCTTCAGCCACCCTGCAAGTCCGTCCAATATTTTTTCTCCCTGGGTCTACCTGATGCTCTTTTCCCTCCAACTTTCCTGTTGTGACAAGATACTCTATTTTTTCTAACCTCATACAATGTCCTATAAATGTTGCTTGTCTTTTCCTTATCTTTTCATTAATGTTCTTCGTGTCTTGCCTCCTATAAGACGTAAGCATGAGAATGAGTCTACAATCGTGAGGTCCTGGTTGTTGATAACAATCAGAGAGGATGAAGCACCAGAAGCTAGAGATAAAGGTGGCTGAAACACGTCTCTGTTTTGCTGAGGCTAATGATAAGGTCGAGCGTTACGCAGACCGCAGTAAATTGGTCAGGGATAGCTGGATATTTTCGTGTGAGTGTATGGCCATTGTACAGTCGTTGCGAAGACAAATTTTTGCAGGACACCTTTGAGCATTTTGCTTTGGGCTTGGAAGTTCGGCAAGATCAAACGTTTTCCAGCTGACGAGAATTGAATGTGTACATCCACAGAAGGACTGTAGACAGAAGGGGATGGAGACAGTGACGGGGCATGCATCAGCGGCTACCATCAAGAATGATATCGCCGACAGGTGAACAGGGAACATCCCCATCATAGTCTGTGAATGCATCAACCATCATTACCACAAAGAAGATGTAGAAGAGTACGGACTTTAGAACGCTTCCCTGTTTCACCCATTCTGCAATGGGAAGAGCTCAGATGACTGTCCATTCTCCTCTGTTTGACATTCAGAGCACTGGGCAAAAATCACATTCCGTCAACACCGAGTGATGGCCATGGCAATGCTTTGTTTAAATTAGACAGTTGATTCCCCTGGTCCATACCAGTTCTGAGTTGACCGTTAAATTGCCAGCTGACGTGAACGGCCGAAGCCACCACCCAGCTGAGGCAGTCCACAGGAAGGTTGAACCGGCGATCCAAACTCGGCCCCCCGCACCTCCCCCCGCAAAGAGAGAGAGGGGAAGGCCTCGCCCAGCCCGCGGCCGTCCCGAAACCCGCTTCACACTCCATCCCAAGAGACCCAGTCCGCAGAGTAAATCCTTTTCCCGAAGATATGGATCCAGTTTGCCGACTTCCCTTACCTACATTGTTCTATCCACTAGAGGCTGTGCACCTTGGAGACCTGCTCAAGGGTTCATGTGCAGGATTAAGGCTTGTGCCATGATCACCATACACATGGCACCTGTGACGTTAGTGCATATGGAATTCGTTCCGAGCGCGGAGACGTCATCTTGAGAAACTGAAACTGAAACTGAAAGCCCGTTCTCTTACACATGACCTCCCAGTTAATGGTGTCTAATAACACAGAGGAACAGACAGACTATCATTAACAATTCCAAAAAAAGTGCGACTGGTTGTATTAAATACGCGTTATGATTTTATTTTCTTATTTCTTTTTGTTTTTGTTTTTTTTTTTCTTTTTTTTTATCATGCGATGATGATGATGTCGATGAGGATGATAATCATGATGCTATGAAGTTCCATCTAGGACTGAGACTGTGTGACAGGGCTGTACTCTACGCTTACTATCATAATATATCCGGGCGTCAACCAGGCCCGAGAGATAACATAGAACACCCTCAATGACACATCCGTGAAGTGGCTGAGAGACTCGACTGTGTGGTCCTATCTTCCCAATGAGCCCATAGCACGCCCAACTCTAGGAGCCGGTTAGAGCCCAAAAATTTCACAATGATATCGTTTTGAAGGGACTGGTGTGGATTCGAACCCATAACCTTCCAGTCGGTGGTCCGCTGCGTTAACCACTACGCCACGGCGACAGGTCTGTTTTTTTTTCCGTTTTTTTTTCTGGTACCTGTCATTAACAATGACAAACTAGGAGCGCTCAGTGACATGAGAGGCAAACTATTTCAGGGCAATACCCTGATTCCTGCTGGTAACCTCTAACTTCTAATCTCTTCAGGAAAACGGAATCGACCGTATCAAACGCAGCACTGAGGTCAAACAGATCAACAAACGTTACTGTGTAAGATTGACACAGGTTTTTTATTCTGTGGTTGTGAAACTGGTGGTTTTACTAGATTAGAAGTTTGTTCTGTGACACACATGAACCCTGGATCCCCACCCCCATCTCTCTCTCTCTCTCTCCTCTCTCTCTCTCTCTCTCTCTATTTGCATGTCTGCCTCTCTCTCTCTCTCTCCTCACACACACACACACACACAAACTGTGTTTCTCTCTGTCTCTATTTGTCTCTCTCTGTCTCTCTCTGTCTCTCCCTCTCTCTGTCTCTGTCTCTATCTCTCTGTCTGTCTCTCTGTCTGTCTCTCTCTTTCTCTCTGTCTCTCTAGCAGTTTACTAAGGCTTTAAGCGGGGCAGCTGCGTGTATGGTACGAACAGTGAGACAAGGACAAAAGAAACAGAATGATTGGTTTGATAAGGAATGTGAAAGAAAGAAACAAGAAGTTAAGAGGCTACTGAAAAGATTCCAGAGATGCAAAACAGAAAAAGAAAAAAGAGAAAAAAGAGAAGCATATGTCATATCACGAAAAGAGTATGTTAAACTAAGGAAAACGAAAGAAAGGGAATACGAAGATAAGAAAATAAGAACACTCAAAGATTCCATCAATGACTCCAGGACATTCTGGTCAATAATAAGATCTGTTAATAGAAAGGCCTTTGTGTACAATGAAATCTCTATTGAACAATGGTACAATCATTTCTGCAGTGTTTTCAATGATATCGGGGAAATACTGCACAAGAGAGTAATATAGTAGAGGAAGAAAATAATTTTGAGCCACTTTTCAATGAGCCTATAACTAAAGAAGAAGTGACTGCGAGTATCAGGCATTTGAAAGCAGGAAAGAGCGCAGGACCAGATCAAATAATCAGCGAAATGTTAAAACATGCAAATGCTAATGTAATTGATTTCCTTGTCCATTTATGTAACAAGCTTTTTGATAATGGCATTTTTCGTCAGAATGGGCAAAGTCCATAATAATCCCAATTCATAAAAAAGGAGATGTGAATAATCCAGAGAATTATAGAGGAGTCGCTCTAACAAGTATAGTGAGTAAAGTTTATACATATATTTTGAATAAGAGATTAACAAAGTGGGCAGAAAAAGAAGAGAAAATAGTTGAAGAACAAGCTGGATTTAGAGCAAAATACAGTACAATTGATCATATTTTCACACTTTACTCCCTTGTGCAGAAGCATTTACTTTTAAATAAGAAACTTTATGTTGCATTTGTGGATTTTAGGAAGGCATTCGATTCTGTGAATCGTAATAATCTTTGGAATATATTACGTAAAAGTGGTGTGAATGGAAAATTATATATGGCCCTAAGAGGAGTTTATAACTCAGTGTTTGCATGCGTGCGTGAGAAGTGTGTATATTCAGATTATTTTGAATGCCCTAAAGGAGTGAAACAGGGGTGTCAATTGAGTCCTCAATTGTTTTCATTTTTCATTAATGAATTAGCAGTGGAACTGTCAAGAAAAGGCAGGCATGGCATTCAAATTATCCCTGGGGTTATTGAGATATTTCTATTGCTGTTTGCAGACGATGTTATTCTTCTCTCTGGTACAGTCAAAGGTTTACAAAACCAGTTAAATGTCTTAAAGGAAGAATCGGATCGACTAGCTTTAACAGTTAACATGGATAAAACTAATATTATGATTTTCAGGAAGGGTGGACATTTATCAAAACACGAAAAATGGTTCTATGGAATTAACGAGGTTGAAGTTGTTAATTCTTATAAATACTTAGGAATGATATTTTCGACAAAATTAAGTTTAAATTATGCATGGGAAGAATCTTGTAATAAAGGGAAAAAGGGTGTTATTGAAATTCTAAAATCCTTACGGAAGCTCAATTCTATTGATTGTAATTTATATTGGAAAATGTTTGATACACAGATAGAACCTTTACTTACATATGCAGCTGAAGTATGGGGTCTTACTGTAAATCCACATATGGAAAAAGTGCATACATATGCTATAAAACGTTTTTTGGCTGTACCAATTCACTCTTCTAATACTGTTTTATATGGAGAAACTGGAAGATATCCTTTATACATTAGAACCTTTGTGAAGAGTATTAAATACTGGTTGAAATTGTTAAGGCTTCCACAATCTCGGTTATGTAAACAGGCATATGAAATGATGGTTACTCAAATGGAAATAGGAAAACAGAACTGGGCCTATCAGGTAAAAAAGGCTTTATCAGAACTTGGGTTTGGAATCGTGTGGTTGTCCCAGGGAGTAGGAAATGTGTGTCAGTTTATTAATGAATTTAAAGACAGGCTTATTTGTTCGTTTAAACAAAATTGGCACTCAGATATGGAAAACAAAGAAAAATATAGTTGGTTCTTCTCATTTAAAGATGTTTTTCAAACCGAAAAATATCTCAGTGTTGTTGCGGATAAATGGCAAAGAACTAATTACGCAAGATTTAGATTAAGAACACTTGGTTTCAATGCAAATAAAAATTGGTTTCAACCTGGGACGTCCACAGTATATCCTTGCTCCTTATGTGGAAACAATGTCGATAATGAAAAACACTTTTTATTCCAATGCCAAATTTTTGACACAATACGAGGAAAATGCAAAGTTTTTGAATCCGACATGGCCAAAAGACAAGATGTTGTATCTATTTTGTCGTCTGATGACGAAGTCATAATCAAATCAGAGGCACTATACATTGCGGAAGCACAAAAAATAAGACATAAACACTTACAAGCCGACAATAGTGCTAGACATATCATACTGGGATTAATTTAATCTCTTTTGACTGATGTGGGCTATATCACGTTACTCCAAAAGAAGCCGCTTTATTTAGACTCTGTTTTGTAAAGAGTGTTTTCATTTGCTTTATTTTGCTTTGTTTGCCGATAATTTAAGATAGCTAATAATATGAAAATAATGGTATATTTGTAGAATATGTTAGAATGTGGATATTGAAAGGGTATATAGACACTTAAGGTCTACTATACATGTTAACAAAAACAAAAAAAACAAAAAAAAAACAAAAAACAAACCAAAAAAAAATAAATAAAAGGGATAGTGATGTCCCTTGTTAACAGAGTATTTTGGGCAGTTATGTGAAGATTATATTATTATCACTAAATGTAAGGTTTGGGTGGTCTAGCCAGATGTTTTATTATTACAGTTTTGGTTGTGTAGATGATGTGGATGACGGGTGTAGTGTATGGGTGTGTGAGTTGGGGTGAAAAGATTTTGGTTTGTCTAAACCTAAGACAAATTATTGGCCTGAATGTGGGAACACTTCTGATATTTTTTTTGTTTTCTTTGTATTATGTAGTAGTGGTAAAATGGATGATTGTTCATTATATATGATTTGAATATGTTCGACTGTTCAAGGAATGGATGTTCGATATTTTTTTTGATTATGCGTGAAGAATTTGCGCACATACAAAGAGTGGATTATGTGTCACACTACTGGAAAATTGTTATCCCCCTTGTCAAAAGACCTTTTCGGGTAATGACAATAAACAGTTTCAGTTTCAGTTTCTCTGTCTCTCTGTCTCCCTTTCTCTCTCTCTTCCCTCTTCTCTCTCTCTCTCTCTCTCTCTCTCACACACACACACACACACACACACACAAACACGCGCACACAAACACTCACACAAACATACAAAGAACACACACACAACACACACACACACACACACACACACACACATACATACACGCACGCACAAACACACACAGACACACACACACGCATACACACATACACATACGCACACACACACACGAACAAACACATGCACAAACACACATACACACATGCACACACACTAACACAACACACACACGCATGCACACACACTAACACACACACACACACACACACACACACACACACACTCACAAACAGAGAGAGAGACAGAGAGAGGAAGACAAAGAAAGAGAGAAAGATGGACAGAGAGACAGAGACAGACAGAGAGACAGAAGACAGACAGACAGAGATAGATAGATAGATAGATAGATAGATAGTAGATAGATAGATAGATAGGTAGAGAGAGAGAGAGAGAGAGAGAGAGAGAGAGAGAGAAAGAGAGAGAGAGAAGACACAATATGGCTCTAGTAGTCGGCTGGGCAATAAGCAGTATAAACTGAACTGAAAGAGAGACAGACAGACAGACAGACAAAGACATAGACAGAGAGAAAGAGACACTGAGACAGAGACAGAGACAGAGAGGAAGAGACAGAGAAAGAGACAAAGACACAGACAGAGAGAAACAGACACAAAGACAGAGAGGCTGACAGAGAACTATAACTGACCACCAGCGTTGAAGGTGAGAAAAATGACGCAACAGAAGACAGTGACCAACACGTAACGGCGGTTATGAATCAGATCGGTCTGGAAAGCCACGGTCATTGACAATTGGCGGCGCCGGGCCACGGCGACAGACGAAAACGCGCTGGTATTGCTTCCACTGCAACTGATCTTTCTCGATGGCGCCCCATCTTCGTCATTTACTCCTGTGTTATTGAGCTCTATTGTCTGCTGTGAGCTGAAGGACAGAGAAGGGGGTGGGGTGTGGGTGTGGGTGGGAGAGAAATTAATAAACAAAATAACAAAGAAATACATGTAGATACATAGGCATTTAGCTCTTTGACTCCCACACCCTATTCACCAGCTGCGAAACTTGAATCCTTTGACTCCTACCTGTGTCTACTACAGCCGAACAAACTATCATTAACATTGAGAAATTGGACACAATCACAATGGTATGCTGGCAGGGTCTAAAAGAATGGGTAGGCATCCAAACTCTTGCCATTGTAGAATGGGGTGAAAAGGGGAAGCAGGTGGATAGGGTGAGGGAGGCAAAGGGTTAAGTTTTTGCTGTCCTATCGCTGATGATGATGTAGGATGCTGGTGGACAGGGTGAGAGAGTCAAGAGGATAAAGCGTGCAAAGAGAGGGGAAGATTAACAAACAAACAAAACAACAAAGAAATAGATACACAGACAAATAAAGCATACAAAGAGAGGGGAAGATTAACAAACAAACAAAACAACAAAGAAATAGATACACAGACAAATAAAGCATACAAAGAGAGGGGAAGATTAACAAACAAACAAAACAACAAAGAAATAGATACACAGACAAATAAAGCATACAAAGAGAGGGGAAGATTAACAAACAACAAACAAAACAACAAAGAAATAGATATACAGACAATAAAGCGTGCAAAGAGAGGGGAAGATTAACAAACAAACAAAACAACAAAGAAATAGATATACAGACAAATAAAGCATACAAAGAGAGGGGAAGATTAACAAACAACAAACAAAATAACAAAGAAATAGATATACAGACAAATAAAGCATACAAAGAGAGGGGAAGATTAACAAACAAACAAAACAACAAAGAAATAGATATACAGACAATAAAGCATACAAGAGAGGGAAGATTAACAACACACAAACAAAATAACAAAGAAATAGATATACAGACAAATAAAGCATGCAAAGAGAGGGGAGATTAACAAACAACAAACAAAATAACAAAGAAATAGATATATACAGACAAGTAAAGCGTGCAAAGAGAGGGGGAGATTAACAAACAACAAACAAAATAACAAAGAAATAGATACACAGACAAATAAAGCATGCAAAGAGAGGGAAGATTAACAAACAACAAACAAAATAACAAAGAATAGATACACAGACAAGTAAAGCATGCAAAGAGAGGGGGAGATTTACAAACAAACAAAATAACAAAGAAATAGATTCATACACAAATACAGCATAGCAAAGAGAGGAGGAAATTAAGAGGCAAACAAAGCAACAAAGAAATAGTGGACAAATATGCAGCCAACTAAACACCACCACCACAACATTCATTGTCTAATTAACTGACATAAACCAACCAATGAACTAGCCAACCAACTAGACAGTCACGATCTGTCTCTCAATCCCGTATCAACATTTCAACCTTTCCATTTTAGTTATTGTTACTGTTGTTTAAAGCCCAGCCGACTGCATAGAGCCATATCAGGACTATAACCGCTTCAAAACATACACAATACTTCAACAGAAGAAAAAGAAAGAAAAGAAAATTAAGTACACGTATCAATGCATTTGCCCACATAATCTAAGGACATGCCCCTGGCGTTGACCACTCCGTCCAATTTATCGCAAAGGGGATTTAAAAAACATACCTGAATACAAATTTAAGCATACCTAAGGACACCAAAACATATACAAAAACGGGCAAAAATTACTTAAAATTGCTTCTGCATATCTCACATCCCTAGAGTCAAAAATGCACTTAATACATGTACCCAATTATCAACCCTAAGAGAAAATATGTAAGACTTTATTGAGCACACACAGGTGAATGGACCAGCAATGCAAAAAACGATAGGAAGAAATGACAGAAAGCAAAGGAACTAGGCAGAAACAAAGAGAGTGACAGAAAAAGGAAACTTGTAGCATAGAATTTCCAGAAGGTGGGGATACTATTCATACTGAAAGAGCCCCCGGCATCCTCACGGGGGGGATTTAAATTTAGTTTCAATTTACTACAGATGGATTTGTAGCGCTCGGATGCTTCCACACGCGTTACACCACAAATTCAACGTAATGAAAGGTCCAAAACAATAAAGTCAACTGCCATTAACGTTACATGTTAAGCGCTATATAGTTCAGCCTTACCCCAAAATGCCCACGCTGTTTGAGATGGAGATGCCTGACGATCGTCTGACGAGTTTGCCAGGGACTTGAAGGCACATGCTGTTTGTCTCAGGCGTCTTCTCACTTTCCTGAAAATCTGAATCAGAATTTTTGTCACAGGAGACAGCGCATTCTTCTTGTACAGCCGTTTCCAGAGACTGTTCTGGAACAACGAGATCCAGATTGTTTGGAGTTACAGATTCTCTGCTCTCGAGCTCTTGAATGTGATCATCAAGTTGCTTTGGAAAATGTTGTTGGTCTTCTTCATCCTCGCGTTCTACATGTACTTGAAATGCAGGCCTGTTGTAATCCTGCTCATTAACATTAGTTTGGTTGCAAATGATTATGTTGTTAAATTCTTGTTTTGAATCTTTTCGCTCATCTGCATCCATGTCTTCTTCTTGGAATGCCAAGTTCTCATAACCTTGTTCGTTGACGTTGTGTTGAATGACGATACCGTAGTTTGTATGTTCTTCTTCAAGAGCTTGCTCTGAATCTTTTGGTCCTTCTGCATCAATGTCTTTTACCTGGAACACAAACTGTTGATGCTCCTGCAAAGAAGATGATGAAGGGTGAGCCAAGATTCCGAGTTTCAAAGTCAAGCCTTTGTCGCCGACGTTTGTTCCCATCCGTGGGATTCCATTCAAAGACTCTTCCTCGATATCTTGAATTCTACAATCTGAATCTGTCACACAAGTGAGCTGGCTTTTGCGTCCACTGATGAACAAACTCTCTGCTTCTTTTAGTTTCAAAATTTCTTCTTGGAAAGCCTTTCTGGTGAGGTTGGTGACAGGCCCGAAAACCTTGTAGATGACACCGAACAGAAAGCATTGGAAGCCGATGCCTGCCAGGATGAGGAGCATGCCCCTCAGGGTGTATAGGTTCACCAACCAACGGACGAGGATGGGGAAGACGACTTCGCCTAATCCAGACCCCACTGAGATTGCAGGCAGTGCCAGGCGACGGTGCTTCTGAAAGGTGGTTCCCATGACAACCTGGACTCCCAGAAAGAGACAGCTCACACCAGCACCTGGAACCAATATCTGATGAATGTTCAAGTTCATATTTGCTTGTCGCCCAGCTGACTACTAGAGCCTTTTCAGTGCTAACATCACGTCAAATTCTGATGAATTAATGAACGAATAAATGAATGAATGAATAAATGAATGAATGAATGAATGAATGAATGAATGAATGAATGAATGAATGAAAGACTGACAGACTGACTAAGCGACTTACCGACCGAGTGATTGACTGACAGAGTGACTGACTGACTGACTGACTGACTGACTGAATGAATAATTGAATGATTGAGTGGATGAATGAGTTAATGTACAACTAAATGGTTGAGTCAACGAACAGACGAATGAATGAATGGGTGAGTGCACGAGCGAATGAATGATTTCATAAATGAATTAAGGGTCCAGACCTACCTGATGGGGGGGCTATTTTTTCTGTATTTTTGTTTCTCAGGAGCTATTTAATGGATTGTAATAAAATTTGGTGGTGATCTTAATTTATTACAAAGCTTTTTTAGGAAAAATATATAAAAGTCAAACATTTGGCTAGATTCTGAGAAAATAATTAATAGAATAAATAACTACAAAATATTTTGGTAAAACTTTTGGCTGCATTTGGTCACTATATCTTTTATATTTTTACTTTTTAGATGGTTTCCTTTGGTTTAGAGATAAAAAACATAGTTTTCTGGGACTTTTCTAAGGAAAAACATGTGCTGTGTCTGATGTATGTATGTAACACGCACAAATTTGTGTATTTTTTCCCTTTAAAATTAACAAAAATAAAAATGAGCAATTTACTCCTACTAGTCCAATGATTATCATTTTAGTTCAGCTTCCAGGGATTAATAAAAGCTATCTCCATGCAAAATTTGAAGGCTCTAGCTTGAAAATGAAAGAAAATAGGGTGTAAAAACCGTCAGAAACTTGGCGTTTTCGGAGAAAATCAGCATGCAGAAAATACACAGTCAGTTTACTTTACAGTCTAATGACCACCAGCTTGGTAAGGAAATCTTCCTGCTCAGTCTGCTCCTCATCTCTGCCAAGCTTCCTAAGTCTTCTTTTCTTCCTATATTCCTTGGAATTCAGCAGGGCCTGTCTTTGTGCTGTCATTATCCACAAAGTGTCTTTGTCAGTGAAGAATGAAGCCGAGGAATGCCCAACACTAATGATCATATTCCGCACAATATCACCCAGTCTGGAACATCCATCATTGAAAATAGAAACTGAAACAGCGACTGCAGTTTCAACAACAGTCTTGCCATGGTGTTTTGTTTTAGGGCAAAATTTCCAAATGTTTGTTGATTCTGTCATTGGCATTTTCGGTGTACCCTTTCAGGCATTTACACAGAAGTTCGGTTCTTGACAATCTTTGAATACTGGCCTGATCTCATCCATGACTGTTTCTGGTAAATTGTTGGTACAGAGTCAGTCTCACTGCTGTAATCATCACTACATGCACTATTTTCACTATTGCTTTCACATGAATCATCAGGTAAAGTACATAGATTCAAAAGTTTTCTTTCACTTTGTGTGGGCGTGGCATTTGAACATTCACCGGATTCGACTTCATCTGAACATTCAATTTCTCCCTTTCCAACTTCACTGTCACTTTCCCCTTTATCCACACGTCCATCGCCATCGAATCGTGGTAGTTTTCTGTACCTATTGCCTAGGAATTTTCTTTTACGAGGTCTTTGACCTCTTCTCTTTATCTGAAGGCATGGTTGTGTTTACCACTGGTCACGGACTTCAGAATTTACTTATTTTGAATAAAAACTGACACAGAAATAACCACAACAGGGTGCAGCCATTTGCAAAAGGGAAGTAACTCTGGGAACACTACAGATTTGAAGGAGCGGTTCGTTTTTTTCTACACAATGGTTAGGAACCAAAATTGTCGAAGTCAGACTACAAATCCATGTTTTGAGGGTAAGCACCCACCTACTTTCGAGCCCCAATATCTCCACTTTGGTGTTGAATTGAACTAAAATTCAAACTGTGGATGAAAATATAAAGATTTATCTATGCAGTGATAAAAAAAACTTAATAGATTCTCAGAAAAAACGGTTTTTTTGGTAATAATTCAGGTAGGTCTGGCCCCTTCATGAAATAGAAAAGGGAACGAACGAATAATCGAAACAATGAACGGATGAATGCATATATACATGCATGAGTGAATAAATGAATAAATGGATGGATGAAAAAATGAATGTCTAATTATGAAAAGAATTATCTAAATTAAAAAATGGATCATTAAATAGATGACAGAATGGCTGAATAGACGGATCAGTGTGTGGATCAATGAATGAATGAAATGCATATGTGCACGAACATATATCTACTATATATATAAATATAATACATACAAATACATACACACACACACACACACAACACACACACACACACACACATATATATATATATACATATATATATATATATACATATATAAATACATATACATGTGTGTTTATGCATGTATGTATATATATAATATATACATATATAACATATATGTGTATATATATGTATATATATATATATATATATATATATATATATATATATATATATATATATATATATATATATAGGTAAAACATTACTTTACTGCTTGCATGAAAAAATAAGTGAATGAATAATGGAATGAACGAATAAACGAATAAATGGACTGACACAAGATACAGTTGACGAGACACAATATATCTTATAACAAAGTTCGGAGAACAAGAACTTTGTTTAATGACATCACGCTCATCAATCCTCATACGTGGAAATTTTGTTTGTTTGTTGTTTTCTATCTCTGGTCTGTGTCTGTCTCTGTCTTCTGTCTCTTGTCTGTCTGTCTTGTCTGTCTTGTCTGTCTGTCTGTCTGTCTCTCTCTCTCTCTCTCTCTCTCTCCCACACACACACACACACACACACACACACACACACACACATAACACATACACACACGTGCACGCAGACACACAGAACAAAAAAAAAAGGAAAAACATAGCTTAAGTTAACTGTACCCCCCTCCTAACAGGTTTTGAAAACTTGGATATAAAGATTACTTGGACGTTTACTTTGCCTAGACTTTGAGAAAGCTTTTGATTCATTAGATTGTCAAATTTTGTCCAAAGTTTCAGGAGCATTGGGTCTAAAGAAAATGTGTGTAAATAGATAGAAACGTTCTATACGAACATAAAGTCAACATTTATTGTTAATCGTCAGGGGTCAACCTGATTTCATAAAGAAAGAGGCTGTTGACAAGGAAACCCATTTTCTCCATGTTTATTTGAATTCTGTGGCGAAATGTTGGCAGTTATGATCAGAGATGATAAAGACATAAAGGCATGAAATCTCTTAATATGCAGACAATACCCGGATGATCAATACTAGAAATAAAACATCATTTGAGATTTTTTTTTTCACCTGTTCAAAAATGTTTAAACTTTTCAGGGTTTGTTTTGAATACCGACAAAGCAAGCATACAATTATTGTAATACAATTCTTTCATATCTAGATCAAAATATTTCCTGCAAAGATAAATGCGAATCAGTCTCCAGAAAAAAGTGCTTTTGGTGTTGCCTGAAACAAGACTGGATGTTCATAAAACTAGTTTAGCATATTCCGGCACAAGCTGTTTGGTTGGAATGACTGACTGAAAATGCATGAAAAGAAAAAGTTTCAAAAATAAAAATGATTCTTACGCGCCTGCTTATGCCCTTAATTTAATTGTTTGCCTGACCAGTCGCCTTGGTGTTGTGGGATTTTTCGGCTCTAACCGGGCCCACAGAGAAAACTTGGACCACACAGTCGAGTCTCATCCACTTCAAGGATGCGTCATTAAAGGTGTTGCTCAAATCTTCTGACCAGCACTGCAGGTGTCTGTATCTCTCGGGCCTGGTTGACGCCAGGATACATTATGATAGTAAGCGTAGAGTACAGCCCTGTCACGTAGTCTCAATTCTAGATGGAACTCCATAGCATCAGGATTATAATCCTCATCGACATCATCTCCATCGCATTGTACAAACTGTTCCAGCTTCTGTGGCCTTTAAGGTGGCGTAGAAAATAATGTAGGGGGGGGGGGGGCGAGCACAAAGGTAACCTCCCTGAGTGCAATGATCCTAAAAAAAAATGTCTGCCAGGACAAAACTGTCTTTATGTCACTTTCCTTTTTGCCAGTCGACTAAGTTATGCAAGCTTGTATATGTGTTATTGTAGACAGTGATATTGTTGATTACTATTACAATACAAACCTGCTTGTGTGTGACTACATACCTGGGTAACCCTGTCCATTTTGGTGTGATCGTAACATGTGTAAGTAATATCTGTAATCTTACGAATGAAATAGCTAAATCGTGAACATACTGTTTTCATGTATTGGAATAATTAATGTTCTTTTTTAAATTGTATGCATCTGCTTTTTTTGTACACACGCACATGCACACAGGAAAAACAACAAACCAACCATCCAAACACACACACACACACACACACACACACACACACACACACACACACACACACACACACACACACACACACACACACACACCACACATACACACAACACACACACACGTCAGTACATACCCGTGAGTCCCCCAAAGCCGATGATGAGAACGTAGATATTGGGAGCGAAGCTACCCACAATGCATCCGATACAACACAAGACACTTCCGGACATCGTGATTATCGCCCCTCCCACCTGTCCGATGATGGGACCCGTCAGGATACCTGTTTCATTTTCAAACATTTTGTACATGAAGAAGCAAGAGGAGGAGGAAGCGAAAGGAGGAGGAGGAGGAAGAGGAGGAGGAGCAAGATGAGAAGAATAAGAATGGTAATGATGATGATGATGATGATGATGATACAACGACGACGACGACGACGATGACGATAACAATAATTGTAATAATAATAATAATAATAATAATAACAATAATAATAATAACAATAATAATAATAATAATAATAATAATAATAATAGTAATAATGACAATGATGATGATGATGATGATGATGATGATGATGATGATGATGATGATGATGATGATGATGATGATGACGACGGCGACGACGATGACGATGACGATGAAGATGACAATAATAATAATAACAACAACAACAACAATAGTAATAATGACAATATTAATAATAATAATGATAATAATATAAATAATAATAGTAACAACAACAACAACAATAATAGTAATAGTAATAATAATAATAATGATAATGATAATAATAATAATAATAATAATAATAATAATAGTAATAGCAGTAGTAATAATAATAATAATTGATAATGATAAGATAACAATAAGTAATATAGTAATAAAGAAATAGAATAATAATGATATATAATAATAATAATAATGATAATAATGATAACATATTTCCATTTATGTAGCGCAAACATACAATGTACCAATGCACAGTAGTTCTGTTTTTTCTTCATTCGTTTTCAATTTGCCTTCATCCATGTTGCTATGCTTTCAATGGTGTTTGTATTTTGTCTAGCAGTGCTGAAAATGTCTTTTGGTAAAACAGAGCGGAACAGTTGTGAGTCATCAGCAAAAAAACAAACAACCAAAAACAAAAAAAGGCAGAGTGCTCCTGTTTGATAACACAGCTAAATGATTGTAAACACATAGTAAAGAGGACAGGGTCCAGACTGGAACCCTGTGGGACACCTTACTTCAGCAGAAATGGAGTTGACTTAATATCATTGGCGATAACAGACTGAGTTTGACAAGAAAGATATGATCGGTGACAGTGTTCTTGTTAGTATTAATGTACATAAACTATACCAAGTTATTTCATGACCATCATCTGGTTGCCATGTCAGAAAACAAGCCTGATCTCCTGTTCCTTTTTAATGGGTAAAAAAATCTAATGCGTCAAATCAACATTTGAAACCAGTCACCGTGGTGTAGTGGTTAGCGCAACGGACTACCGACAGGAAGGATGCGGATTTGAGCCCCCCTCGGTCTCTTCAAAAATCATTGTGGACTTTTTCGGCTCTAACCGGCTCCTACCAGAGTTGGGCGTGCTATGGACTCATTGGGAGTACTGGGACCACACTTTCGAGTCTCATCCACTTCACGGATGCGTCATTGAGGGTGTTGCTCTAAATCTTCTGACCAGCAACGCAGGCGTTTGCATCTCTCGGGCCTGGTTAAGGCCAGGATATATTATGATAGTAAGTGTAGAGTACAGCCATGTCACGCAGTCTCAGTCCTAGACGGAACTTCACAGCATCATGGTCGTCATCCTCATCGACACCATCATCATCATTGCTTTGTAAAGATTGCCCCAGCTTCTGTGGCCATTAAGGTGGCCTAGAAAATGGGACG
>JAPXFY010000027.1:9538356-9550856 GCA_030674185.1 Monoplex corrugatus | reverse complement strand
TATGAATATAAAATGTGAATGTGAATGTGAATGTGAATGTGAATGTGAATAATATGAATATGAATATGAATGTGAATATGAATGTGAATGTGAATATGAATCATCATCAGGTGTCCTTCCGCATGGCGTTGGAGATCACGGCCATCCATACGCATCTATCCCTTGTCGCTGCAAGCACATCTTCCGACCTCTCTGTCCTCAGCCACCTGCAAGTCCGTCCAAAATTGTCTCCCTGGGTCTACCTAGTGTTCTCTTTCCCTCCAGCATTCCTGTTGTGACAAGGTGCTCTAATTCCCTTTCCTCGTAAAAATGGTCTGTAAATTTTGCTTGTCTTTTCCTAACCTTCCTTATCAATGATTTTCTTGTGTCTGCCTCCATCAAGACGTTCTGGTTTGTTTTCTTTGCTGTCCATGAAACTCACAACATTCTTCTTAGAAACCACATTTCGGCTGCCTCAATCTTGTTCTGGATTTGCGTGTTGACTGTCCACACCTCACAACCGTATACCATTATCGGTTCTATCTAACATTCAAGAACTCTCTTCCTGGTGTTAATTGATGGTCATTTGATGGTAAGATTACAAATATGAAAATGATCATTTCTTTCTAATTATAATTGTGACAGACCATGAGAACGCACTGTATGTCCGATGGAATAATGGAATGTTAACGTTACCATCCTAATCGATGGTTTTGTCATTAATTTTATTATTCTTTAGTCACGTAATGCAGTGTGACTCTCTGCCTGCAAATGATGAACGACGCATCTTTTGCTTTCACTATGCAACAGCCACATGCAACAGCTGGGACATTCATTTCTCAAAGACATACGAAGGTTATTCAGCCTGAAAAATTAGTTTTAAAACAGTCACATGATCACATGTGAAAACAAAACAAAACAAATTTTTTTTTATTGTTTATTCAAATTGCAAATTCAGACGATGAGAAAATATTAATACGAGATTAATATTAATGTAGAATTGGAGACAAAACATAATTAAAACCAATTTGGCAACAGGTGGTTTTCATAGTTGGCTGAACAAGGCTATGGGCAGAGCGTTTTAGTGTTACATCTTTACAATTGCCAATCCATCTGGCCTACCAGCTTCTCGTCTCCTTTGCCTGCAACGCTTACAAAATACAGCTGCCCGCCTCGTCCTTAGAAAGAAAAAATTGATCATGTTAGTCCCCTCCTTCGGTCTCTGCATTGGCTTCCTGTCGCTGATAGAATCAAATACAAAATAGACACCTTATGCTATAAATCTACTCATCATTCTGCTCCATCCTATCTCTGTGACAAGATCAAAATTCGTACATCAGCTCGCACCTTGCGCTCTTCCTCTGATACTCTTACCTTACAAATTCCCAAGGTTAGACTCTTAACCGTTGGTCAGCGCTCTTTTTCTGTCTCAGGACCATGCTGCGTGGAACAATCTTCCCTATCGCTCCGGACCACATCTACTCTTTCCGCATTTAAGTCAGGTTTGAAAACTCACCTCTTTCCACGTCAATGAATTTCTGAGGCCTTTTTCGCCGTTTTTTACTGCTATTTTTCCATTGTTCATAATTTCAGCATTGTATGGACATTTATGCCTATTTTTGACTTAATTGATTGTTTTACAAATGTTCATCTTTGAGTGCGATCCTGCGTGTGATTGGTGAGTGAGCGCGCTTTGATTTGATTTACCAAGATTTAGCGCGATATAAATATTGTAATTATTATTATTATTACTGCTGCTGCTGCTGCTGCTGCTGCTGCTGTTGCTACTTCTACTACTGCTGCTGCTACTACTGTTACTACTACTACTACTACTGCTATTAGTAGTACTACTATTATTGCTGCTGCTGCTGCTGCTACTGCTGCTACTACTACTACTACTACTACTAATACTGTTGCTGCTCCTGCTGCTGCTACTACTACCACTGCTGCTGCTGCTGCTGCTGCTGCTGCTGCTGCTACTGCTGCTGCTGCCACTACTACTACTACTACTACTATTATTATTATTATTACTACTACTACTACTTACTACTACTACTACTACTACTACTACTACTACTACTACTACTACTACTGCTGCTGCTGCTGCTGCTGCTACTGCTACTACTACTACAACTAGTACTACTGCGGCTACTACTACTACTACTACTACTATTACTGCTGCTACTACTACTACTACTACTACTACTACTACTACTAAGACGAAGACGAAGAAGAATAAGAAGATGATGATAACGATGCTGACGACAGCAACAAAAACAACAGCAATGTTAACAACAACAACAACAATAAGACGAAGAAGAATGATAATAATAATAATAATGATGATAATAATAATAACAGCAATAATAATAATAGTAATAATAATAATAATAGGTAGAAAGAAACTCTAGGGAGAGCTAGACAACAGAAGGTCTTCAGAGAAGTAACCCCCTTTAGACAAGTGTTTCGGCCCTGAACTCCTTACACTCTCGGGGGGCCGGGCCACATCCAGGTGCTGTTGTCTATTTTTTTTTTTTCCCCACGCCGGGGAGCGAACCTGGGCGATTCTGCGCTTCAGAACTGCGGTACGCGGTTTTACCAATGTGCTAACTGGGCACACATCATCTGTAGGGAATTTAATCCTTATGAAGTTCACTTTGGTTCCTCCTTGCCCAGATCCAGCTTGAGCTCCTTTCTGCTGCCTCTGCCATCGCTTTAAGGGCTCTAGTCCTCTTCTTCCCAGAAATGGCGAGTTGTTTCATGAGATCATAAGCGGAGGTGCCCACAAACCCTCTTGCCCCGACCTCTATGGCGAAGATTTTGACCCGCAGACCTGCTTTCTTCAGGGTGCTGGCGTATTTTTCGGTCTTGTAGATATGTGCTTCTTCCATTCTGCTTTCGTATGGCACAGTGAGTTCTATCAGAATCACTTGTTTCGAGGAGTCAGAGTGGAGAGCGATGTCTGGTCTCATGCCTGTCTTGCTGATGACATCTGGGTAATTTCTCCACTCTGGGAGGTCTGCTGTACACTCCCAGTCGACTGCTCCATCCAGAAGACCCTTTGGCAATGTGCTGGTTGTCGTAGCAATTTCGGGCCAGACCTGTTTCCCTCCTGCTTTGTAGAACGTTGTCATAGCAATTGGTGCGTTTGGGGTCATAGTTTTTTCGCTAACCACGTCTGTGATCACTTTCAGAACTTGGTTGTGCCTCCATGTATACCTTCCTTGGGCTAGCGCTACTTTGCAAGAGCTTAGGACATGTTCCACTGTTTGTTTCTTCTGACAGAGCGGACATGCTGGGTCATCTGATTTCCCCCATTTCACTAAGTTTGCATTCGAGGGGATAATAATAAAATAGTGATGATAATAATAATAATAACATAATAATAATAATAATAATGATGATGATGGTAATGTTAATAATAATAATAATAATAATAATAATAATAATATAATGATAATGATAATAATAACAATAATGATGATGATGATGATGATGATGATGATGATGATGATGATAATTATAATAACAATAATAATAATGATAATAATAGTAATAACAATAACAATAATAACAATTATTATCAGTATTATCGTTATTATTATTATTATTATTATTATTATTATTATTATTATTATCATTATTATTATCATCATAACGGTGCCTATATTAAGAGCATATCAAACACGTGCACACACGCGCGAGAGAGATGGGGGAGGGTGAGAGAGAGGGGGAGGGGGAGAGAGAGGGGGAGAGAGAGAGAGAGACAGAGAGAAACAGAAAGAGAGAGAGAAAGAAACAGAGAGACACAAAGAGAGAGAGAGACAGAGAGAAACAGAGAGAGAGAGACACAGAGAGAGACAGACAGACAGAGAGATGGAAGGAGTGAGTGAGTGAGAGAGAGAGAGACAAACAGAGACAGAGAGAAGCGACAGACAGACAGAGAGACACAGAGACTGAGAGAGAGAGAGAGAGAGAGAGAGAGAGAAGCAAACAGTGAGAAAGAGAGAGACAGAGAGAGAGAGAGAGAAAGAGACGGAGACAGTGACAGACAGAGAGACAGAGAGACAGACAGAAAGACAGACAGAGACAGAGATAGACAGACAGAGAGACAGAAAGACAGACAGACAGACAGACAGACAGAAAGACAGACAGCGACAGAGACAGAGACAGAGAGATGCATTCCTGGTATGAGGGGTTTCTTTTCCTCAGTTTCTATCCGGGTTCTTTACATCCATGCAGCTAGACAGGAAATGAAATTCTTTTTGCAAAACGCCATATAGTGTACATTTTCTACACTCACTTGGAATGTTAATGCATCTAGAATCGATCCTAAAATATATACGATGTTTAGCTGTAGTCAAATGTTTGAATATAAATCTCCATCAGCTTTGATTCCAAACGTTATTTGCTTGTAATT
Source organism: Monoplex corrugatus (assembly GCA_030674185.1). NCBI lineage: Eukaryota > Metazoa > Mollusca > Gastropoda > Littorinimorpha > Ranellidae > Monoplex > Monoplex corrugatus. The sequence continues at coordinate 9,546,457 of JAPXFY010000027.1, read as the reverse complement.
TGATCATAGCAACATAATCTGGATGTGTTAGTATTTTTCTTTTGATTTCAGAAATACATGTAGACATGTTTATGTTCTGATCGCTTTGTTTGTTGGTTGGTTTGTTTGTCTGTTTGAATGGCAATTAAACAAAACCATTTTCATAACATGTTATTGTACAGTATGTCTGTTTGACGAATAATAGTGTCTGACTTATTTATGGCTTATGGGGTAACACGTGTGTGTGTGTGTGTGTGTGTGTGTGTGTGTGTGTGTGTGTGTGTGTGTGTGTGTGTGTGTGTGTATGTGTGTGTATGTGTGTGTGTGTGCGTGTGTGTGTGCGTGTGTGTGCGTGTGTGTGTGTGTCTAGGTCTGTGTCTGTATCTGTGTCTGTGTCTGTGTATGTCTGTACGCGCATGCGTGTGCGAGTGGATGTCACCTTAACCGTGGAAGACATAAAATACTGTCAGCACGTGCTATCTATTTATAGAAACGTTTGATCTTCACAGCGGTACAATTAATTATTTCTATGATTACATCGTCTGTAGCAGATTGTCACTGAATGTTTACTTAAACGAATTTGAACAGCGACAACAACGAGCAGCACTGTCAAGAAAATTGTTATCGCCATCATCATCATCATCATCATCATCATCAGGTGCCGTGCCGCATAGCGTTGGCGATCATGGACTTACATCTATCTCTATCTCTTGTTGCCCCAAGCATCTCCTCCACCCTCCTCGTCTTCAGTCACGTACCATCATAAAGAAAGAAAAGACGAAAAGACATGAAAGAGTGAATGTATACAGAAATCATTATTACTCATTATTACTACTGAAAGAAAGAGAAAGAGCGAATGTATACAGAAATCATTATTACTCATTATTACTATTGAAAGAAACAGAAAAAAGAAAGGTTATATACAATCACTGCCACCACGAGGAAGAAAAGACGAAAGAAACGAAAGAGGGAATAGATACAGAAATCATTCTTACTTATGAAAAGAAGAGGAAAGAAATCATCATCATCATCATGTACCCTGCTGCATGGCGTTGGCGATCATGGCCCTCCATATGCATCTATCCCTTGTCGCTGCAAGCACATCTTCCACCTTCTCTGTCCTCAGCCACCTTCCAAGTCCGTCCAATATCTTCTCCCTAGGTCTACCTGGTGTTCTTTTTCGCTCCAGCCTTCCTATTGTGACTAGGTGCTCTAATTCCCCTTTCCTCATAAAATGGCCCATAAATGTTGCTTGTCTTTTGCTAATCTTCCTTGAGGAAAGAAAGAAAGGCTACATACAATAATCATTAATAATATTATTTTTTTTAAATGGATTATGTATAGTGGTATTTTTCCAAACACTGTTGGACAGCAAGAGGACAGAGAAGGTGGGAGATGTACTAGGAGCGACAAGGGATAGATTCGTATGGAGGGTCATGTTCGCCAACGCCATGTGACAGGGCACATGATGATGATGAACTGGACACACCGCGCACAACAAGAAATCAAACATTTTAGTGGAGCACTGAGAACTCAAGCTGTTCGGTGAGCTGACAACGTTCCACTAAGTTGCTGCACAGTCCGCATCTTTGATGGGTCTGCGTGTTTGGTGTTTTTATGTTTCCATAAGCCAGCCACTGACTATGACGTACGGGATCTTTAACGTGCATTTCTGATGTTCATTGTGCTTTATACACACGAAGGATGTTTCATGCAAGGGCAAGTTTTGCACACATATCCACCTGACCCAAATATAAACTGTTTTCCAGACATGGCCACGTGATGTGTGCCTGACCCAAATGTAAATTGTTTTCCAGACATCAACAGTAATGTGCGTCTGACCCAAATATAAACTGTTTTCCAGACATCGCCACGAGATGTGTGTCTGACCCAAATGTAAACTGTTTTCAAGACATCGGCATGTCATGTGCGTCTGACCCAAATATAAACTGTTTTCCAGACATCGCCACGTGATGTGTGTCTGACCCAAATAAAACCGTTTTCTAGACATCGCCACGTGATGTATGTCTGACCCAAATATAAACTGTTTTCCAGACATCAACAGTAACGTGTGTCTGACCAAAATGTAAACTGTTTTCTAGACATCGTCACGTGATGTGTGTCTGACCCAAATGCAAACTGTTTTCAAGACATCGGCATGTCATGTGTGTCTGACCCAAATAAAATTGTTTTCTAGACATTGCTACGTGAAGTGTGTCTGACACAAATAAAATTGTTTTCCAGACATCGCCACGTGATGTGTGTCTGACCCAAATGTAAATTGTTTTCCAGACATCGGCATGTCATGTGTGTCTGACCCAAGCATCAATTGTTTTCCTTACATCAGCACATGATGTGTGTACATGTATGATCCAGACGTGAACTATTTTGCAAACATGGACATGAGATGTGTGTCTGCCCGAACTACAGGCTGTTTTCCAGACATCGTCACGTAATATGTCTCTGGCCCAAATACAAATTGTTTCGTGTTCGTTTACAATTCAACGGCATTTATTATTATCATTATTATCATTATTATTGTTGATGTTATTATTATTGTCATTATCATTATTGATTTACAAACTGACTCTTGAGAATTATCTCCCATGTAGTACTTCTCAAATCTAACACAGTTTGCGCTGCCCATTCAGCTAGCATAGAAGCAGATACAAGGTACAAAAACAGTAAGCTCAGAACACTCCATCGTACAATTAGTTTGAAGGGTCATGTAACCAAGATCCTATTAAGAATAATAATAATGAGGACAAGGAATAGAATCAAAAGAGAAATAGCAGATGAACAGTGTAGATTTGTAGAAGGGAAAGGAACTATTAATGCCATATACATCCTGAGAACTGTCATAGAGAGGTCAATCGAGGAAAACAAGGATATATATTTACGCTTTGTTGACTATACCAAGGCTTTCGATTGGGTAAGACATGAAGAATTGATCAACCAAGTAGAAAGACTCAATATTGATGGAAAAGATCTACGAATAATCAGAAATATATATTGGGAACAAACAACAAACAGCTGCAATGAGAATAAAAAAACGATATAAGCACTTTCCAAAATATCAAAAGAGGAGTCAGACAGGGTTGTGTTTTGTCACCAGATCTGTTTTCACTTTACATCGAAAACATCATGAGAAACCTAGAGGAAAACCCTGGATTAAAGGTTGGAGGAAAACTGATAAACAACATTCGATACGCAGATGACACCGTGCTAATCGCAGAAAGTGAAAGGGACCTACAAAACCTTGTGAATATACTTGAATTCTCAACATTCTTCTTAGAAACTACACGAGAAACTCTTACAACTGCGAAAAAAATTTTTTTAAAATATGATCAAAACTTTCTGAAAAGGTGCAGTTCCCACATCTTCCTGTAAAAATGCTGATTTCGAGCACCGTTTTGGTCTGTGCGACTTTGACATTGGTGCCTTACGTTTCAAATGAATTCTTTTCCTAACACCTAAACAGTCCACGCCTCAGACCCACCGTTGGTAAATATTCACCTATGAAAACCTGACAAAACTTGTGTTCACATATTTTTGTAACACAGACAGACAGACACACACACACACACACACACACACACACACACACACACACACACACACACACACACACACACACACACACACACACACACACACACACACACGCACGCATGCACATGCGAACATTTTTGGCTGATAAGAATAATCTCTTTTTCTCTCTCAAAAAGAGATATTACAAAAGAAACAAAAACAAAGACATTTACAGCTTACAAAAGAAACAAAAACAAAGACATTTACAGATTACAAAAGGAACAAAAACAAAGACATTTACAGATTACAAAAGGAACAAAAACAAAGACATTTACAGATTACAAAAGGAACAAAAACAAAGACATTTACAGCTTACAAAAGAAACAAAAACAAAGACATTTACAGATTACAAAAGGAACAAAAACAAAGACATTTACAGATTACAAAAGGAACAAAAACAAAGACACTTACAGATTACAAAAGGAACAAAAACAAAGACATTTACAGCTTACAAAAGGAACAAAAACAAAGACATGTACAGATTACAAAAGGAACAAAAACAAAGACATGTAGAGATTACAAAAGGAACAAAAACAAAGACATGTAGAGATTACAAAAGGAACAAAAACAAAGACATGTAGAGATTACAAAAGGAACAAAAACAAAGAATGTACAGCTTACAAAAGGAACAAAAACAAAGAATGTAGAGATTACAAAAAATAGAAAAAGACAAGACATACGATATATACAAAGAAATACAAGTCATTCACCTCTCAGGCGATTTCTTTTCTGCGTAGGTATCATCAGTGATCTCAGCATCTTCCATCTTCGATTCCACGTCTCTGTCTGTCGTTACACATGTTGGTTCTCCATCATTTGATTTCTTGTCAGACAGAAATGAACCATTCGATCCTCTGGTTTTGTGTTGTTCTAAATCCTGACAGTCCATCATCTGGCTCAAGAAAAATTGTATCGTTTTGGTACTAAATTTCGGTCACTTTTTGAGTCAGTTTATTCCTTTTCTCACATGGACAGAGCAGCAGGGAAGTTTCAGTCTTTTTCTCCTAAGTTTTGTATCTGGTGTTTGTTTGTTTGTTTCTGATCTTACGCTTGACAAAGGCCAGTTGGCGAAAATTGTCTGGTTGTATTAAATACGCGTTCTTATTCTTTTTTCGTGTTTTTTTCTGGTTTCTCGGTCACATTGTTTCTTTCGTTGTCTTTCATGTACATTTGGCAAAAGTCAGTTGGCATGAAAATAGGGTCTGTCTTGTTTCGTGAACTATATATTCGTGTTCCTTTTCCCTCCTTTCTCTCTCAACTTTCGTGTTGCCGGTTCTCATCCCCGATTCAGATGTAACAAAACAATGACGACAATGACGGAGAACCGAAGTTTATATATCTGCAAGCCGTGCGCAGAGGGGGATGGGGTTATCTGTTCTGGTTTTGCATAAAACAGAAGAGGGAGGGGGAGGGGGAAGGGGTGTGTGAGGAGAGAATGAGGGGAGGGGAGAGCGTGTGAGCGTACTCTCTCTGTGTCTCTGTCTCCGTCTGTCTATGTCTCTGTCTGTCTGTCTATCTGTCTGTCTGTCTGTCTAGCTCTCTCTCGCTCTCTCGCTTGCTCTCTAATTCTCTCTCGCGGGCCCCGGTAGATGAGTTGGTTTGAGCGTGGGATTCACATACTAATGGTTCTGGGTTCGAATCCCAGGATGCGCTATATTAAAAACTGGCCTTCTCACTGTGCCATCTTAACATCATTGTTGTTCTGGTGGTGTCGGTATAGAATTAGATAGGTCCCACTTCACCCACTTCCCTGGGATGGTTATCCCCATCGGTCATATCACTTGAGGTGGGTGTCGACGTAAAAACTGAACCAAATCAAATCAAATCAAATCTCTCTCTCTCTCTCAATCTCTGTCTCTGTCTCTCTGTCTCTGTCACTGTCACTCTGTCTCTGTCTCTGTCTCTGTCTCTCTCTCTCTCTCTCTCTCTCTCTCTCTCTCTTTCTCTCTCTCTGTCTCTCTGGGCGAGCGTGCGGAAACATCTGTGTGTGTGCGAGCGGTGGAAGTGGATTTGTGTGTTGATATATGTGGGCGTATGCATGTAATGCTTATTACAGAGACAGACAGAGAGAGTATGTGAGCAGGACAGACAGATTAGACAGTGTTACACTTTCAGTAGGCAGCCCGCCTCTAGATTGTCATCGATGGTAGGCAACCGCTTTCTACTCTCTAGATTGTCACGGGTGATGTGATGAGGCAGCCGCCCCTAGATTGTCATCGATGGTAGCAACCGCTTTAACGTCTCTTAGATTGTCAACGGGTGATGTGATCAGGCAGCCGCCCCTAGATTGTCATCGATGGTAGGCAACCGCTTCTACGTCTCTAGAGATGTTGAGAGAACTCCGCATTGATCATATCACTACAAGTTTCTACCATGCACAGTCAAATGCTAAAGTGGAAAGGTTTCACAGAACGTTACATGACATCATGTCTAAAAAGATACAAGATGAACTCCAGACATGGGATGTACACTTAGATCCAAACCCTGTCTGCAATTCGAGTGAGCATGTCAGAAACCACTCAGCACTCCCCATTCTTTCACCTGTACAATCGCGATCCGGTGTTGCCGCTTGACAACATCCTGCGACCCAGAAGAAAATATATGGGTGAAGATCAGTATAAGATTGCACTGGAAAACCAACACCGAGTGTTCACTCAAGTGTATCATAGGATAAAGAAATCCCAAAGAAAGGAGCACGTTATGCAAACAGGACTGCAAAACTTGCAGAATTAAAGGTAGGTGATCCTGTTTATTTACGCAATCATCAAAGAAAAAGTAAGTTAGAACGGAAATGGAAACCATACTTTAGGATAGTAGAACAGTTAACCCCAGTAACCTTTCGAATCAGAAATCAGTTGGATGGTACGGAACAGAAAACCCATGTAGAACACCTTCGGAAAGCTCCGGTTGGTGATTGGAACATTCCACCCATGATAGAAACAGGTAAGCCAGTGAGGAAAGCTCAGCTTGCAGTTCCTCCAAACGAGTCATCTTCCAGTGAGAATGAGAGTGAAGATGAGAGTGAGCGAGAGCAGAAGGTAACACCAACAGAACGAATGACGAGGCTCCTTCGGCAAGAACGGAAGGATCCTCAGACGAGGATGACATACCGTTAATGGAGCTTCAGAAAAGATTACGGCTAGGCAAACAAGGCTAAAAGAGGCTAACCATGTGACCATGACCGACATCGAGGTGCAGTCAGATAAGGAAGCTGATCCTAAAACTGTTTCCGGAACTCAGCAGGTAGACATAGATCAAATTCAGGAAAAGCTGGTGTCGTCCATTCAGGGGCGAGATGAGGGCAACCAGAGTAAAGTAAAGACTTTGCTCGAGGCCGTTATTTCTCTGTTATGAGAGGCTTCGCTATAAGAAAATCCTTTCACTGATTGGGTGAGGGATTGGGTGGTGCAAATTGCGCCGATTGCATAGCTAGCACTATGCGGAACTTATGTTGACATATGGATGTCAGGGGTCTATATGTCATGCGTGGAAATTATGTTGCAGAAGGGAAAATGAGGTCTACAGCAGTGTTGCTACTGTTGTGCGTTGACTGGTCAAGGGCAATTTAGGTTCTCATAATGTGGTGTTTGAGAAGATCAATGAGATTACAACCACCGGTCAAGATGGATTGTCACATTTGTCATTGATCTTGATCCGTATGTCAGGGCGATGGATCAGCTGTCAGAGAACATAAAAAAACGCCATGGGACATATCTTGGGAAATAGTACAACACTATCTCACCAAGGGCCAACATTATTCAAAAAACTTTGCACGACTCAATGAAGATCTTAAATTGGTGCGGGACACATATGATGGGTTGCTAGACCAGTTTCCGAATATCGAACACTGCAGGGGGTAATGAACGATCGAAAAGGATGTCATTGTGGATGCCCATTTTCTCTTCGGGACAGTGTCGGACTTAGATTTAAGGGGTATCAAGAATAATGTTCGGAGGCTGGCAGACAATCAATTAGAGATCTCGCATGTAGTGCAAGAGAGCCTCACTATTATTAAGCATCACGTGTTAGGATTGCTGAAAACCGGCAAACAATAAATGAACTAGTGGAGGGATTACAACAGGTAGACGAACACTTGCGTTCTGTGAGCGACGAATTAGTGAGAGAAATTCGGGAAACTAATAATTTTTTCAGCATACACTCAAGTAGACATTGTGGTGGCCGAAATCAAGTCAATGATTAGTCGGGTGATTGTATACATGGAGCATCTCCAGCTACAACTGAACATGCTGTCCTTGGGGCGCTTGGCTCCCAGTACAATTACACCTCGAACTCAGAAACTACTACTTGAGATTCAAAACCATATTCAATCTCCTTTGAAGCTAACAGGCGATCCAGATACAAACCTATGGAGCTTCTACCAGTACTTAACGTGTACAACTTTTCTGGAGCAAACCAGATTCTGGTTGTAGTTCCTATTCCTCTTTTAGACTCTAGGGAAGAATTCGAAATGTTTCGAGTTCATAATTTACCTTTATCCATCCATTGGTACGTCTGAGTGGGGTTTGTCCAT
>JAPXFY010000027.1:9508356-9533356 GCA_030674185.1 Monoplex corrugatus | reverse complement strand
AATTCCTTGAAAATGGATGACATCTTTTCATGGGGTATCAGACTGTCCGCCCCATTTAGCCATTTAGCCCCAAATCAACGCAGGTTGTCTGATGCACATGCTCCAGTTCAGTCAGATTTGTGTGCCAGTCTGGCTACATTGCATGAATAATGGTAACTTTGAAATGCTACATTTTGATATTTTATCGTGCAGGAGTGTCTTAAATATGAAAATCGATTGAATTGAAGAGTTAGAGATTATACAAAATGGCTTCTGCTGAAAGTTTGCAGACGTCGCGAAAGGGAAGGAAAGGAAACGGGGAACGGCTGCAAGCGAGTACTCCTGCAGTATGTGTAAATCATTAAATGATTTTATCAAATTTTGATAAAACTCGATCAGACGATTAAATCACTTTACTTATGTGGCTATATAGGCCATGTAGTGAGGGATATGCAAAGCTACTGTGACGTAGACTCGGGTAAACGAACAGCTCATCACTTCAGTTCAAAAATAATGAATTAGACCTAACAGTTAGAGTCTAGCCTAGGCCGCCCTAACATTCTGTATTTACGAGGGTAACAAATAAGCATTTGGATATATATTTACATCTAGCCCTCCCCAAAGTGAGACTAAACTACACCCTAAGAAATTAACTGAAAATCAACAGTGTGAAAATGTTTACTACTACTACAGCATATATTATATTGATATAAAATACTTTAATATTATACTAGTATTAGTATTACCAGATCTATTTTTTTAATCGCAGAAATGTAAAGGCTACAAGTACACTAATAAAGAGTTACATAACATTCCAGAAGTAAGCTCCTGAGTGCTCTGCACTTACAGAAAGTATTAATTACTATTAGGCGTATTGTATAGGCCTAGGCCTTAAAAAAACAACTGTCAGCTATAAGTCAGTGGTGTTACCAGCGCAATATGACAGAACAAGATAAGAAAACAATATCATACACATAAAAAATTACACAAGAACACATTCTTCTGTCCTCATACACACAGGCCTACATTATCTCTCTCTCTCTCTCTCTCTCTCTCTCTCTCTCTCTCTCACACACACACACACACACACACACACACACACACACACAGAGTTACTCGTGCACATATGCATGCGCACACTCACAAATAGCAGCTGTACAAACACTACATAGAAACTTGCTGGTGAATGCACGTATTCATTCACTGACACAGATTTCCGAACAAATTTGACAAACATATTCAAATAGCAAAACATCACAAAACCAATTACATGAATCAGATTAGAACAGTAGGCCTACATTTTTTTTTAACTAAAGCAGATTTGGTGCAATTTTTGTGCCATCGATTTAGACAGAATCAGGTGTCTGTCTACATTCTTGGTGTATTCGTTCATTAATTCTTTCTTTTTTTCTTTCTTCCTTTCTTCCTTTTTTTCTTCTTCTGTCTTATCATGTCATTTATATTGTCTACATTTTTTTTGTTCTTTATTCATTTGTACTGGTTTTTTTGATCTGATCAATTTAAAAAAATCTTAAAGCAACTATAAGAAAGAGAGTCCTGAAGTTTTGGTAGGCTCCACATGCATCTTATTTCATCCTCTTGTGGTTGCAGGTATACTCAAGATGAAGGCTAGTTGGAAAACAAGCGGCATCTTTGTGTGATGTAATCAGGGAGTTTATGAGGACTTGACAGTCTCAACACCACCAGCATGGCAGGTCTACGATCAGGATTGTGCTGGTGCCACCGTCACCTGTCCATCAAGCTCATACTGGTGTTCCTCACCACTTGCCTCATTCTCCCGCTCATCACCCACTACTACCTCTCCAACATGGGCAGCGACTGCGACACCGACAACCCCTCACACATCTCCCGCAACAAGCTGGACTATGACGGTGACGAGGAGAAGAAGATTGCCGACTTCAAGAACCACATTGAGGAGCTGAGAACCATCAAAGCTTCTGTTAACAATGAGCTGCGAGATTTGGAGAACAAGCGCCAGAGTCTGCAGACAGAGATTGCGGGATATACAGCTCATATTGATACTCTGAAGAGCCAGTACAACACCCTGAAGAAAGAGATCTCTCAAGTCAAAACTCAGTCTGGACCAGCTTAAATTTGAGAAGGAAGAAACCAAGGCATTTGTGCCCAGCATTAAGGCTCCGCAGAGAATCATTTTCGAGAGTCCTGTCTCAGAGACTATTGCATCACCTTCTTCTCCTCGTAACTGCCGCATGGAAAACTGTTTTGATTTTTCCCGTTGCTCTCTTGTGTCAGGTTTCCCAGTGTTCTTTTACGATCCTGAAGATTATGAGTCTGTTGATGCGCTTCCCATTGAAGATTTTGTTTTGACGTCTGTGGTGAGCAGTTTGAGTCAAAATATGTACTTGACCGATGATCCCAGCAGTGCATGTATTTTTATCGTTTTGACGGGAGAAGCAACTGCAGGGCCAGTATCTAGAGACAAAATGGAAAGCATTCTACAAGGTTTGCCACATTGGAACGGGGACGGGAGAAAACCATTTGTTACTTAACTTAGCGCGTAGTGTCAAAAACACAGACTACTTTAAGAATGTGAATACCGGTAGAGCGCTTATAGCTCAGTCATCATTTCTAACTTCCCCCTTCAGAAATAATTTTGACATTGTCATTCCACCCAGCAAGGGGCATGCTAGTGGTGATGTTTGGGCAGAGTTATCTCCCTTATCTCCCGCAAGGAGAAAATTTCTCGTCTCGTTTTGGGGTGAGTATATTCCGTCATCCCAGAGATCAAGGCAGCAACCCAATTTCCAGCGTATGGAGACAATAATTTTGATTACAGAGAACATGGAAGAAACTTAAAAGAGGTGGAAGAATCTCAGAAATCTGAATTTAATTCTCGGAAGTTGTTTATGAGTGTTAACAGTCAAGGGTATTATAATGTGGAAAATGCTATTGTGACTTGGTTGAAAGATCTGCAGAGCAAACTGGGGGAGAATGCAGTGATAGATTTAGCCTGTGGTTCCTCCCACCCCGCAGGATTGGAAACAGAATGGGGTCTATGTGGAGAACCTGATCAAAGAAAGACCATTCTAACCCAATCAACATTCACTCTATTGATATTTCCCTTGAACGATTCTTTGACCTCAACGACCAGTTTCCAGATGAGGCTTTACGAAGCGTTGAAATATGGTGCGATACCGGTGATTTTAGGAATGCACAGGCGCTTGCCATATGATGAAATCTTGGATTGGGACAGAGCAGTTTTGACTCTTCCACTTCCAAGAGTGACGGAAATTCCGTTTTTCTTGAGGACGTTCAGTGACAGCGATATCATACAGCTCCGCCAGCATGGGCGGTTTTTGTGGGAGACATATTTTGGATCTACGCAACGCGTTTTAGATTCTCTGTTGGCGCTTTTACGGACGCGGTTACAGATCCCAGCGTTGCCCAGCAAAGAGGAGCCATCTGTCAGTGTGTTTAACGCCACTTTTGTGCCCCTTAAAATCGAGGGACCAGGACCAGAGCCAGAGAGCGATGAGGTTTGTATGTGTGTGTGTATGTGAGTTTATGTATGTTTGTGTGAGTGTGTGCTGTATGTGTGTGCATGCACGTGTGTGTGTGTGCATTGTGTGTGTGTGTGTGTGTGTGGTGTGTGTGTGTGTGTGTGTGTGTGTGTGTGTGTGTGTGTGTGTGTGTGTGTTTGCATGCTCTGTGTGTTTGTGTGTGTGTGTGTGTATGGCTGTGTCAGTGTATGTGACTTGCATGTGTGTGTATGCATGTGTGCTGTATATAAATTCGACTACCTATTTTTCAATTAATATATATATTATAAGTGTATTGTCTCCACGTAATCAGTTTTTGTTTACAAAACGTGTTTTACTGCCTACAGAGATTGCAACTTGTATGAACACATGATATGGATGTGTCAGGGGAAGAGTAGAGAAATTAGAATGGATTGCATGTAGTTGTAGTTGTAGTTGCAGGTTGTAGTGTTTATATTTGTGTATTGGATTTTCTCATGTATTTTATTTGGTATTTATTTGTCTGTTTTGTTTTTGATGTTCTGTTTTTGTTCTTTAGAAAGAAAGTTGCTGTTTTGACTATCTAGTAATAGTGCTGGCTGTGGGCTGGTCCACCAAATGTAATCTTAATTTTATCATTATCCTTAATCCTTGGACTCCCTCACCCTGTCCACCAGCATCCCAGTGTTGTCAACCGTATTAGCAAAGCAAAGACTTAACCCTTTGACTCTCTCATTCTGATAAAGGGAGGGAGTCACAGGGTTAGACAATGTTTGCAGTTAATCACTTAATGGATGGGGTGTAGGACTAGGTGTCGAAAGATTTGATTAATTTGAATGTTCGTGAATTCATTGAATGTGTTACTATTACTAACCAGTAAGTGAGTAACACTAACTTCTTCTTTTTTTTTTTTTTTTTTTTTTTTTTTTTACAGGGTCCAACAAATGCATTGATGTACATCTACATTTGTACTTAATTTTCTTTACCTTGTTTTTTTTTTTTTTCTTGTTGAAGTATTGTGTATGTTTTGAAATGGTTTCAGTCCTGATATGGCTATGCGTTCGGCTGGGCTTTAATTATTAAAGTACAGAAACAACAGTAACAACACCAGTGAGGAGGAGTTGTGCATGTTTCAGATGGTTATAGCCCTGATACGGCTCTGCATAGTTGTGGGACCATAAAAGTTTTATGATGATTTTAGTATAAAATGCTGCCAATAAAGGTACATTTCTGGAATTTTACCAGTCTGTCACTGTACCAGGTGGAGTTTCATTCAGTGTCTGCCTACTGGAGAAGGTTTGACTAAGATAAACCACTAGAATTTTCCTTTAGCTGTCTTGATTTTGTGTACCTATTGACATCTTTTTGATATTACTATATAGTAGATTTTATCTGTTATCTTTTGATAGTGAAATTAGAGTAATTATCTGTTATCTTGTGACAATTAAGTTAATCATTATCTGTTATTTTTTGACACTTCATTATCTGTTCATCTTTTGACAATGAAATTAGAGTAATTATCTGCTATCTTTTGACATAATAAAGAATAATTTTCTGTTATCTTTTAATAATAAGATTAGAATAATTATCTATTATCTTTTGACAGTTAAATCACAGTAATTAACAGTTATTTTTTGACAGTAAAATTGGAGTAATGATGTTATCTTTTGACCATTAAATTAGGGTAGTTTATCTTTTGACAATTTAATTAGAATAATTATCTGGTATCTTTTGACAATGAAATTATAGTAATTATGTATTATGTATGGACAGTGAAATTGGAGTAATTATCTGTTATGTTTTGACAGTGAAATTAGAGTAATTATGTGTTACCTTTTGACACTTAAGACTTATCTGTTTATCTTTTGACAGAATAATTATCTGTTGTCTGACAGGTTTTAGGACCCATAGAGCCACGGTTTCCCTCAGAGAAGTACCGGAGAAACTACACACAGAGCTGGGTGTTGCAGTCTTTTAACATGCCAGGGGATCCGTTCACTCTCTACCCTTTCACACCCTTTGAGCCGCTGTTGCCTTCAGAATCCAAATTTCTGGGTGAGACTGGGTTAGCTGGCAGTTGTTTGGATAATTGGGTCTTCTTCTTTCCCTTGGCTACCGCCTTCATCAGAGTGAAGATTCTGTAGACTATAAGGGGGGTCTGCGTGCAGTTTTAAGTTTCCTGAGGTAAAGTATGCTGGGCCGGGGGGTGTTTGGGGGGTGGGGACAGGGGGGGGGGGGGGATCAGATTTGAGATTTGAAGCCTTCCAGGGTTGGGCTGAGGGCAACCTCAGCAGGAAGGCTGTTCCAGTCGGTTATGGTCCTGGGGAAGAAAGACTTTTGTCTGTATAGCGTCCTGCAGTTGGAAAGGTGGTACGTTGCTGGTGCGACCGTCAGGTTCCTTTGGATGCAGAAGGATTTTGTGAGGGTTTGTGGCACATGTTGATGATGAGGCTTCCGTTGTAGAAAGTTTGTCAGCCTCGCCTTTCTCCTTCGCTCTGTGAGGGGGGAACCACTGGAAAGTCTCCAGCATGTCTTGAACACTGGACGTTTTCCGGTGTCGATGGGTGGCCTAGCGAGCAGCCCGGCATTGGATCGCTTCCAGTTTCTTGACATCCTTCTCTATGTAGGGATCCCACACAGAGCTGGCATACTCAATGTCTGGTAGGCTTGCTGCTTGGAGTCTACTTTCAAGTTTCGTCTCAGTAGGCCAAGGGTCCTGTTGGCACAATTGGAGACATTTGAGATGTGGCAGCTCCAGCTGAGATCAGAGGTGATGGTGATGCCAAGGTATTTGGACTTGTTGACTGTATCAAGGGTGTGGCCACGGAGGGTGTACTTTAAAGGTAGGGGGTTTCTCTTCCGGGTATGGTCAGTTGTGATACGGCACATGGAAACAAACCTCTGGTGGGATGCTGGGGGCTCTTTCCAGATGTACGTTTAAAAAGTATCTCTATGTTCTGGAAATTCTGTGCCAGAAATTACTTCTTTTCTGTCACTCTCTTTGTTTCTGCCTTGCTCCTTTTCTTTCTGTCAGTTCTTCAATTTATATCATTTTAAGTTATAATGTTTAAATTTGTATTCAGTTACACTTTTTGGATCCCCAGTATGATAAATTGGATGGAGTGGTCAACGCCAGGGGCATCTCCTTGGATTATGCATGTGAATTCATTAATTTTCTTTTCCTTTTGAAGTGTTGTATATGGTCATGGCTACAAAATGGTGTCTAAAATGTGTGACACATAAGCAACAAAATGAAACACCTATCAATGGAAGAATATTGTGCAAACCAAACAGCAGGACAAAAACCATGACAAATAATCCAACTTGCAAGTCAATCGGACATTTATCACTCCTGCAAACAGAGACAATATGATGTTCCTTTGTACATAACATCACACAATGTCACAAACCTTATAAAGGAAAGAACCTGTGAGGGAACAGTTACTTTGCTTAAAATGATGTGAACACATTAACAGCAGGTCCAGTTCATACATCTGAAGGTAGGACAGGAAAACCAAACACTAAATACAAGAAAATAAAAGAAGTTTTTTTAGGCCTACATAACTTCACAACAATTCTTTAGTGTGTAAATTTTAAAGCTGTACCATGGAAGATAAAACAAACTTCTGCTGTTTTAAAGACAAGCGGTGTAAAGAGAGCTGACAAAATAATTATGCGAAGCACTCAGGTAATGCCTAATTCAGTAATTGTGAATGTTTTCATATTAAGGCTTACTATATATGTACATTACTGGAATGTCCACTCACTTCCAACATTTAAAAGATCTCAAAAGCTGAAAATTCTTATTGTTGAGCAAAATAGCTTATGAGTAACTAAAAAGACATGTTGCACACAAAAACAGGCAATGAAAATGAAAATATTACATGAACACATACCAGAACAGCCCCCAAATAGTCATATGTACATAACTTCACAACAGTCACAACAAAATATTGTACTGCAGCATCCTTTAAAATGCAAACCTTGGCTTCAAACTATCTTTCACTTGAAATAAGAAGAACCAAAATGCCACACATGACAGTCAGTTTCTTTTTAAGTGAATTGTGGCTTGCTGAATTCAGTAAAGATCTCTTTAGTACATAATTTCACAACGTAATGGAGAGAGTATGTACCTTTTCTTGAGAAAAAGTACATAACTTCACAACATTCTTGGAGAGAATCTCCCGTTTCTTCAGGAAAACAGTACTTGTATTGGTTCATTTCTACAAAAACAGGGTTACAAGAGCTCAGGGGATTGTATCAGCATGTTTTGAATACATTTGGGGTTAATAATGAGGGGGGAAAACTGGCTATTCTATAAAATGTTCATAACTTAACATACCAGTTCATAACTTCACCAGTCACAACTTGATATTGTACTAAACGTTTCTCTAAAAAGCAAATGATGGCATCAGACCATCTGTCATTTGAAATAATGAGAACCAAACATCAAATGTTGATAATTGCTTTCTTTTTAAGTGAATTGTGATTTCCTAAACTCAGTAAAGATCTATTTAGAACATAATTTCCACAACGTTCTGAGAGAGAATGTACCTTTTCTTGAGAAAAACTGCAAATATATTGACAAATTTTTGTACAAAAACAGATAAAAAGAAGCTACAGGGATTGTATCTGCATGTTTTGAATATTTGTGAGATTGATAAAAAGTTATTTCAGAAAAAAAGTATTGTTTTCTATAAAATGTTCATAACTTCACATGTATACAGAAAACATCTTTTGCAACACTGCAGCCTTAAAAGCATAAGCCACTGTGTGTAGTATAGATAAGATTTACTTAAAACTGTACCAATAGGCTATAAACAAACTATAGAGTCAATAGCAGGTATGTATTTGTGATAAAAGCATCCCCTAAAATTTCTTTCTGAAAAAGTTGTTCATAACATCATGACAGATGATTATATTGCTTTTTTGTGTGAGATTATGTACGTCATGCAAGTTGCTGGCAAATTTCAAGGCATAAACTATTTCAATTCAACATTCTTAAATTATTGACCTGCACAAGGCATTTTAATAGATTTAACATTAGTATTATAAAATTTAACATCAGTATCATATGTTCATAACTTCACAAAATCCAGACCATGCAGATGCTGAGTGATGTTATGAACAACGTGAAAAGTACACAACATTGTCCAAAATCCATGAAAAAGCCTAAAAAGATTATTGAAATAATCCAAGAGCAACAGCATGTCAACAAACTCTTTTTTCAACATTATTCTTCAATCAAATTGCTTTTGTAAACAGTGGTTTGGTTTGGTACGATTTTTGTTGCTGTGAAGTTATGCACTGACCCATGAACAATAAGTCCAACACATCCAGGAACCAAGTATCACTAACCAGTGCTTTTTATTTACTTATGTATGTAAGAATGATGACTGTACATTTTCTGCCTTAGTAAACAATAAATCAAGAAGTCGCAGGTGTACATCACCATCACGACAATCGGACTGATCAGTCCGTACAAACACATGCCAAAACCAACACTAAACTGAAGAACTAAGTCAGCAAGTTCAAAGAGTAAGGCTAAAGGAATGTTAATTATCATTTATAACAACTGTAATAGGACAGCAACGGACATATCGATATATTAACAGGAAAAAACAAGCGATCCTAGCCAGATTCTGTTGTACGTAACATGGGAAAATGATTCACAACAAAAACTTGATCAGCTTTTTTTTCCTTCCTGCCATTCTACAGAGCGACTTTCGATTCACATGGCAAAAGACACAAAGCCATATCAATGAAACGACCAAGTGAGTTTGGTCAGCGTGCGAAAGCTGAAGTGTCAGTCCGCATGAAAAAAATAGTACATAACTTAGTGTTCACAACAGAAAGCAGAAGCTGAATTTCATGGCAGACTGCGCATATTGTAAATATCACATCACTCTTTTGAATAAGACAAACGAAAATACATCCATTTTTGAGAGAATCAGCAATTTTTATTTCGTGGGTTTTACCCGAGTTAGTGCTAAATCGATGATTCTTACGCGCAAGGGAAATTTCACAACGAACAGTTATGTACCTAATGCAGATTTTGCTTGGCAGTTTTCTACTTCATGGCCCACCATTTGCCGATGTAGAAGTATGAGGGCTTTATGCATTCAATTTAATTTTGATCAAGTCCCAGACGTTAAAGTTTATTGAACTCGTTGCGGCGTATCGCTCAATCAATTGCGCACACTCTTTGAAGTGTCACAGAAATTATCTCCGACGATAGTGTAAACAAACAACAAAATGATTGATTTTCGGAACTGTTACCAGTTGCTGTGGGGGAAAATGCACCCAGGCGCAAAGGTCATTATTTCACTTTCACGTTACATTAAATTTGTGGCTATATAGTATATTTGAGGTTTGGAGTATGTAAATTTAGCTCCGAAGTTCGGTAGTAGCGCACACGGCCCATTTGCCGCCATTTTGTAGCCATGACCATATGTTTTGGAGCGGTTATACTTATAGCCCTGTACGTGTTCAATAAAGTCTTACATAATTTGTCTTTGGATTGATAATCAGGTACGTGTATTTAAGTGCATTTTTGGCTCTAGGGAAACAATATATGCGGAAACAATTTATTATTCAATGTACGTTAAGCCCATTTTTAATATATGTTTTAGTGTCCTTAGTTATGTTTAAATTTGTATTCAGGTATATTTATTAAATCCCCTGTGCAATAGATTTGATGGGGTGGTCACTGCCAGGGGCATCTCCTCAGAGTATGTACATAAATGCATTGATCATGTGTCTTAATTTCATTTTCATTTTTTCTTACTTTTGAAGATTGTATATATTTTGAAACGTTTATAGCCCTGATATGGCCCTATGCAACCAGTTGGGCTTTAAACAATAATAACAATAATAATACGGAAGCTAAGTACACAGCATTGCACAATGTGGCTATAAAGTTGCAGCAAGCTAGTTATGGCTGTGACTTAAAATAGCTGGAAAGGATCAACATTATGACAGCTGTAATTTGCCCATGTTGTGAGGCTCAAATAGTTAACCCTTTTTCTCCCTCAGCCTATCTACTACTTGCAATGCCGTGCGAACTGAAACGCGACGTCAAATTTGTGGTACCAAAAACTGGGGCCGGCTGCAAAATTGGGGGGGGTCTTCAGTTCAATCAAGTATTACTGCCTCTTTAATCGGTGTTTCATTCTTATTTTTTGTCTTATGTGAACTAGAAATGAATAAAGATTTGAATGATTGCCATTTTAATTTTTATATACTTACAGTGAAAATGGAAATAGTTATTTGATGAGAAAGTCAAAAATCTGCGTTTCGAGCGCACTCGCGGCGACGGTATGCGTTCAAAATCGAAGTGTGTTTGGGATGCTTCACTATTTCGGTCGGTACGGCTATATTTGTGAACCAATCACATTGTAATTTTGCAGCCAATGAGAATTAATGTAACAGAATGATATATCCCGACGAGAGCTATGTGTGCCAGTTTCGAACCGAGATCGACGCTTCCAAAGTTTTGATTTTTTTCATCGGGAAAGTTTGCAGGTAAGTCGCCATTGTTGGACCTTCTCGTCGGCGGGATATGATTGTACATGCTTTTTTCTATATGCATGTGTAATATGAAATCAATTTGATGTAAAATACAGCCGTACGCCAACTTTTTACACGAGGATCTATACCAGATCAGTAGCAAAACGTCGCAATGTGCCGACGCCATAGGCCTACTCAGGCTACTGCGCGTAACAACGCTGTGCAAGTTTCAGCTCGGCAAGTTTTGCGTTGTCAGACAAAGACTAGCAATCAACAGATCAAGTTCTGTTTTATCTGTAACATTGTATTTTTGAAGAAAAGGACAACTGCGTTTGAAATCGATTCGGAGTTGTCAGCCGAAGCTAGGTTCGTCAACCATTTCCTCCCTGAGGTCATGCTAATTTGCAAGTCGCTGTGTAGATCTGCTCACCCCACGACGGGTGAGCTTATACTAAAAATACTATGTGCTCGACAGGCTTTGCGGAGCCGTGGAAAATGGGTTTGCCCAAACAGAGGGGTGCGCATACCCGCCCTCTCTCTCTCTCTCTCTCTCTCTCTCTCTCTCTCTCTCTCTCTCTCTTTCTTTCTCAAATAAATGAATAAACGAATAAATAGGTCTAAATATTTTTTTTTCAAATCAACAAACAATTCTGTGCAAGTCATTGTACTTTCCTTGACATGAATTCTCTCTCTCTCTCTCTCTCTCTCTCTCTCTCTCTCTCTCTCTCTCTCTCTCTCTCTCTCTCAGAGATCAAGAAATGAATAAATAAGTAAATAGGCTCCAATACATTCATATCCAAGTCATTGTTAACAGGCATGATCTCTCTCTCTCTCTCTCTCTCTCTCTCTCTCTCTCTCTCTCTCTCTCTCTCTCTCTCTCTCTCTCTCTCTCTCTCTCTCTCTCTCGTGACAACACACACACACTAACACACAGAAATTTAGAATGTCACAAAACAAAATCTTCTGTCATTGTTATAATATTCTTTATTTAGGTTTTGAAACTGAGTAAAAGGCTATGAGTTGTATTATTTGTAAAGTAGGCCATCCATTAGCTTACATAGTTGTTTCAGTTTGTTGTCAGTATCTGAAAAGGATAGGCCTATAGTCATCAGTTTGTTTTAAAGGGAAGATTGCATCTTATTCAGTAGTAGCCTATTGTTATTGATTTGTATTAAAGGGCAAGATTACACTGGAAATACTTAGCAGGATTGCTCAGCTTTGGTGGATTTTTACAAGTAATATGCTAAAAATCAAAGTCGCGAGTTTGGGCTTAATGTTAAACTAATATTGATGTGAAGACTATGCATCATGGTTTCCTTTCCTTTCCAGTCTCTCAATGAATAGTATATATTATGCAGAAATTCATATATTTCTCTATTGCAGGAGTTAAGTGACCTGTTCCTGAATGGCGAGTGATCCCATATCCTTCCTGAAGTTTTCTTTGGATGCTGGCTGTGTTAAATGTTCGGGGACTTGACTCATCCACAGTCTAAACACTGATGTATAAAATAAAAATCAAATGTAATGTACAAAAATCTTGTCTGTGATGTTTTCCTCTGTGTGTATGTATGTGTATGTGTGTTATGTGTGTGTGCATGTGTATGTGTGTGTGTTTAGTTTTTAGAAGAATTTTGATCAGATATTTTTGGATAGCCTGCAGCATAAAAGCATGCGGTAATTTTTAATATTTCAATTATTTAAATGATTCCAGAAGTCATTGATTCTCAGATTTCCTTTTATATGTACAGAAAGTGAGAAACTGATGAAATATTACAAATTATTCGTAAGATACTGAAGTAGCAAGTCGTGACTTTTTTGGTTTGATTTGCAGTAATAAGACACTTGAACGATGAGCAAAATGATTTTATATCTCATGAAATAATTATGTATCCTTGTTTTGTTTCTAGCTTCATTTTTGTCTGTTATTGATATAATATGGGCAATTATTAATGAAAAACATGCCAAATATCACGTTTCCTGTAATAAGACAAAAATGGCTCGTCGCAGAGTTACGATAATGGTTTCATTCAATTTGGCATACAAAAATACATCAACGATCAAAATTTCATGACATTTGATCATGTCTGTCTCTCACAATTACAAAATAAATGTCATTTCCAGCAAAATCAGCATACCATGCCATTTGATGGGTTTGTTCTGTGACAGCTGTCCCACACATCTCTTCTTTGTCCCACTAAAACGTGGTACCAAAATTTAAGAAATTTTTGACTCTTCAAATTGGAATATCTCATGAACTATTGGTCCGATTTGAAAAATTTAAACTGCTTTTTACTCAGAACAACAATATCTTCAAAACCATATATATCTTTTAACTCAAAACCCAATTTCAATTTTTCATGCAGCATTGCTACTACTAGCGTCAACCATGACAGCAAAGCAAAAATTTAACCTGTTAATCCCTCACCCTATCCACCAGCTTCCTGAAGGAAACTGGTGGATAGGGTGAGGGATTCAAAGGGTTAAATTTTTGCTAGTGATAGATAGGTTCATCTTCAATTTCCCAAAGTTTTATGGCTAAAGCACCTTGAATTTTGTGATAATTAGCTCATACTTTATTTTCTGTGTTGGTAAATATGATTACATCATGAATGTCATGTCTTTTCTGTTTCCGCCTTCCCTTTTGTCCTCCCTTTTCATCGTATTATTTAACCACTTGACTTCCGGACTTTTCAGATTTTTTGCAAAAAAAAGGGTTACATTAGAGAAAAAATAATTTAAAAAAAAATTGAATTACCTAATGTCTAATAAACTATATTTTTTCTTGAAGGAAAATGAACTGGCTATTTATTGCAGATGTTTTTCTGTCAATCCAAGCACAGATAACTCCACGACAAGGGGGATAATTTACTTTTCAAAAGATAATTGGAATTGATTTAAAGAAACACACATAAAATTATGTGAATGTTTTGTAAAGATTATTGTTGGCAGAAATGATGAAAAATGGTATATTTATAATCTTGGAAGAGTTTGGCATTATCAAAGACTTTAGAATTTTTATAAACAAGCAGTACAGTTTCATCAGAAAACAAGTAAAAAAGTCCACACATTGTGCATCCAGTGGCAGGAACTCAGTAGGTCCATGGCGGCCGTGGTAAGCGGGGTACTCCTTTGGAATGTCGACATCAAAAGTATCGTCTGCTGCAGAACAAACACAGCTTGGTTCACTCCTAGCATGGCCACGTGTCTGTCCATGACTTGATCGAACACACACGCAACCACGCCTACCTTGAGGTGTTCGGAATGTCAACAAAATCCTCAGGGTAATCACAGTCCGAACTAGAATCCTCTGTTGGTTGAACAACAATGGCGTCTCCGTCACCACGGCCACCACTTTCATCATTAGAACTGTCAGGATTATCGGGTAAATCCATCAAAAATCAAGCTACTTCCTCAGCAGTATAACGTCTGGACGCCATCTTGGGCTTTGATACGGTCGGCGCTTTTTCAAACAAAAAAATCCGATCAACATCGGCCCAGAACTTCCCAAAATAAAAAAGTATGTGCGTGGCCATTTGCACGGAAGTGTGCTCTGGTCATGTGACTGCAGTCACATGATTTCAGCTTACTTTCCATTTCATAGTAGTGTTCAGAGTTCAGTGACCCCTATACCACGCCTACTTCTGCAGTTGGAAGCGAAAGGCTTTAATAATATTTGATGTACTTTTTGTCTTTTTGTTTACGTCCAAATGGTTAATAATATACAGGAAATTATCAGCGGTTATTTTTGTGCATTTTAGTTTTTACTGTAGGCATGTGTCAGGTAATGTTTGAATAAATGAAACTGAGGTATGCTCCTTTCAATTTTGCATTTATAGATTAAAAAAGAAAAGAAAGAAAAAGAAAAAGACAGGTAGTGAAACAATCATGTCATATATATATATTTTTTATGTACATATATTATCTGATCTCAAAAGAAGAAAATGACATGTGAAAAGATGTGTACATGTGTGTAAAAATAAATGGTGATTTTGTTCCGTAGAAAGTGGAAAGTAGTTAGATGTGTAAATCACATGTAAAAAGAAAGTTATTTTGTTCAGGGAAAGTGAATAAATGTATATATGTAAATGTACAAAATATGTTACGCTTTTTTTCCCCAACAGAAGGGAAACTGAATAGACGATTACATGTATGTAACACTATATGGTGATTTTCTTCAGCGAAAGTGAATAGATGTGTACACTACATATATGTATATATCAATAAACGATGATTTTGTTCTCAAAAAAATAAATATGAATACATGTGTATGCATATATATATGTAACAATAAATGGTGATTTCGTTCAGGGAAGATGAATAGATGTGTATGTATATATAGAAATAAATGGTGCATTTTGTTCAGGGAAAGTCAATAGATGTGTACAAGTATGTAAAAATAAACAGCGGCATTTGTTCAGGGAAACTGGAAAGTGAATCATGAATGAATGTCTTTATAAATGAACCACTCCTACACCTTGTCCATCAGCATCCCGCATGGTCAACTGTGCTAGCAAAACAAAACTTAACCCTTTCACTCCCTCACCCTATTCACCAGCTTCCTTTTAACCCTTAGACTCCTCTGCCTCACCTGTCCATCAGCTTCCTGTTAATGTTTGACTCCTCTGCTTCACCCTGTCCATCAGCTTCTGTTAATGTTTGACTCCTCTGCTCACCCTATCCACCAGCTTCCTGCAGGAATTGGTGGATAGGGTGAGGGAGTCAGAGGATTACATTTTTGCAGATGGTGGATAAGGGTGCAGGAGTCAAAGGGATAAATGATGCTTTTTCCCCTAAGAGAAGGAAAAGTGATTAGATGTGTATTACATGTATGTAAAAAAATAAATGGCGGCATTTGGTTTTGTTCCAGGGTCTCCTTATGGATTCCGACCTGTGGGTCAAGGAGCCGGTGGAGCTGGCAAGGAGTTCAGTGAAGCACTGGGAGGGAACGTTCCTCGTGAACAGTTCACAGTAAGATTTGGATTCTGCATCAAGTTTGTTTGGAGTGTGTTCGAAAGGGGTTCGTTGCACTTGGACGAGTCCTTATGCGCTCCATCCAAATCTGCCATCTCTTTTCTGGTCCATATGTGTTTCCACCAAACGTGCCATCTTTGTTCTGGTCCATATGTGTTTCCACCAAATCTGCCATCTTTTATTGGTCAATATGTTTCCACCAAACCTGCATCACTTTTCTGGTCCTTCTGTGTTTCCACCCAAATCTGCCATTCCCTTTGTGAGCCATATGTGTTTCCACCATATCTGCCATTATCAATGTGTTTTGTGTTGTCAGTGTACATACATTGTTATGGTTATCAGTATGTTTTGTGTTGTCAGTGTACATACATTGTTATGGTTATCAGTGTTTTGTGTTGTCAGTGTACATACATTGTTATGGTTATCAGTGTGTTTTGTGTTGTCAGTGTACATACATTGTTATGGTTATCAGTGTGTTTTGTGTTGTCAGTGTACATACATTGTTATGGTTATCAGTATGTTTTGTGTTGTCAGTGTACATACATTGTTATGGTTATCAGTATGTTTTGTGTTGTCAGTGTACATACATTGTTATGGTTATCAGTGTTTTGTGTTGTCAGTGTACATGTATTGTTATGGTTATCAGTGTTTTGTGTTGTCAGTGTACATACATTGTTATGGTTATCAGTATGTTTTGTGTTGTCAGTGTACATACATTGTTATGGTTATCAGTGTTTGTGTTGTCAGTGTACATGTATTGTTATGGTTATCAGTGTTTTGTGTTGTCAGTGTACATACATTGTTATGGTTATCAGTATGTTTTGTGTTGTCAGTGTACATACATTTTATGGTTATCAGTGTTTTGTGTTGTCAGTGTACATACATTGTTATGGTTATCAGTATGTTTTGTGTTGTCAATGTACATGTGTGTAATGGTTACCAGTATGTTTTGTGTTATCAGTGTACATGTATTGTTATGGTTATCAGTATGTTTTGTGTTGTCAGTGTACATACATTGTTATGGTTATCAGTATGTTTTGTGTTGTCAGTGTACAGACATTGTTATGGTTATCAGTGTGTTTTGTGTTGTCAGTGTACATACATTGTTATGGTTATCAGTATGTTTTGTGTTGTCAGTGTACATACATTGTTATGGTTATCAGTATGTTTTGTGTTGTCAGTGTACATGTATTGTTATGGTTATCAGTATTTTTTGTCTTGTCAGTGTACATACATTGTTATGGTTAGTATGTTTTGTGTTGTCAGTGTACATGTACACAATTGTTTTTCAGATGATGTGTGTCATACATTGTTATATCATGTGTTTTGTTTCAATTAATACATGTTATGTTATCAAAAATGGTTTTGTTCAGGGAATAATTGTTATGTTATAGTATTTTTGTTGGTCATGTTGTACATTACATTGTTAATGGTATCAGTATGTTTTATTGTCTACATGTCATGCATGCTGTAATGGTACAAAATTTTTCTCTCTATCAGTTCCTTATTGTTTGTCAGTATGTTTTTGTTGTCCTTGTTCACCCTGTCATGTCCGTATGTTGTCTTGTCACTATACAGTTAGGATCGTGTGTGGATCAGGATACATTTTTGGATGGTATGGGTGGGTCAGGTAATATCTTTTTAGGAAGAATGTGGTGTATTACATGTATGTAAAAAATGGTTTGTTTTGTTTGGTCATGTAGTATAGTTGTGTTTACATATGTTCTGACAGTTGTTGGTTGTCAGGTCATGATCTTATGGTATCATATCTTTGGTCAGGACACATTGTTGGTCATATGTGTTTCGCCATCTTTTACTGGTTGTCACATTGTATTTTGGTTGTGTTTCACATATGTTTTTGGGTTTTACATCATAGTTGTTTGTGTGTATGTACATACATGATGTATCTGTTTGTGTGTCAGTGAATCATGTATGTTATCAGTGTTGTGTGTCATTACAACATATGTTATGGTTATCATGTGTTTGTTGTTGTCAGGTCATGTTATGGTTCGTGTTTTGTTTTCAGTATGTTGTTTAGTACACATATTGTTATGGTTATCGTATGTTTTGTGTTGTCAGTGTACATATTGTTATGGTTTCAGTGTTTTGTGTTGTCAGTGTACATAATTGTTATGGTTATCAATGTTTTGTGTTGTCATGTACATACATTGTTATGGTTATCAGTGTTTTGTGTTGTCAGTGTACATGTATTTGTTTGGTTATCATGTTTTTGTGTTGTCAGTGTACATACATTGTTATGGTTATCAGTATGTTTTGTGTTGTCATGTTAACATTGTTATGGTTATCAGTTGTTTTGTGTTGTCAGTGTACATACATTGTTATGGTTATCAGTATGTTTTGTGTTGTCAGTGTATACATTGTTTATGGTTATCAGTATGTTTTGTGTTGTCAGTGTACAAATTGTTATGGTTATCAGTGTTTTGTGTTGTCAGTGTACATACATTGTTATGGTTATCAGTATGTTTTGTGTTGTCAGTGTACATACATTGTTATGGTTATCAGTATGTTTTGTGTTGTCAGTGTACATAATTGTTATGGTTATAGTATGTTTTGTGTTGTCAGTGTACAACATGTTATGATTATCAGTATGTTTTGTGTTGTCAGTGTACTAATGTTATGGTTATCAGTGTGTTTTGTGTTGTCAGTGTACATACATTGTTATGGTTATCAGTATGTTTTGTGTTGTCAGTGTACATACATTGTTATGGTTATCAGTATGTTTTTTGTTGTTCAGTGTACATACATTGTTATGGTTATCAGTATGTTTTTGTTGTCAGTGTACATACATTTATGGTTATCAGTATGTTTTGTGTTGTCAGTGTACATGCATTGTTATGGTTATCAGTATGTTTTGTGTTGTCAGTGTACATACATTGTTATGGTTATCAGTATGTTTTGTGTTGTCAGTGTACATGTATTGTTATGGTTATCAGTATGTTTTTGTGTTATCAGTGTACATACATTGTTATGGTTATCAATGTGTTTGTGTTGTCAGTGTACATTGTTATGGTTATCAGTATGTTTTGTGTTGCAGTGTACATGTTATTGTTATGGTTATCAGTATGTTTTGTGTTGTCAGTGTACAATGTTATGGTTATCAGTGTTTTGTGTTGTCAGTGTACATACATTGTATGGTTATCAGTATGTTTTGTGTTGTCAGTGTACATACATTGTTATGGTTATCAGATGTTTTGTGTTGTCAGTGTACATATTGTTATGGTTATCAGTATGTTTTGGTGTTGTCAGTGTACATACATGTTATGGTTATCAGTATGTTTTGTGTTGTCAGTGTACATACATTGTTATGGTTATCATGTTTTTGTGTTGTCAGTGTACATTAATTGTTATGGTTATCAGTATTTGTGTGTCTAGTTGTACATACATTGTTATGGTTATCAGTATGTTTTGTGTTGTCAGTGTACATACATTGTTATGGTTATCAGTGTTTTGTGTTGTCAGTGTACATGTATGTTATGGTTATCAGTTGTTTTGTGTTGTCAGTGTACATACATTGTTATGGTTATCAGTATGTTTTGTGTTGTCAGTGTACATAAAATTGTTATGGTTATCAGTTGTTTTGTGTTGTCAATGTACATGTGTTGTAATGGTTACCAGTATGTTTTGTGTTTCAGTGTACATGTATTGTTATGGTATCAGTATTTTTTGTGTTGTCAGTGTACATACATTGTTATGGTTATCAGTATGTTTTGTTGTTGTCAGTGTACAGTACATTGTTATGGTTATCAGTGTTTTGTGTTGTCAGTGTACATACATTGTTATGGTATCAGTATGTTTTGTGTTGTCAGTGTACATACATTGTTATGGTTATCAGTATGTTTTGTGTTGTCAGTGTACATACATTGTTATGGTTATCAGTAGTTTTGTGTTGTCAGTGTACATGTATTGTTATGGTTATCAGTATTTTTTGTCTTGTCAGTGAAACATACATTGTTATGGTTAGTATTTTTTTGTGGGGTCATTGTACATGTATTGTTATGGTTATCAGTTGTTTTGTGTTGTCAGTGTACATACATTGTTATGGGTTATCAGTGTTTTTGTGTTGTCAGTGTACATACATTGTTATGGTTATCAGTATGTTTTGTGTTGTCAGTGTATACTTGTTATGGTTATAGTATGTTTTGTGTTGTCAGTGTACATACATTGTTATGATTATCAGTATGTTTTGTGTTGTCAGTGTACATGTTATGGTTATCAGTATGTTTTGTGTTGTCAGTGTACAAATGTTATGGTTATCAGTATGTTTTGTGTTGTCAGTGTACATACATTGTTATGGTTATCAGATGTTTTGTGTTGTCAGTGTACATACATTGTTATGGTTATCAGTATGTTTTGTGTTGTCATTTGTACATACATTGCTATGGTTATCAGTATGTTTTGTGTTGTCAGTGTACATGCATTATTATGGTTATCAGTATGTTTTGTGTTGTCAGGTGTACATACATTGTTATGGTTATCAGTATGTTTTTGTGTTGTCAGTGTAATGTATGTTTGTGTTTATACATATTCTATTTTGTGTTATCAGTGTACATACATTGTTATGGTTATCAGTATGTTTTGTGTGTGTCAGTGTACATACATTGTTATGGTTATCAGTATGTTTTGTGTTGTCAGTGTACATGTATTGTTATGGTTATCAGTATGTTTTGTGTTGTCAGTGTACATGTTATTGTGGTTATACAGTATGTTTTGTGTTGTCAGTGTACATACATTGTATGGTTATCAGTATGTTTTGTGTTGTCAGTGTACATACATTGTTATGGTTATCAGTATGTTTTGTGTTGTCAGTGTACATGTATTGTTATGGTTATCAGTATGTTTTGTGTTGTCAGTGTACATGTATTATTATGGTTATCAGTATGTTTTGTGTTGTCAGTGTACATTACTTGTTATGGTTATCAGTGTTTTGTGTTGTCAGTGTACATGTATTGTTATGGTTATCAGTATGTTTTGTGTTGTCAGTGTACATACATTGTTATGGTTATCAGTATGTTTTGTGTTGTCAGTGTACATACATTGTTATGGTTATCAGTGTTTTGTGTTGTCAGTGTACATGTATTGTTATGGTTATCAGTGTTTTGTGTTGTCAGTGTACATACATTGTTATGGTTATCAGTATGTTTTGTGTTGTCAGTGTACATACATTGTTATGGTTATCAGTATGTTTTGTGTTGTCAGTGTACATATTGTTATGGTTATCAGTATGTTTTTGTGTTTCAGTGTACATATTGTTATGGTTATCAGTATGTTTTGTGTTGTCAGTGTACATACATATGGTTTATTTTGGTGTATCATGTATGTTATTTGTGTTTGTTCAGTGTACAGTACATTGTTATGGTTATCAGTGTGTTTTGTGTTGTCAGTGTACATACATTGTTATGGTTATCAGTATGTTTTGTGTTGTCAGTGTACATACATTGTTATGGTTATCAGTATGTTTTGTGTTGTCAGTGTACATACATTGTTATGGTTATCAGTATGTTTTGTGTTGTCAGTGTACATGTATTGTTATGGTTATCAGTATTTTTTGTCTTGTCAGTGTACATACATTGTTTATGGTTAGTATGTTTTGTGTTGTCAGTGTACATGTATTGTTATGGTTATCCGTATGTTTTGTGGTTGTCAGTGTACATGAAATTGTTATGGTTATCAGTATGTTTTGTGTTGTCAGTGTACATACATTGTTATGTTATCAGTGTTTGTGTTGTCAGTGTACATACATTGTTATGGTTATCAGTATGTTTTGTGTTGTCAGTGTACATACATTGTTATGTTATCAGTGTTTTGTGTTGTCAGTGTACATGTATTGTTATGGTTATCAGTATGTTTTGTGTTGTCAGTGTACATTACATTGTTATAGATTATCAGATGGTTTTGTGTTGTCAGTGTACATACATTGTTATGGTTATCAGTATGTTTTGTGTTGTCAGTGTAATACATTGTTATGGTTATCAGTTATGTGTTGTATGTTGTTGTCAGTGTAATACATTGTTATGGTTATCAGTATGTTTTGTGTTGTCAGTGTACATACATTGTTATGTTATCAGTGTTTTGTGTTGTCAGTGTACATGATTGTTATGGTTATCAGTATGTTTTGTGTTGTCAGTGTAATACATTGTTATAGTTATCAATGTTTTGTGTTGTCAGTGTACATACATTGTTATGGTTATCAGTATGTTTTGTGTTGTCAGTGTACATACATTGTTATGGTTATCAGTGTTTTGTGTTGTCAGTGTACATGTATTTTATAGGTTATCAGTATGTTTTGTCTGTCGGTGTACATACATTGTTATGGTTATCAGTATGTTTTGTGTTGTCAGTGTACATGTATTGTTATGGTTATCAGTATGTTTTGTGTTGTCAGTGTACATATTTATTATCAGTATGTTTTGTGTTGCAGTGTACATACATTGTTATGGTTATCAGTTTTTGTGTTGTCAGTGTACATACATTGTTATGGTTATCAGTATGTTTTGTGTTGTCAGTGTACATACATTGTTATAGTTATCAGTGTTTTGTGTTGTCAGTGTACATGTATTGTTATGGTTATCAGTATGTTTTGTGTTGTCAGTGTACATCATTTATTATGGTTATCAGTTGTTTTGTGTTGTCAGTGTACATAATTGTTATGGTTATCAGTATGTTTTGTGTTGTCAGTGTATTACATTGTTATGGTTATCAGTATGTTTTGTGTTGTCAGTGTACATACATTGTTATGGTTATCAGTATGTTTTGTGTTGTCAGTGTACATACATTGTTATAGTTATCAGTGTTTTGTGTTGTCAGTGTACATGTATTGTTATGGTTATCAGTATGTTTTGTGTTGTCAGTGTAATATACATTGTTATGGTTATCATATGTTTTGTGTTGTCAGTGTACATACATTGTTATGGTTATCAGTATGTTTTGTGTTGTCAGTGTACATACATTGTTATATTATCAGTTGTTTTGTGTTGTCAGTGTACATGTATTGTTATGGTTATCAGTATGTTTTGTGCTGTCAGTGTACATACATTGTTATGGTTATCAGTATGTTTTGTGTTGTCATGTCATGTGTACATGTATCAGTATTTTGTGTTCAGTGTACATACATATGTATGTTTTGTGTTGTCAGTGTACATACATTGTTATGGTTATCAGTATTTTTTGTGTTGTCAGTGTACATACATTGTTATGGATTATCAGTATGTTTTTGTTGTCAGTGTACATACATGTTATGGTTATCAGTGTTTTGTGTTGTCAGTGTACATACATTGTTATGGTTATCAGTATGTTTTGTGTTGTCAGTGTACATGATTGTTATGGTTATCAGTATGTTTTGTGTTGTCAGTGTACATTATGTTATGGTTATAGTATGTTTTGTGTTGTCAGTGTACACATGTTTTATTATGGTTATCAGTATGTTTTGTGTTGTCAGTGTACATAATGTGTATGGTTATCAGTTGTTTTTGTTGTCAGTGTACATACATTGTTATGGTTATCAGTGTTTTGTGTTGTCAGTGTACATAATTGTTATGGTTATCAGTATGTTTTGTGCTGTCAGTGTACATACATTGTTATGGTTATCAGTATGTTTTGTGTTGTCAGTGTACATACATTGCTATGGTTATAGTATGTTTTGTGTTGTCAGTGTACATACATTGTTATGATTATCAGTATGTTTTGTGTTGTCAGTGTACATACATTGTTATGGTTATCAGTATGTTTTGTGCTGTCAGTGTACATACATTGTTATGGTTATCAGTATGTTTTGTGCTGTCAGTGTACATACATTGTTATGGTTATCAGTATGTTTTGTGTTGTCAGTGTACTACATGTTTATGGTTATAGTATGTTTTGTGTTGTAGTGTACATACATTGTTATGAGTTATCAGTATGTTTTGTGTTGTCAGTGTACATGTTATGGTTATCAGTGTGTTTTGTGTTGTCAGTGTACATCTTGTATGGTTATCAGTATGTTTTGTGTTGTCAGTGTACATACATTGTTATGGTTATCAGTATGTTTTGTGTTGTCAGTGTACATACATTGTTATGGTTATAGTATGTTTTGTGTTGTCAGTGTACATACATTGTTATGGTTATCAGTATGTTTTGTGTTGTCAGTGTACATGTTATGGTTATCAGTGTGTTTTGTGTTGTCAGTGTACATACATGTTATGGTTATCAGTATGTTTTGTGTTGTCAGTGTACATTCATTGTTATGGTTATCAGTATGTTTTGTGTTGTCAGTGTACATACATTGTTATGGTTATCAGTATGTTTTGTGTTGTCAGTGTACATTCATTGCTTATGGTTATCAGTAGTTTTGTGTGTCAGTGTACATGCATTGTTATGGTTATCATATGTTTTGTGTTGTCAGTGTACATGTATTGTTATGGTTATCAGTATGTTTTGTGTTGTCAGTGTACATACATTGTTATGGTTATCAGTATGTTTTGTGTTGTCAGTGTACATGTATTGTTATGGTTATCAATGTGTTTTGTGTAGTCAGTGTACATGTATTGTTATGGTTATCAATGTGTTTGTGTTGTCAGTGTACATACATTGTTATGGTTATCAGTATGTTTTGTGTTCAGTGTACATGTATTGTTATGGTTATCAATGTGTTTGTGTTGTCAGTGTACATACATTGTTATGGTTATCAATGTGTTTTGTGTTGTCAGTGTACATGTATTGTTATGGTTATCAGTATGTTTTGTGTTGTCAGTGTACATACATTGTTATGGTTATCAATGGGTTTGTGTTGTCAGTGTACATGTATTGTTATGGTTATCAGTATGTTTTGTGTTGTCAGTGTACATTGTTATGGTTATCAGTATGTTTTGTGTTGTCAGTGTACATACATTGTTATGGTTATCAATGGGTTTGTGTTGTCAGTGTACATACATTGTTATGGTTATCAGTATGTTTTGTGTTGCAGTGTACATGTTATGGTTATCAGTATGTTTTGTGTTGTCAGTGTACATGTATTGTTATGGTTATCAGTGTGTTTTGTGTTGTCA
>JAPXFY010000027.1:9485856-9503356 GCA_030674185.1 Monoplex corrugatus | reverse complement strand
ATAACACCAAAGTATTATTACTATACAGCACAAAATAACACCAAAGTATTATTACTATACAGCACAAAATAACACCAAAGTATTATTACTATACAGCACAAAATAACACCAAAGTATTATTACTATACAGCACAAAATAACACCAAAGTATTATTACTATACAGCACAAAATAACACCAAAGTATTATTACTATACGGCACAAAATAACACCAAAGTATTATTACTATACGGCACAAAATAACACCAAAGTATTATTACTGTATGGCACAAAATAACACCAAAGTATTATTTCTATATGGCATAAAATAACACCAAAGTATTATTACTATATGGCACAAAATAACACCAAAGTATTATTACTATACAGCACAAAATAACACAAAAGTATTATTACTATATGGCACAAAATAACACCAAAGTATTACTATATGGCACAAAATGACACCAAAGTATTATTACTATCCAGCACAAAATAACACCAAAGTATTATTACCATACAGCACAAAATAACACCAAAGTATTATTACTATACAGCACAAAACAACACAAAAGTGTTATTACTATGCAGCACAAAACAACACCAAAGTATTATTACTATACAGCACAAGAATAACACAAAAGTATTATTACTATGCAGCACGAAATAATGCAAAAAATATTGGTATAAGTCATTCTTGTATGGCACTATTCTGCAGACACATTGGACCTACTGCGTATTATTTATAATCAGACTTTTTGAGTGCATCATGGAGAAGTCGAGCTGTTAGGCGAGCTGACCACAATCCACAGTTGTTGCACGGTCCTACATCTACATCATAGATGCTGAGTGTTTTCATGTATTCGTAAACCAGCCACTGACATGACTTACAAGATCTTTCATGTACATATTTTGATATTCTGCATGTATATACGCAGGGAGAGGGGTTAGTTACTGACAGGTCTACTACACACATGTCGACCTGGGTCATCGGAAAAATCTTCACCTTTTACCCACCAGGCAGAAGTGTTTAGGTGGATCGAACCCAGGACCTTCTGATTGGAAGTTGGCCGTTTACCTGCTTGACTGGTGCACCCCTCAAATTTGTGCTGGTTTCAGGTGTTGCGGACGAAGCGAAACAGCCTGAACAACCGGTTCCTGCCGTATGAGTCTATTGAGACGGAGGCAGTGCTGAGTATTGATGATGATGCTCATCTGCGGCATGATGAAATTGTGTTTGGCTTCAGGTCAGTATGGCGTTCACAGTTTTTTGTTTTTTTCCCCAAAATTCCCAAAAAAAAGGCTCGGGGTCATCAGTTTTTGAATTTGCTCAACTTGTGTATGGAAGATGCTAGTTAAATGTGTTTTGTGTTGGCATAGATGATGCTAGATAAGTGTATGCATTGTATGCTGTAGTATAATTGTTAACCCTTTGACTCCTGCACCCTCCACCAGCATCCTGTATTGCCAACCATGCTAGCAAAGCAAAAACTTAACCCTTTGATACCCTCACCATATCCACCAGTTTCCTGCAGGAATCTGGTGGACAGGGTGAGGAAATCAAAGGGTTAATTTTTGCAGTTGGTGGATAGGGTATAGGAGTCAAAGGGTTAAGTTAAAGTTCAGATATTTTCATTTTACTGATTACCATGACTTCCATCTTCCTGCTATTTAGCTCCAGCCCTTTATTTTTGCTTCTGTTTCTATTATATTGACAAGGTTTTTAGGTCCCTTTCATTTTCTGTTATTAGCTTTATCCAAGGGCTCTTTCAGTATAAATAGTATCCCCGCCTTCTGGAAATTCTGTGTTAGAAGTTTCCTCTTTTCTGTCACTCTCTTTGTTTCTGCCTTGTTCCTTTGCTTTCTGTCATCTCTACCTATCATTTTTCTGCCTTAATGGACCATTCATCTATATGTGTTTAATAAAGTCTTATGTGCTTTTTCTTAGATTGATAATTTGGTACATGTATTAAGTACATTTTTGGTTCTAGGTTGGTGAGATATGCAGAATCAATTTTAGGTAATTTAGGCCTGTTTTTATACATGTTATGGTGTCCTTAGGTATGCTTATATATTGATTCAGGTGTTTTTAAATCCCTTGTGTGATAAATTGGATGGAATGGTCAGTGCCAGGGGCATGTCCTTAGATTATGTGCGTGAATGCATTGATATGTGTACTTAATCTTCTTTTCCTTTTTTTCTTCCTGTTGAAGTTTTGTATGTTTTGAAGTGGTTCTAACCCTGATATGGCTCTACACAGTCGGCTGGGCTTTAAACAACTATAACATGATGGTTTTGCAGTAAAGTGAAAACAAATCTGGTGACAGAACACAACCCTGCCTCAGTCAGAGGGGTAAAAAGAATGTTCCATGTTAATTTCATTGTGCAGAGTGTGGCGTGAAGAGAGAGACAGGGTGGTGGGTTTCCCTGGCCGGTACCACTCCTGGGACGCCAAGCACCACAACTGGCAGTACAACTCCAACTACTCCTGCGAGCTGTCCATGGTCCTCACTGGTGCCGCCTTCTTCCACAAGGTGAGTCGTCTCTTCACACCACTGGACACTGCCCCTGTGGGGATGTCGGGGGCTCTTTCAGTATAAATAATATCCTGCCTTCTGGAAATTCTGTGCTAGAAATGTCCTCTTTTCTGTCACTCTCTTTGTTTCTGCCTGTTCCTTTGCTTTCTGTCATTTCTTCCTATCATTTTCTACCTTGCTGGTCCGTTCACCTCTATGAGTCCATTTAAGCCTTTCACTTCCAACCGTGGAAGTAGGTGCGGTATAGGGGTCACTGAACTGTGAACATTACTATGAAATGGAAAGTAAGCTGAAATGTGACTGCAGTTACATGACCAGAGCACACTTCCGTGCAAATGGCCACGCACATACTTTTTTATTTTGGGAAGTTTTGGGCCGATTTTGATCGGATTTTTTCGTTTGAAAAAGTGCTGACCGTATTGAAGCCCAAAATGGCATCCAGACGCTATACTGCTGAGGAAGTAGCTCGATTTTTGATGGATTTACCTGATAATCCGGACAGTTCTAATGATGAAAGTGGTGGCCGTGGTGACGGGAGACGCCATTGTTGTTCAACCAACAGAGGATTCTAGTTCGGACTGTGATTACCCTGAGGATTTTGTTGACATTCCGAGCACCTCAAGAGGTAGGTGTGGTCGTTTAAATTAAATCAAGTCATGGACAGACAGTGGCCGTGCTAGGAGTGAACCGAGCTGTGTTTGTTCTGCAGGAGATAATACTTTTGATGTCGACATTCCAAAGGAGTACCACACTTACCACGGCCGCCATGGACCTACTGAGTTCCTGCCACTGGATGCACGTTGTGTGGACTTTTTTTGACTTGTTGTTTTCTGATGAAACTGTACTGCTTGTTTATGAAATTAATTGTAAAAATTCTAAAGTCTTTGATAATGCCAAACTCCTCCAAGATTATAGATTGTACGCCATTTTTCATCATTTCTGCCAACAATAATCTTTATAAAACATTCACTTTGATTTTATGTGTGTGTTTTTTTAATCAACTCCTAATTATCTTTTGAAAAGTAAATTATCCCCATTGTCCTGGAGTTATCTGTGTTTGGATTGACAGAAAAACATCTGCAATAAATAGCCAGTTCATTTTCCTTCAAGAAAAAATATAGTTTATTAGATATTAGGTAATTTAATTATTTTTTATTATTTTTTCTCTAATGTAACCCTTTTTTTTTTGCAAAAAATCTGAAAAGTTCCGGAAGTGAAGGGGTTAAGCCTTACATACTTTGGATTGATAATTGGTTACATGTAATCATTGCATGTTTGGCTGTAAGGAAGTGTGCTGTGTAGAAGCAATTTTAGGTAATGTAGGCCATTTTTTTATGTATGCTTTAGCCTCCTTTGTTATGTTCACATTTGTGTTCAGGTTGTTTTGTTTTTTTAATCCTCTGATGATAAACTGGATGGAATGGTCAGTGCCAGAGGCATATCTTTGGATTATGTGTGCGCATAATTTGATTTGTGTACCTAAATTTCTTTTCCAGCTCTCAGGATGGATGATTCGGCACATGTATTAACCCTTTGACTCCCGCACCCTGTTCACCAACTGCAAAAACTTAAGCCTTTGACTTCCTCACCCTATCCACCAGCTTCCTGCAGAAAGCTGGTGGATAGGGTGAAGGAGTAAATGGATTAAGTTTTTGCTTTGCTAGCATGGTTGTCGGTACAGGATGCTGGTGGACAGGGCGCAGAAGTCAAAGGGTTAAGAGCATTTTTGGCTCCAGGTAAATGAGATATGAGGAGGCAATTTTAGGTCATTTAGGCCTGTTTTTACATGTTTTAGTGTCCTTAGTTATGGTAAGATTTGTATTTGAGTAGGTTTCTTAAAATCCCCTGGCATATCCTTAAGTTTTGTGCGCTCATGCTTTGATAGGTGTGCTTAATTTTCTTTCCTTCTTTTTTTTTTTCCCTGTTGAAGTATTGTGTGTGTAATGAAATGGTTATAGCCCTGATGTGGCTGTACGTAGTCAGCTGTGCTTTAAACAAGAATAACAATAACAAGCTTTTTTCTCAGCCAGATGTTATGTATATTTTGAAATACCTGTAGCCGTGACAATGCTCTGTGCAGTCAGCTAGGCTTGCAATTTCTAGTTCAGTTTCTCAAGATGATGTTTCTGCGCTCAGAATGAATTCCATATGCACTAATGTCGCAGATGCCATGTAATGGAGAAGATCCAGAATGATCACGGCACAAGTCTTAAGCATGCACATAAACCCACGAGCTGGCCAGGTCCTGACGTCCTTCCTAGATAGTTCCATAACCCTGGGGTCGTAGGGGAGTGAGATGGCAGAGACCTCAACTTTTCTCGGGGCCAGCACCACAAGGGGGGCGCCCATCCGCTCTCTGTGGATTCATATTCATATTCACATTATTTTTTTTTTACCAGGACTTTAGAAAGGGAAGAAGGCTCAGTGGTCTTCAAGGATTGGGACCAAGGAAATCAACCTATCTTTCCAATGTTTTATACAAAGGCGGCCAGGCAATGCCCTGCTCTTGACGATTTTCAACTGCCGTGGGATCTTCAGCGTGCGCACAGGTCCAACTCGTTTTTCGTCCCCTTCCGAAGGACTAGGCGTTCAGTTTGATTTTCTGGTCAGACTGAAAAGAAATGTCCAGACCTCTACGAGGAGCGAACCCTAGAATCCCGAGTTTAGTTATTGGCAGGTGAATGTCTGAACCATCCTGCTACTCTTCTCCCAAAACGGCTGGGCTTTAACCTCTTCCCTGCTTGCCCCATGTCTACTACAGGGCCGTTTTGACATGTCCGTATGCCCGTAACTGTGTCTGCCATGGGGGTATTTTCGTCATCAAAGTTTCGGGGGAAAAAATGGGAGATAACACTAGAAACTTGGCCAACTTCTTCTGGAGATGTCAAAGTGCAGTTTTTTCCCCTTCGACCGTTCAGAGAATTGAATATTAATCTAATTAGCGTCGGAAAGTAACGAACCTGATAATGCGATTCAGGATGTCGGAAAAATTGCCTGTTCTGCCTCTTCCTCCACTGTGCTACATGCAAGAACTTATTGGCTGTTGCATAGAAACACATTCACAGTGAGTAATGATAATAAGAACACCTTTTTCACTTGATGTTTATTATATACAAAAACAAAATTTTGCTCTGTTTTGTGTGGTTTTATGTGCTACTGTGTATGGATGTTCCGAAAGCATTTTTTTTAGAAAAAGACTCATTATATCACCTCTAATCATTCTGTTTTTCAACCAAATTAAATAACTATGACATCAAACCATAGCCAAGGGTATAAAGCAAAAATAAAAAGAACATGCCAAAAACTGAAAAGATATTGCAAAATGAATGAGCAGTGAACAAATTAGTGAACATAATGAAAAAAGCAAGATTTTGTCTTGGCAGACAGCAATGCAAAAGGCCACAAATACTGTGGCAGGGAAGGGGTTAAGCCTGCACATAAATCCACGAGCTGGCTAGGTCCTGATGTCCTACCTATAAAGTTCCATAGCCCTGGGGTCGTAGGGGAGTAAGGTGGCAGAGACCTCAACTTTTCCCAGGGCCAGCACCACAAGGGCGGCGCCCATCCCCTCTCTCTGGATTCAAATTCATATTCATATTCACAGTTTTGTTGTTGTTGTTGTTTTTTTTAACCAAGACTTCCGAAAGGCAAGAAGGCTTATTCGTCTTCAAGCTGTGGGACCTGGGAAATCAACCGATCTCTGAGGCTTATTCGTCTTCAAGCGGTGGGACCTGGGAAATCAACCAATCTCTCCCGTGTCTTATATCGAGGCAGCCAGGCAATGCCCTGCTCTTCATGATTTTCAAGTGCCGTGGGATCTTTAGCATGCACAGCCAGAAGGCACACGGGTCCGACTCGTTTTTCGTCCCCTTCCGAAGGACTAGACGTTCAGTTCAATTTTCCGGTCAAACTGAGGAATAAAGTCAAGGCCTCTCTACAGGGAGGGAACCCAGGAGTTGTTTATTGGCAGGCGAACGTCTGAACCATTCTGCCACTCTTCTCCCAAAACAGCTGGGCTTTTAAACAGCAAGAATAAGAATGTGTTGTGTGTTTCAGTACTACGCGTTCCTGTACAGCTACGTGATGCCTCAGGCCATCCGCGACATGGTGGACAAGTACACCAACTGTGAGGACATCGCCATGAACTTCTTGGTTTCCCATGTCACACGCAAACCTCCCATCAAGGTATTGTACTTTTGTTTTGTCAGAGTATGGGTGGGGGGCTGTGGGTGTGTGTGTGGATGGGTGGATGTGTGACTGTGTGTGGGGGAAGGAGGAGGGTGTGTGGGTGTGTGTTTGTCTGAGTGTGTGTGCATGCGTGTGTGTGTGTGTGCATGTGGTGAGTGTGTGTGTGTGAGTGTTTTTGCATGTGTGTGTGTATGTATGCATGTGTGTGTTTGTGTGTGGTGTGCGTGAGTTTGTATGTGTGTGTGGTGTGGTGTGGGTGAGTGGTGTGTGTGTGTGTGTTTGCGTGTGTGTGTGTGTGTGTGTTCGTGTTTGCGTATGTGTGTGTGTGTGAGAGGGATAAGGTACCAGTCTTCATTCTTGAATTAAACACGTCCTTGTCTCGTTGCAGGTGACCTCCCGTTGGACGTTCCGCTGTCCAGGCTGCCCGAACACACTGTCCAGTAACGACACTCACTTTGAGGAGCGGCATCAGTGTATGAACTTTTTTGTCGAAGTGTATGGCTACTTACCGCTCCTCTCCACCCAGTACCGCGTCGACTCTGTGTTGTTTAAAACGCGACTACCCCATGATAAGCAAAAGTGTTTCAAATACATCTAGAGATGGGTATTTCTGTATGTAGCTCGGCTTGGGACAAAAATTTTTATGAAATGCAGTAACAAAATAGAAAAACCTGCTGGATGAAATGTGTGACTGAACTGAAAGACGTCTGAAACGCATTGAGAAGATAGCATTATTTCCACCACTATATAAAATGAAAGACGTCTGAAAAGATTGAGAAAATAGTATTATTTCTACACAATGTAGAATGAAAGACCTCTGAAAACATTGAGGTTATAGTATTGCTTCTACACAATGAGGAGAAAGGCTGAAAGTATATGTAGAGACGACATGTTTCCATGTATATATCAGCAATCTGCCTTGGGACATGACAAATTTGAAACAACTTCTACACGAGGAAAAATGCTGAAAGTGTATAAAGAGATGAAGGTTTCCATGTATATATCAGCAATCTGCCTTGGGACTTGACAAATTTGATATACAAGTGTAGTAAATTGAAAATGTTAATGGAAAACCATACAACTCTGAAAACTCCACCACTGTGTCATAAGCAAAAGTGTTTGAACTGTGTGTTTAGAGATTTGTCATTTTTGTGTATTTGTTTTCTTTGAATAAGAGTAGGCCTGTGAAATGCAGCTTTTGATTAACAATTAATGGAGTTTAATTAATGAACAAAATGGAGTTTGATATAATTCTGAGAGTGCCAGCATCACAACCTGATTACTGCATGACAGAGTTCTTCAAACATATTCAGAGATGATTCTTTTTTTCTTTCTGTGCTTATGTATTTAGTATCTCCAGGAAAACAAAAGTGTTAAGAAGAAAACAAAGAAATCAGACATTTTTGGTGAGTTCCTCCTCCTCATCACCATCCACCTTCATTACCATGGACGACGGTGGGAGCTCCACACTTTGTCACGAAGGATCGCCAGGCGACACGGTCTCTGCTCCTGTGTATGTCATGGAGCCCCAGTTTGCAGGTGTCAGCAATGTTGTCCATAGAGGATTTTGCTGGCCTTCCTTGTTTTCTCTTTGCCTCAACTCTCCCCTGCAGGTCTGATGTCATCAAGTCGGTTCTTGTGTTTCTGTTCATGTGCCTGATATATTTCAATTTTCTTTCGTTGATCTCTGGGAGCATTTTACATTGGACAGCTAATTCCTTTTGCACACTTTCATTGGTTCTTTTGTCTGACCATTTTACTCTGAGAAGATGCCTGTAGAACCACATTTCTGCTGCGTTTATTTTATTTTCGTCATCTTTCTTCAAAGTCCAGGCTTCACATCCATACATGACAACAGGCCAAATCAAGCAGCATAAACTTCTTATTTTCAGTTTTGTTGGTATGCCTCTGTCTTTCCATATGTTGTTCAACTGGACCATTTTTTGCTTGGCCATGCCTGTTCTTGATCTGATGTCCTTGCTGCAAGATCGTGTGTTGGTTTTGACAGAGCCCAGGTTCCTACTGCCGAGCAAATAATGCTGTACACAGTCCAACAGATATCCCAACGCACCAAAA
The DNA here is from genome assembly GCA_030674185.1 of Monoplex corrugatus. Classification (NCBI taxonomy): domain Eukaryota; kingdom Metazoa; phylum Mollusca; class Gastropoda; order Littorinimorpha; family Ranellidae; genus Monoplex; species Monoplex corrugatus. The sequence goes on along the minus strand of JAPXFY010000027.1, from coordinate 9,494,577 downwards.
GTATTAAATTGTACAGTGAAATGAGACCTTTCTGGTGTCACTCCTGCAGGCTTGCTACAGAGGTATATGCCAGAAGAGGAAAAGATCTGAAAATAGACATTATAACACAACTGCCACACTGTAGACGAAAATGCTTCAAATATACATGTATTTAGATGTTGCTGTTATGTATTTAGATGTTGCTGTTACTGTTTATAAACGTCTTGTGCAGTGCTTCAGAGATAGTAGAAATTACTGTTTATAAGTGTTTTGTGCAGCTTGAAGAAAGAAAAGTCTATGGAAGTGTAGGAAATTTGAATACAAAAATCGTACGAAGCACATAATGAAATAAATTTGTTTCTGTTTACATTAAGTTAATTTGGTGATTTAATAATCATGAAATCACAGAGCAACTGTCGTATGACAAACGAAAATGCTTTACATACATCTGAATACGTATGCATGTGTGTCTGAATATGTATGTATGCATGTGTACATACATCTGGTGAATGGTTTGACTGTATGATCAAAAACTAAGAGAACACAGCAGTGAAATAAAGACTATTGCATATTGGGTCTACGTAGCATGGAATTAAAAAAATGCCAACACCATGCAACAAATTGCAACAAGTCAAAATGCTCTTTGGTATAACAGGGTGATTTTTTTTGTAAGAACTTTATACAAATCTATTGAATTTGATTTGAAAAGGGTGTTTTTGCAAGAGCTTCTATGTAAATCTATTGAATTTGATTTGTGAGACCTTTTGTATAAATCTATTGAATTTGATTTGAAAATCAAAACTTTTGATGAAATATTGACAAAAACACAGGTGTTTTATTTGGTGCAGCATTAAGTAACAAAACTGTCAGCATTACAACACAGCTATATCATGATAAATGCAAGTGCTTCAAGTGTATATCTAAGTGTTTACAAGTGCTTCCAGGCAGTTTATGTACAGGCTTAGAGTTTGTGCCATGATCACCAAACATATGGCACCTGTGACGTTAGTGCATATGGCATTGTTCCGAGCGTAGAGGCGTCATCTTTAGAAACTGAAACTGAAAGTGTTTTAGGTGTTTAAAACTATCCAGTTTTTACTCAGACTTTAAAATGAAATAAAATTTAAATGAAATACAATAGTGATGTTTTGTTTAAAACTTGTGTTTTCAATGTAACATGTTTGAAAAATGCAGAAAGCATGCTACAGCTATGGCATAATATGTGAAAGTGCTTTATGTGTATTGATGTATTTGCCTGTGTGTTTGGGTATATCTAATTTGACCTTGGAATTTAGAAATATGATGAAATAAGAAAGTGAGATAAAACTGCTGTTGAGTATTGGTAGTTTTATGTACTTCTTAGTTTTCAGCTTTTGTCTTTATCTTCATTGAGTGCTCGATTCGCCCTTTGACTCCTGCACCCTATCCACCAACTGCAAAACCTTAATCCTTTGATTCCCTCACTCTTTGCATCAGTTTCCTCGAGAAAGCTAGTATTAAAGAGGGGATTAAAGAGTAAAGTTTTTGCTTTGCTAGAATAGTTGCAATGTAAGATGCTGGTGGACAGGGTGGGGGAGTCAAGGGGTTAATTAGTTTTAGGTCCTACCTTGGGGATGCTGGGGACTCTTTCAGTATAAATAATATCCCCACTTTCTGGAAATTCTGTGCTAGAAATTTCCACTTTTTTGACACTCTTTGTTTCTGCCTTGTCCCTTTGCTTTCTGTCATTTCTTCCTGTCATTTTCTGCCTTGCTGGTCCATTCACTGTATGTGTTCGATGAAGTTTTTAGTACTTTCTCCTAGGATTGATAATTGGATACATGTATTAAGTGCATTTTTGGCTCTAGGGAGGTGAGATATGCGGAAGCAATTTTAGGTAATTTATGCCCATTTTTATGTGTTTTGGTGTCCTTTGGTATGCTTAAAATTGTATTCAGGTGTGTTTTTTAAATCCCTTGTGCGATAAATTGGACGGAGTGGTCAACGCCAGGGGCATGTCCTTAGATCATGTGCTTGAATGCATTGATATGTGTACTTAATTTTCTTCTCCATTTTTTTTTTCCTGTTGAAGTAACGTGTGTGTTTTGAGATAATTGTAGCCCTGATACGTCTTGCGCAGCTGGGTTTTAAACAAAAATAACAATAACGGTTTGACTTGGAAATGAAAAGCTTGCGAACTACAGTAGTGGAATGCGGCGTTGTTGTTTTTCTTAAATGTGCACTGTGTCGTTGTGAAGAGCAAAACACCCTGAAATGCTTCAGATATGTCATGAATGTTTATAATATAAATACATCTACACCTGTGTGTTTAATTAGTTGACTTGGAAATGAAAATGTATTGTATTATGAGATAGAGTAGTGGAATGCTGCCTTGTTGGTTTTTCAGGTGCAGCATGTCAGGTTGTCAAAAGTGAAACATTATTGTTGTGAAAGCCGTTTGTTGTGTAGGGGTGGGTTGTTGGTGAGTTACGATGTTGGTGCTTCATTCTATACAAGCTGGATGGGAAAAAAAGGAAAGGGAGATACCGAACAAAATGGTTTGAGACAGGAAAACTTCTGTGAAATGGGACATGCTGCTAGAGAGATGTTCAGTCAAATGAACAAACGAAACTTGAAAAACTACCGTCAACTTAAACTTGAAAAACTACCGTGAACTGTGAAACGCAAAACAGAATGGTGCTTCAAATGAGTGTTTATACCTGCAGCCTTTTGCTTATCTGTGTGTGTGTCTAAGGGGTGTGTGTGTGTGTGTATGCATGTGTGTGTGTGTGTGTGTGTTTGTGTAGATTTTTAATAAGCCTTTTTTCTCTTTTTTCATTGTAAAACTTACTTGTAATACTTACAGGACAACTCATTTCTTCACTGTTTCAATTTTGTAATGAAATGAATAGTGCATGTCTTGTACATTATCGGTTGTGTGTATGGTGTGTACATGTGTCGTGTGTGTGAATGAGTGTTATATGTGTGTGTGTGAGTGTGCACATGTGTGTGTGTGTGTGTGTGTTGTGTGTGTGTAAAACAGGATGATGGACATGAAAATTTGAAGCCAGATTGAAGATTAAAGATTGCATGATTGCAAAACGAAAGCATTGTGTAGCTATGCTATGTTGACTTGCAGTCTTGTGGGTATCTGATGACTTTCGTGGAATGGTATATATGTGTGTTGTTTGTAGTATGTCATATGTGGAATGGTATATGTGTGTTGTTTGTAATGTGTTACATTTGTGGAATGTATGTGTGTTGTTTGTAATGTGTCACATTTGTAGAATCATGTGTGTGTGTGTGTGTTGTTTGTAATGTCACATTTGTGGAATGGTATGTGTGTGTTGTTTGTAATTTGTCACATTTGTGGAATGGTGTGTGTGCAAAATAACAGCAAATGGCACAACCTTGAGACAGGTTGATAAATTTAAATACCTGGGAACGATCATTTCACCAGACGGCAGATGCACATCAGAAATAGCCAGCAGAATCGGCCAAGCCAAAACAACATTCAAGAAGATGGAAAGCATTCTTAACAGCAAATGCCTATCAATTAACATCAAGAATTATTTATTGAACCAATACTGTTGTACGGTTGCGAGGCGTGGACAGTCAACAAGCAAAGCCAGAACAAGATTGAGGCAGCCGAGATGTGGTTTGTAAGAAGGATGTTGAGAGTTCCATGGACAGCTAAGAAAACAAACGAGACAGTCTTGATGGAGGCAGACACAAGTAGATCATTCATAAGGAAGATTAGGAAAAGGCAGGCAACATTCATAGGCCATTTTATGAGGTAAGGGGAATTGGAACACCTGGTCACATGAGGAAAGCTGGAGGGAAGGAGAGCACTGGTAGACCTGGGAGAAGATACTAGACGGACTTGCAGATGGCTGAAGACAAGGAGGGATGGAAGAGATGCTTGAGGCAACAAGAGATAAGACAGATGGAAGTCCATAATCGCCAACGCCATGCGGCAGGGCACCTGATGATAATGATGATGTATGTGTGTTGTTGTTGCGTCACTTTGTGAATGGTATGTGTTGTATGTGTCACATTTGTGGAATGGTATGTGTGTCGTTGTTGTTATGTGTCACATTTGTGGAGTGGTATGTGTGTTGTTTGTAAGGTCACATTTGTGGAATGTGTAGTGTGTGTGTTTGGTAATGTGTCACATTTGTGGAATGGTATGTTTGTTTGTTATAGTGTGTCACATTTGTGGAATGGTATGTGTGTTGTTTGTAATGTCACATTTGTGGAATGGTATATCTTGTTGTTTGTTATGTGTCACATTTGTGGAATGGTGTTGTGTTGTTTGTATGTGTCATTTGTGGAATGGTATGTTTGTGTGTTTGTATGTGTCACATTTGTGGAATGATATGTGTGTTGTTTGTATGTCACATTTGTGGATGGTGTTGTTGTTTATGAGGTGTCACATTTGTGGAATGGTATGTGTGTTGTTTGCAAGTCACATTTGTGGAATGGTGTATCTGTGTTGTTTGTGATGTGTCACATTTGTGGAATGGTTGTGTGTGTTGTTTGCAATGTCACATTTGTGGAATGGTGTATTGTGTTGTTTGTAATGTGTCACATTTGTGGAATGGTATGTGTGTGTTGTTTCTAGTGTGTCACATTTGTGGAATGGTATGTGTGTTGTTTGTAATGTCACATTTGTGGAATGGTATAGTGTGTTGTTTGTATGTGTCACATTTGTGGAATGGTTGTGTGTTGTTTGTAATGTGTCACATTTGTGGAATGGTATGTGTGTTGTTTGTAATGTGTCACATTTGTGATGGTACATGTGTTGTAATGTTACGTTGTGAGGGTATGTGTTTGTAAAGTGTCACATTTGTGGAATGGTATATGTGGTGTTGTTTGTAGTGTGTCACTTTGTGGAATGGTATGTGTGTTGTTTGTAATGTGTCACATTTGTGGAATGTATATGTGTGTTGTTTGTAATGTGTCACATTTGTGGAATGTATATTGTGTTGTTTGTAATGTGTCATATTTGTGGAATGGTGTATACTTAGTTGGAAATAACAAGCATGACTTTATGCATAGAATTGTTTTACAACCTGATTGGTCATTAATCAAATAGTTCATTCATTCATTAGATATGACAACTCTGTGTGTGTGTGTGAGTGATGGAGGAGAGAGAGGGTGTGCGGCGCGCGCTACGTATGTGTGTGTGAGTGAGTGAGAGAGAGAGAAATAGGGTATGTGTGTGTGTGTGTGAGAGAGAGAGAGAAATAGAGTGTGTGTGTGTGAGAGAGAGAGAGAGGAGAATAGGGTTGTGTGTGTGTAGAGAGAGAAATGAGTGTGTGTGTGTGCTTTTCTTACTCGTGTCAACAAAGAAGCAGTGCGACCCGTCACTGTGATGTAGTAGTGGTTAATGCAGCGGACTACAGATTGGAAGGTTGTGGGTTCGAATCCCCAACAGTCTCTTCAAAATCAATGGGATTTTGGGCTTTAACTGGCTTCTACCCAGAGCTGGGCGTGCTATGGCTCATTGGGCAGACTGGGACCATACAATCGAGTCTCGTCCACCTCACGGACACGTCATTGAGGATGTTGCTCACGCTCAGATCTTCTGACCAGGTGTCTGTACCTCTCAGGCCTGGTTGATGCCAGGATATATTATGATTGTAAGCGTAGAGTACAACCCTGTCACGCAGTCTCAATCCTAGATGGAACTCCATTAGCATCATGATTATCATCCTCATCAACATCATCATCATTACGTTGTTTAAAAACTGTTCCGGCTTCTGTGGCCATTAAGGTGGCGTAGAAAATGGGGTAAAGAAAAAGGGTGAGCACAAAGTGCAATAATCCTTAAAATAAAAAATGAATAACTAGAAAAGCGATGGGAATGGTTGAAGATTCTTTTGATGTGTTTAACCTCGTGGGTGCACATTATGATTTCATTTCACAAGTGTGTTGTTACCGTACCTTTGCTCCAATGTGGACCGCTAAGTTACTACGTTTAACAAATGTGGCACACTACAAACAACACATACTATTCCACAAATGTGGCACACTACAAACAACACATACCATTCCACAAATGTGACATTACAAACAAAACACCATTCCACAAATGTGACACATTACAAACAAAACATACTATTCCACAAATGTGGCGCATTACAAACAACACACATATTCCACAAATGTGACACATTGCAAACAAAACACATACCATTCCACAAATGTGACACATTGCAAACAACACACATACCATTCCACAAATGTGACACATTACAAACAACACACATACCATTCCACAGATAGGACACCAACAACACACATACCATTCCACAAATGTGGCACATTACAAACAACGCACATATTCCACAAATGTGACACATTGCAAACAACACACATACCATTCCACAAATGTGACACATTACCAACAACACATATACCATTCCACAAATGTGACACTTACAAAGAACACACAAATTCCACAAATGTGACACCTTACAAACAACACATATACCATTCCTCAAATATAACATCACAAACAACACATGTACCGTTCCACAAATGTGACACATTACAACAACACATACCATTCCACAAATGTGACACATTACAATCAACGCATACCATTCCACAAATGTGACACGTTACAAACATTCCATACCACTCCAAACTGTCTCATATTACAAAAAAACATATCACCCCACAAATGTAACATTACAAACAACACATATACCATTCCACAAATGAGACACATTACAAACAACACATATACCATTCCACAAATGTGACACATTACAAACAAAACATACCATTCCACAAATGTGACACAAACAACATATACCATTCCACAGATGTGACGCATTACAAACAACACACATATTCCACAAACGTGACACATTACAAACACACGTAGCATTCCACAAATGTGACATTACAAACACACATAGCATTCCACAAATGTGACATTACAAACAACACATATTCCACAAATGTGACATTAAAAACAACACATATACCATTCCACAAAAGCGACATACTGCAAACAACACAGCATTCCACAAATGCGACATATTACAAACAACACGCATATACCATTCCACAAATGTGACACCAACAGCACACACATACCATTCCACATATGTGACACATTACAAACAGCACGCATATACCATTCCACAAATGTGACACCAACGACACATACATACCATTCCACAAATGTGGCACATTAGAAATAACACACATAAAATTCCACAATTGTGACACAGATACACACACTCCCCTGATAGATCTCTCATCTCACATGGTTCAGAAACATTGAAACATTCAATTAAACAAAAGACTTAGAAAATGTTCAACATTTCAAGTATCTAGGATCTAAACAGCAGGAAGACTGAAGTCATGGTGATCAGTAAAAAACATGAAATCCCCTCATGCAAAATAACAGCAAATGGCACAACCTTGACACAGGTTAATAAGTTCAAATACCTGGGAACGGTCATTTCATCAGACGGCAGATGCACATCGGAAATAGCCGGCAGAGTCGGCCAAGCCAAAACAGCATTCAAGAAGATGACAAGCATTCTTACCAACAAATGCCTATCAATTATTAACATCAGGAAGAGAGTCCTTGAATGTTAAATAGAACCAATACTGTTATACGGATGTGAGGCGTGGACAGTCAGCAAGTAAAGCCAGAGCAAGATTGAGGCAGCCGAGATGTGGTTTCTAAGAAGAATGTTGAGAGTTCCATGGACAGCAAAGAAAACAAACGAGACAGTCTTGATGGAGGCAGACACAAGTAGATCACTCATAAGGAAGGTTAGGAAAAGACAGGCAACATTTATAGGCCATTTTATGAGGAAGGGGGATTTGGAGCACCTGGTCACAACGGGAAAGATGGAGGGAAAGAGAGCACCAGGTAGACCCAGGGAGAAAATGCTGGACGGACTTGCAGAGTGGCTGGGGACGAGGAGGGTGGGGGAGATGCTAGGGGCAACGAGAGATAGAGACAGATGGAAGTCCATGATCGCCAACGCCATGCGGCAAGGCACCTGATGATGAGGAGGAGGATGATCTGTAAAAGCAAATGATGGCTGCTACACCAAAGATGTTAAACCAAGAACTGGCATGGCAAATCAAGAAATGGTCCAGTTAAACAGCGTATGGAAAGACAGAGGGCTTCCCATAGATACAAAATTAAGAATCCTGAAAATTTTGATTTGGCCTATCTCAATGTATGGTTGCGAAGCCTGGACACTACAAAGAGACGGAGAAAATAACATGAATGCAGCTGAAATGTGGCTCTATAGACGACTTCTCAGAGTCAAATGGACAGACAAAAGCGTGTTAAAGGAACTGAATGTCAGGCACCAGCTTCTGACAGAGATCAACAAAAGAACTCTGAAATATGCGATCAGAAACATCAAATCAGATCTGATGTCAGCGGTCCTGCAAGGGAAAGTTCAGGCTAGGAGAAGAAAGGGACGACTGCACGCCTCCTATTTCAACAACATTGCTGAAGTCTTGTGGTCTGGAGAGCCAGGAGGTCGCCCACAGCTGGTGTCTTTATCGTGTGACCTGGAGAAGACTTGTGACGTCGAGCGTGGCTCCTACCACCGATCCCGGCGAGGGAGAGAGATGAGATGAGATAGCTCTCTAGAGTTCCTGAGTACAGCAAGCTTAGTGGTGTGGTGGTGGTGTGGTGTTGTGTGGTGTGGTGTTGGTGTGGTGTTTGTGTGTGTATGTGTGTGTGTGGAATGTGTGAAATGAGATAGCTCT
>JAPXFY010000027.1:9475856-9480856 GCA_030674185.1 Monoplex corrugatus | reverse complement strand
TCTCGGTCACCAGCTGTGGTAGGCAAAGTTCTGTTTACACAGTCAAGACTCTCACACGTGTACATATGTCGTATTTGCACTACGAGAACACCATGCACCCATAGTTCATGTCCATATGACGTATGCAGGACGTCCAAAGAAACGTGCATGAGCGAGACGAACTGGTGTGTCAGCAAGCAGTCAGGCTGAAGACAAAGAAGAAACGCAGACTGCCTGTTGACCGAAGACGTGAAAGTGGCGATAAATGTGGCAAAGACCATGTCCAGAGTCATGCCATCACACCCTGTGTCACCCTCTATAACAGCAATGTTAGTTATGTGTGCGTGGATGTGTCTCGTATGCAACTGTGACTGAATTGGTAAAATGATGGTGTGTGAAAGGAGTCCATGTGACGTTGTAGTCATGATGGAAGATGGCTCAGGAACATTGTTGAGCTGAGATGACTGGAGCAGAGACCAGCCGCAGGACACTGGGATGATGAGCAGAAGTAGTTGCGTGGAATCATCCCGATAATGAAGATCAGTAGCTTTTAGCACAATGTGTTCTGATTCATGGGACTTTGAGGGAATGGGATGGGAAAATATAACATTCAAATAAAGCAATCGCTTGTCATCCACGTCAAGAATAAGTTGACTAGGCAATGTATAGCAAAAAAACACAGCTACAACTGAATTTTTCTGTAGTAGCAAACAAAGTCATACTATGTCGTACTATAGAATAAGGATATGTAACGCATAAAAGAAGGCAAGGCATGGCATGAAAAATGCAAAATAAGAATACAAGGAAAATGCTGTTCCAGAAAAAAACATGTAGCTTGAAAACACAATGCATGTATGGAGAAATATGTCCTGGAAACACAAGATACACACAGAAATGTAGGCTGAAAAAGAAACTTAATCATGTAAATGACCAATACCTGAAAACCACATCATACATGTAAGCAACCATAATAATCATTTCAGAAGAATGAATGACATGCAGCAATAGATCATAGACAGGCTGATACTTGATATCCTTACAAGATTGCAAGACAAGCAGTGGTAAGCTGCACTGCACCGTGAAGTCATTATGACAATTTAAAATCATTGCAAGGAAACGAAAAGCTTTCATCAAAGAGAAGCGCCACTTGAACTATCAACAGAAACACTAAATACACATTGCCGACTGTCATGAATAAACAAGGGTGAAGAAGTCGGTGCACTTGTAGCACGTATAATGTTCATCACATAGGAAGAAGCTGCGACTCAATGTTTCATGTTGCCAATGTTCATTTTACAAATTGTGAAGATCATCAGAAATGGTGTACACACAATAAGTAACTTATAGCACTTGAATACACATGTTCGAAGCACGCTGAAAAAGTAAATGAAGTAACATAAAGTGGCATGTCTCCTTGGTACGGGATAGGGTAAAAGAAGTCTTGCAAACTTGTAACAGAGCTCAAATGAGGTTCATCATACCAATTTTGTTTTTATGGCATATAACTACACGAGCAGCAAATGAATGATAATGAAATAGAACATGTTGGTCTTATGAAGCTAAACTTCAAAATCAACTGAACAATGTGATAATCGTTAGTAGGGTTAGTACGATTAGGAAAAAAAGTTCAACACATGCGCTGTTGTACGCAATAGACACCAGTGTAGTTCTCAGAAGCAGGAGAAGAACACTGGGAGACAAAAATGATACGGTGCCGTATGACGTGAAATAACATGAACTGATACCTTGGATAAAAGATAACACGATGCGATACGAAATGATACAAGATGATGCTGTATGATTAGATTATAACATACGACACGTACTGATACCAGAGGATGAGAGGACAACATATGATAAGCAATGATAATAATAATACCCCGGGTTGCATGAAATCAGTGAGTAGAAGAACAACGTGGTGAGTATGTAATGAACGCAGTCACAAAACATGCAAATGAACGTTTTATGAACGCAAGGTTAAAATGAACGCAGAGTATGCGCTGAGCAGATGAACGCTTAAGGGGCATAAGAATGAAATTATGAGCAGGAATACGAAGGGATGTGAATGAAATGAATGAGCTGTAGAGCGCGAGCAATCATTCTGAGGACGGTGTCGGTATAGTAACGACTGTATACTGTAACGAATGAAGATGAACGCAAGGAGGTAAGATGGGGGCAGCAGGGCACTGGCCCTTGCAACGGATTTCCATTGCGATAATGCTCAGAACAGTAAGGAAACGTTGAATATATTATGTAACGGTTGATGAAATATATCGGAATATTTAATCGCGAACGATCGACGGTCCTGATTTAAAGGCAGCAAGAACGACAGGATCGATAGCCGTCATACAACCGAATGTAACGTCGCACCAAGATGGTTCCTGTATTATGAAGAATATTTGCCTGCAACAAACAAACACGTTAGTACCAAAACATACACAACACAAATAAGAAAGTAGGTCCTAAAAGTATGTAATGCTCATTAATAACTGAACTACATAGGTATCATAACCATGTTGAGAACATTTCTTTTGAGCTGTAAACAGTAGTATTGCTAGTACCATACATCTTACTCGATAGATTGAATCGCTGTTAATGAGCACACGAAAGGAAGATATTTTTTTTTTTTTTGCATAATCATAGTGTCATATTCTCAGTAGTAATCATTCACGTCACTGTACATACTTTTATCAGTCTTTGATTATGTGTGCCAATATCATGTGAATTGAAAAAATCCTCTGAACGAAGGATCGACACATATGCACTATAAGGCCCTCAAGCACGGCACCTTGTGACGCGTGTCACTCAATACACACACCAAAATAAATTGAAAAAAACGGGCAATACCGAGGGTGGCACCAATGTGCGTTTAAGTCCCTATGGTGGTATGCCATGTAGCATGAAGCACAAAGTAATATGAACAGTAGTAACTGGCACCGGACATATGAAGAACTGGTAAAGGCAGTAGAAGTAAGAAGTATGCATCATTCAATAAGTACCAAATGCGCCATCAAGGAAAACTAGAGCCACTACTGTTTGGCCATGTGACATATGACACATGAAACACCATGAAGTAAAACATGAGGCAATACTCAGAGCTGCCAGCGCATGGCTCTTCAACGTTTGCCGTACAATATGTGCCATGAAGACGAAATGAAGGAGAATCAGGGCTACCAGCGTTTGGCCCTATGACGACGTATGCCGTTTTACACACCATGAAGTAGAACAAGAAGCAATACTCGGAGCTGCCAGCGCGTGGCTCTTCATCGTTTGCCGTAGTAATTTAAACCAAAGTAGGAAGGGGCAGTAACAGGGTCGCCAGCGCATAACCCTTTGCCGTATGCAACGTAGCATGAAGTCACAAAAACCAAGATGAGCAGTGGGCTGTCTGACCTAATGTGGCGGCAAGGTACATGAACACGCAGTAGCAGTACGAAGAGCACATGACATGTTGAATGAACAAATAAGCAATCACTAAGATAAGGAGACTACCTTGCAAAACAGTGTTGATGTATGGATTTTGAGATCGCAATACATAAGCTATGGAAGGACGAGAAGAAAGAACATCACACGAGCAACGTGCACATGTTGCTAATAAGTCTGATGTATAGTCTACACAGGTGGTTTCCCATGTAAAATATACTGACTTACATGTGAATACTTTCTCTCTACCATTCCCCATACGTTAGTAAACCTTAACGACTAACTGTAGAAGTGATACAATAAATAATTACGCCCTAAATAGCAGGAAAACAGGTATGAACTGATACCGATGATGATTCTGTAGCACAAAAGGAACCACAAAAGATGGTTGCATATCAACCACAACGTACAGAACGTGTACACGAGACTCAAACTAGACATTCAGGTACTTGGACATATAAATACATGATCAGGAGCATCATAATCACAACGTGTATGTATGTGTGTCCTGAAGACAACTCCGTTTTTCTCAGCATGACTGACTGACCGTGGATTGGGGATGAAAGTGAAAAACCTCAGTAACGAAATCATAGTTGTTCGACTGACTGTAAAGAAATATAAAGTGACAAGGGACATATCGTAGAACAGCACACATGAAGCAGACAAATGAACATAACCCCGCAGGTAAAGAAAAATATGCAACCCTTGTTCAAGAACGCTTGTACGAAAACCGAATCTTGAAAAGCCGTGTTTACAAACCACACACGTGAGTGACTGCGATGGGCAGCAGAGGATGAATGACTCTGAGAGGGTGGGAGGGTGGGGACTGAGGGAAGGAGGGGGGCTGTAGGCGTAACATGCTACGGTCAAGGTAGGCCCAACCTCACATCTGACACGCCCTGGAGATAAGCTCGCTGATAGAATCACAGACACTGTATTGGAGACGAGCAACAAGCTTTGATGCAGTCTGTGACATAGTTGCTTCACTTTGCCTACGAAATATTATTCAGCAGACATCTGTTAACTTGCCTCGACATTTTATAGATGTATAAAGACATCAACCAACCTATAGGAAATGACTCTGTACATAAGTCAACATAGCAGATGGACTCCCCTACGTGCTAATCTATGTGATTCATTAGTATTTATATCTATGCTCACTCAGCTCAGGCAGTAGGCCTACGCTTGGCTATCAACTTGTGCTGTGTGGGGCAGTGCCAGAAACTTGAATTCGGAACACTAACACATCTTGGTTCTCGGCTATCTTTGACTTGCACTTCGACTTTCACTATGATTCTATCTAGAATTTTTAAGATGGGGAATACTCGAAGGCTGCGATTTTGAGGTAAAGGGGAAAGACTGCAGCTCCACCATGTATCGCAAGAGTAAGCGGTTTGGGTCCACCATGCATCGCAAGGGGGATACGTTTGGGGATTGGGGGTGAGAATGAGAAATTGTTTCTCTACTTTGATGTATTTCAAGGAGGATTTATTTTGGGGATTTATCGCAAGGAGGATTTGGTCTTGCCATCTATCAGGGAAAGAATTTAGTCTCTTTTTATCATAGGAGAATTTAGGGTCACTCTGTCTCCAACATCA
>JAPXFY010000027.1:9468356-9470856 GCA_030674185.1 Monoplex corrugatus | reverse complement strand
CCATCTATCGACAATATCTTTCGGGAGCGTGTGACACGCAAAGCAAGGTCTATTGTATCTGATAAACTGCACCCAGCCAACCCTCTGTTCCAACTTCTTCCTTCCGGCAAAAGATTCCGCAGTATTAAGTGTAAATCCAACCGATTGAAGCACAGCTTTTTCCCCACTGCTGTAAAGATGCTGAATGATTTGTGACACTGTCTTCTTCATCCATTGCTCCTTTTATCTGACACCCCTGCTTCTGCTTTCTACTCTCTTCTTCCCCGGCCCCCCCTCCCCACCACCCTCCCCCCTCCTTAGTTATTCCCTCCTCCTTTCTGAGTGTAAGGGCTGCTCATCTGTTGATGTTTTCTGTCAAGTTATATTTATATCATACTAGCAAATTTCATGTCTTGTTTACAAGCATTATTATCTGTATGATTATATATTGTTTTTGATGCACGGGTGGGTGTGCACGCCCAGGCATGTGTGAGTACCTGAAGTGTTTTTGATCAAGTATTTTTCATATTATGTATTGTTCATGTTGTCACATGTCTTGTATGCATGGCGGGAGTGTGTTACGCAAAACCAAATCAAATTCCTTTGTTAATTCATTGGTTAATAAATAGTCTGAGTCTGAGGTCTGAGTTATCATAAATGGATATTTTACCAGATTTGTGTCTAAGGTATGAACTGTTTAGATGTTATGAAAACAATTCATTTGAAAGTAAGGCATCAATATCAAACTCACACAGACCAAAACGGTGCTCAGAATCAGCAATTGTACAGGAAGATGTGGGAACTGCGCTTTTTCAAAAAGTTCTGTCAATATTTTTTAAAATTCAAAACAAGTGTGACTGCCCGCGTTCAAGCAAACAGGAACCAGAGAAAAACCAGGAAAAAAGAATAAGAACGCGTATTTAATACAACAACAAGACAACATACACGTTTATGAACTAAACACACACACACACACACACACACACACACACACACACACACACACACACACACACACACACACACACACACACACACACACACAAAACAGCCTGACATTACATTAATCAGTAGTATGTATAAGCCAGTACATCATACTAACTGCATTATTATCATCATCATCATCATCATCAGGTGCCCTGCCGCGTGTCGTCGGCGATCATGGACTTCCATCTGTCTCTATCTCTTGTTGCCCCAAGCATCTCCTCCACCCCCCTCGTCTTCAGCCACTCCGCAAGTCCGTCTAGCATTTTCTCCCTGGGTCTACCTGGTGCTCTCCTTCCCTCCAGCTTTCCCGCCGAGACCAGGTGCTCCAAATCCCCGTCCTCATAAAATGGCCTATAAATGTTTCCTGTCTTTTCCTAATCTTCCTTAGGAGTGGATCTACTTGTGTCTGCCTCCATCAAGACTGTCTCGTTTGTTTTCTTTGCTGTCCATGGAACTCTCAACATTCTTCTGAGAAACCACATCTCAGCTGCCTCAATCTTGTTCTGGCTTTGCTTGTTGACTGTCCACGCCTCACATTCATACAACAGTATTGGTTCGATATAACATTCAAGAACTCTCTTCCTGATGTTAATTGATAGTCATTTGTTGGTAAAAATGCTTGTCATCTTCTTAAATGCTGTTTGGCTTGGCCGATTCTGCCGGCTATTTCCGATGTGCATCTGCCGTCTGATGAAATGACCGTTCCCAGGTATTTGAACTTATTAACCTGTATCAAGGTTGTGCCATTTGCTGTTATTTTGCATGAGGGGATTTCATGTTTTTTACTGATCACCATGACTTCAGTCATCCTGCTGTTTAGTTCCAACCCCTTCCCTTTGCTTTCTATTTCTAGTATTTTCACAAGGTTTTGTAGGTCCCTTTCATTTTCTGCAATTAGCACGGTGTCATCTGCGTATCGAATGTTGTTTATCATTTTCCCTCCAACCTTTAATCCAGGGTCTTCTTCTAGGTTTCTCATGATGTTTTCGCTGTAAAGTGAAAACAGATCTGGTGACAAAACACAACCCTGTCTGACTCCTGTTTTGATGTTTTGGAAAGAGCTTATATTGTTTTCTATTCTCATTGCAGCTATTTGTTCCCAGTACATATTTCTGATTATTCGTAGATCTTTTCCATCAACATTGAGTCTCTCCATTGGTTGATCAATTCTTCATGTCTTACCTGATCGAAAGCTTTGGTATAGTCAACAAAGCATAAATACAAATCCTTATTCATCTCTATTGACCTCCCTATGATAGTTCTTAGGATGTATATGGCATTAATAGTTCCTTTCCCTTCCACAAATCCACATTGTTCTTCCGCTATTTCTCTGTTGATTCTATTCCTTGTCCTCATCATGATTATTCTTAACAGGATTTTTATTACATAGAAAAAATAACAGTCCTAAATGAAATTTACAACACTGGAAAAATCCCCAAAGATATGTCAAAATCAATTTTCATTGCACTTCCAAAGAAGACAGGGGCTATAGAATGCAAACTCCATCGCACAATTAGTTTGATGAGTCATGCAT
>JAPXFY010000027.1:9463356-9465856 GCA_030674185.1 Monoplex corrugatus | reverse complement strand
CCGATGTCTGGAAAACAATTTATATTTGGGTCAGACACACATCGCGTGCTGATGTCTGGAAAAGCGTTTATTTTTGGGTCAGACACATTACGTGCCGATGTCTGGAAAACAATTTATTTTGGGTCAGACACACATTACATGCCGATGTCTGGAAAACAATTTATATTTGGGTCAGACACACATCAGGTGCCGATGTCTGGAAAAATTTATTTTGGGTCAGACACACATACATGCCGATGTCTGGAAAACAATTTATTTTGGGTCAGACACACATTACGTGCCGATGTCTGGAAAACAATTTATATTTGGGTCAGACACACATCATGCCGATGTCTGGAAAACATTTATTTTGGGTCAGACACACATTACATGCCGATGTCTGGAAAACAATTTATATTTGGGTCAGACACACATCATGCCGATGTCTGGAAAACGTTTATTTTTTGGGTCAGACACACATTACATGCGATGTCTGGAAAACAATTTATATTTGGGTCAGACACACATCACGTGCGATGTCTGGAAAACAATTTATATTTGGGTCAGACACACATCACGTGCTGATGTCTGGAAAAGCGTTTATTTTTGGGTCAGACACATTACGTGCTGATGTCTGGAAAACAATTTATATTTGGGTCAGACACACATCAGGTGCCGATGTCTGGAAAAAACGTTTATTTTTGGGTCAGACACACATGATATGCTGATGTCTGGAAAACAATTCATATTTGGGTCAGACACACATCACGTGCCGATGTCTGGAAAACAATTTATATTTGGGTCAGACACACATCACGTGCCGACGTCTGGAAAACAATTCATATTGGGTCAAACACACATCACGTGCTGATGTCTGGAAAAGCGTTTATTTTTGGGTCAGACACTCATCACGTGCTGATGTCTGGAAAAGCGTTTATTTTTGGGTCAGACACACATGATATACCGATGTCTGGAAAACGGTTTATATTTGGGTCAGACACACCTCACGTGACGATGTCTTTAAAACCGTTTAGTTTTGGGTCAGACACACATCACGTGCCGATGTCTGGAAAACAATTTATATTTGGGTCAGACACACATCACGTGCCGACGTCTGGAAAACAATTCATATTGGGTCAGACACACATCACGTGCTGATGTCTGGAAAAGCGTTTATTTTTGGGTCAGACACTCATCACGTGCTGTTGTGTGGAAAACAGTTTATATTTTTGTTAGACAGACATGGCATGCGATGTCTGAAAAGCAGTTTAAATTTGGGTCAGACACACATTACGTGGCGATGTCTGGAAAACAATTTATTTTGGGGTCAGACACACATCACGTGCTGATGTCTGGAAAACAGTTTAAATTTGGGTCAGACACACATGACATGCCGATGTCTGGAAAACAGTTTAAATTTGGGTCAGACACACATCTCGTGGCGATGTCTGGAAAAGAATTTATATTTGGGTCAAACACAGTTTATGTGTGGGCCAGGTGGATATGTGTGCAAAACTTGCCAGTGCTTGAAACATCCTTCGTGTGTGATAAAGCACGATGAACAGCAAAACCGCACTGTTTATAGCCTTTGTTTCTTTCCTCAAGGAAGATTA
Source organism: Monoplex corrugatus (assembly GCA_030674185.1). Classification (NCBI taxonomy): domain Eukaryota; kingdom Metazoa; phylum Mollusca; class Gastropoda; order Littorinimorpha; family Ranellidae; genus Monoplex; species Monoplex corrugatus. Next base: position 9,464,264 of record JAPXFY010000027.1, on the reverse strand, counting down.
GGAAAAGACAAACAACATTTACAGGCCATTTTATGAGGAAAGGGGAATTAGAGTACCTGGTCTCAACAGGAAAACTGGAGGGAAAGAGAACACCAGGTAGACCCAGGGAGACTATATTGGACAGACTTGCAAAGTGGTTGAGAACAGAGAGGGTGGAAGATGTGCTTGCGGCAACAAGGGATAGATGCATGTGAAGGGCCATGATCGCCAACGCCATGCAGCAAGGTACATGATGATGATGATGATTTCTTTCCTCTTCTTTTCATAATTAATAATGATTTCTGTATATATTCCCTCTTTCGTTTCTTTTCGTCTTTTCTTCTTCGTGGTGGCAGTGATTGTATACAGCCTTTCTTCCTTTCCGTTTCTTTCAATAATAATAATGAGTAATAGTGATTTCTGTATACATTCTCTCTTTCCCTTTCTTTCAAAAGTAATAATGAGTAATAATGATTTCTGTATACATTCTCTTTTTCATTTCTTTTCGTCTTTTCTTTCTTTGTGGTGGCAGTGGTTGTGGTGATGGTGATGGTGATGGTGGTGGTGGTGGAAATAATTTCTTGACAGTGCTGCTCGTTGTTGTCGCTTTTCAAATTCGTTTAAGTAAACATTCAGTGACAGTCTGCTACAGACAATGTAATCATAAAAATAATTAATTGTACCGCTGTGAAGATCAAACGTTTTCTATAAATAGATAGCACGTACTTACAGTATTTTATGTCTTCCACGCTTGAGGTGACATCCACTCACGCAGGCATGCACGCACAGACATACACAGACACAGGCATAGACAGAGACACAGACACACAGACGCACAGGCACAGACACAGACACAGACACACAGACACACAGACACACAGACACAGACACACAGACACAGACACACACAGACACAGACACACAGACAC
>JAPXFY010000027.1:9448356-9460856 GCA_030674185.1 Monoplex corrugatus | reverse complement strand
GCATATTATATACAATTATATATTCAATGTGATTCCCCTCCGAGTGGAGACAGGCTGCAGAGGGGATTGAGTGAGGTCAGGATTTTATGCAGAGGAGAAAAGGTGAGTTTTGAGAGCGGACTTGAAGGAGACAAAAGTAGGTTGCTGACGGACTGAGAGAGGAAGTTTGTTCCAGGAGAGCGGACCAGAAACAGAGAAGGCTCGTGGACCATAGGTAATGAGCTTAGTGCGTGGAAAGCGAAAAGTCAGAGGATCGGAGGCAGAGCGGAGGGTACGTGAGGGAACATAGATCTCAAGTAGGCTTGACAGGTAATCGGGGGCTGCTTTATTGAGGCTTTTGTAGCACATGGTGTCTAGTTTGTACTGTATGCGCTTTGATACAGGGAGCCAGTGAAGTTGTGCCAGGAGAGGAGATATGTGGTCAGCTTTTTTCTTTTTGAGTACAAGGCGTGCAGCATTGTTTTGAATGCGCTGTAGGATGAGAGTGGTGGAGGCAGGAAGACCGGACAGGAGTGAATTGCAATAGTCAATGCGAGACATTATGAAGGAGAGAACGAGTTTTGCAGTTGTTTCCACAGAGAGATACTTCCTGATCAGGCTTATACGATGGAGGTGATAGTAGCAAGATCTGGCAGTTTGAGAAACAAAGTTGTTCATGGAGAGGGTAGAGTCAATGCAAACACCAAGGTTTTTAGCTGAATCAGAAATTGGGACTGATGTGTTACATAATGGGAGAGAAAGAGGAGGCAGCTGAGAAAGTTTCTGACGGGTGCCAATGAGGATAGCTTCTGTCTTGTCATCATTTAGCTGAAGTTTGTTGTATGTCATCCAATTTTTGATGTCCGAGTAACACTCAGTGGTGCGAGTCAGGAGGCGCTTATATTGTCAGGTGAGTCACTGTCTTGAAGTTGGGTGTCATCAGCATAGAAGTGGTGTTTTATAGAGTGGGAGTTGATGATGGTGGACAGGGGGGAGGTGTAAAGAGTGAAAAGAACTGCTGCTGCTGCTACTGCCGCTACTACTACTACTACTGCTGCTGCTGCTGCTACTGCTGCTGCTAGCTACTGCTGCTGCTACTACTGCTGCTGCTAGTGATGCTGTTGCTACTACTGCTGCTGCTGCTACTACTACTACTGCTGCTGGTACTACTACATACTACTACTGCTACTACTACCACTACTACTACTTATTACTACTGCTGCTGCTACTTCTACCACAACTGTCTTGTCATCATTTACTAGTAGTAGTTGTAGTAGTAGACGTAGTAGTAGTAGCAGCAGCAGCAGTAGTAGTAGTAAGTAGTAGTAGAAGTAGTAGTAGTAGTAGCAGTAGTAGTAGTAGTGGCAGCAGCAGCAGTAGTAGTAGTAATTCCTTGTAGTAGTAGTAGTCGTAGTAGTAGTAGTAGCAGCAGCAGCAGTAGTAGTAGTAGTGTAGTAGTAGTAGTAGTTGTTGTAGTAGTGTAGTAGCTGTAGTAGTATATTGCAGCAGCAGCAGCAGTAGTAGTAGTAGTAATAGTAATAGTAGTATAGCAGCAGCAGCAGTTGTGGTAGAAGTAGCAGCAGCAGCAGCAGTAGTAATAAGTAGTAGTAGTAGTAGCAGCAGTAGTAGTATTAGTAGCAGCAGCAGTAGTAGTAGTAGCAGCAGCAGCAGTAGTAGCAACAGCATCACTAGCAGCAGCAGTAGTAGCAGCAGCAGTAGCAGCAGTAGCAGCAGCAGCAGTAGCAGCAGCAGCAGTAGCAGCAGCAGCAGTAGCTAGAGAGTCGCAGTAGCGAGCAGCAGTAGCAGCAGCAGCAGTAGGCAATAGCAGCAGCAGCAGTAGCAGCAGCAGCAGCAGGAGTAGTAGCAGAGGTAATAGCAGCAGCAGTAGTAGTAACAGCAGCATCACTAGCAGCAGCAGTAGTAGCAGCAGTAAGCAGCAGTAGCAGCAGCAAGCAGGAGTAGTAGTAGTAGTAGTAGTAGTAGCAGCAGCAGCAGTATCGGCAATTGTAAAGATGTAACACTAAAACTTTCTTTCTACCTTTAGCCTTGTTCAGCCAACTCTGAAAACCACCTGTTGCCAAATTGGTTTGAATTACATTTTGTCTCCAATTCTATATTAATATTAATCTCGTTTTTATATCTTCTCATCGTCTAAATTTGCAATTTGAATAAACTAAATTTTTTTTTAAAAGATTGTGTTTTGTTTTCACTCGTGATTATGTGACTGTTTTAAAACTAATCGTCAGGCTGACTTATATTCACATGTCTTTGAGAAATGGATGCCCCAGCTGTTGCATGTGGTTGTGCATAGTGAAAGAAAAAAGCTGTGCTGTGAACCATTTGTAGGCAGAGAGTCACAATGCATTACGTGACTAAAATGATAATAGTAATAATAACAATAATGATAATAATAATAACAATAACAACAACAAAATAATAATAATAATAATGATAATAATAATAATAATATAATAATAATAAATAAAAATAATAATAATAATATATAATAATAATAAATAATAATAATAATAATAATAATAATAAATAATAATAATAATAATAATAATAATAATAATAATAATAATGACAAACCATCGATTCAGATGGTAGCTTAACATTCCATCAGGTATACAGTGCATACTCATGGTCTGGTCACAATTATACTTAGAAAGTAATATTCATATTCACATTCATATTCATATTCACATTCATACTCATATTGATATTCATATTTATATTCATATTCAATTCAGATTCAGATTCAGATTCAGATTTAGATTCATATTCATATTTATATTCATATTCGTATTCGTATTCATTCTCCCTGGATTAAAGGTTGGAGAAAAAATGATAAACAACATTCGATACGCAGATGACACCGTGCTAATACTTTTTTGAAGAAAATGAAAGGGACCTACAAAACCTTGTGAATATACTAGATACAGAAAGCAAAGGTAAGGGGTTGGAACTACACAGCAAGAAGACTGAAGTCATGGTGATCAGTAAAAAACATGAAATCCCCTCATGCAAAATAATAGCAAACGGCACAACCTTTAGACAGGTTGATATGTTTAAATATCTGGGAACGATCATTTCACCAGACGGCAGATGTACATCAGAAACAGCCAGCAGAATCGGCCAAGCCAAAACAACATTGAAGAAGATGGAAAGCATTCTTACCAACAAATGCCTAACAATTAACATCACGAAAAGAGTTCTTGAATGTTAGATAGAACCGATAATGTTATACGGTTGTGAGACGTGGACAGTCAACACGCAAATCCAAAACAAGATTGAGGCAGCCACAATGTGGTTTCTAAGAAGAATGTTGAGAGTTCCATGGACAGCAAAGAAAGCAAACCAGACCGTCTTGATGAAGATAGACACAAAAAGATCATTGATAAGGACAGTTAAGGAAAGACAAGCAACTTGTATAGGCTATTTTATGAGGAAAGGGGAATTAGAGCACCTGGTCACAACAGGAAAACTGGAGCACCAGGTAGACCCAGGGAGAAAATATTGGACGGACTTGCAGGGTGGCTGAGGACAGACAGAGTGGAAGATGTACTTGCAGCGACAAAGGATAGATGCATATGGAGGGCCATGATCGCCAATGCCATGCGGCAGGGCACATGATGATCATCACATTCACATTCATATTCATATTCATATTCATATTCATATTCATATTCATATTCATATTCATATTCATATTCATATTCATATTCACATTCATATTCATATTCATATTCGTATTCATATTCGTGTTCGTATTTGTATTTGTACTTGTATTTGTATTTATATTCATATTCGTATTCACATTCATGTTCGTATTCACATTCACATTCGTACTCATATTCACATTCACATAGATATTTGTATTCATATTCACATTCATATTCACATTCATATTCGTATTCACATTCATATTTATGTTTATTTCTTTTGTCACAGTGGATTTACCATGTGAAATTCAAGCCGCTCTCCCATTTGAGAGCACGTTGCCACAGTGCAGCGCCACCCCCTTTTTTTTCTTTTGGACCAGGACTTCACAAAGGTAAGAAGGCTAACTGGCCTTCAAGGACAGGGACCTAGCAAATGGACCAAAAATAAAGCCAAAAGTAATAAAATCTACCAGTCACAGTCCAAGGTTGTGTTGTGGATTAGTTCAACGTATGGACGACTGGAAAGCTGTAGGTTCACCACACAGTAATTCATCTCAGTGATCCCTAAAAGTATAATCCCTACAAGTATGATCCCTACAAGTATGATCCCTAAAAGTATTAACAGGGAGAAGAGTGACTGAATGGTTCAGACGTTCGCCAGCCAATAACTAAACTCCAGGTTCCAGGATTTGCTCCCTGAAGAGGCCTCGACTTTTCTGCTCAGTTTGACCGGAAAATCGTACTGAATGTCGAGTCTTTTGAAAGGGCACGAAAAACGAGCCTTACACGTGTGTCTTCTGGGCTGCTCACGCTAAAGATCCCACGGCAGTTGAAAATCGTGAATAGGAGGGCATTCGCCGGGCTGTCCTGCCATGATGTGTTGGTGAGATACGTCATTTCCTAAAGGTCATTTCCCAAGTTCATTTACCAGGTCCATTCCCTTGAAGGCCAATTAGCCTTCTTGCCTTTCTGAAGTCTTGGTAAAAAATGTTCAAAATGGTGGCGCTGCACTGCGGCGACACGCTCTCAATGGGAAAAACAGCTCGAGTTTGACATGGTAAACCCATTAAGACATTGTAAGTCTAGTGCATCCCACATGAAGACCAACCTTTGGGGTCGGTCTTGTATCCAACATAAAGAATCACCCTCAGGATTAGTCTTGTATCCCACATGAAGACTCACCCTCGGGACTGGTCTTGTATCCCACCTCTGGGATTTAGTCTTGCATCGCACACGAAGACTCGCACCAGGATTAGTCTTGTATCCCACATGAAGACCCACCTACGGGATTGGTTTTGTATCCCACAAGAAGACCTACACCAGGATTAGTCCTGTATCCCAAATGAAGACTTACAGTAGGATTGGTCTTGTATCTCACATGAAGACCCACACTTGGATTGGTCTTATTTCCTACATGAAGACCCACCCACAGGATTGGTCTTGTGTCCCACATGAAGACCTACACTAGGACTGGTCTTGTGTCTACATAAAGGCCCACACTAGGATTGGTCTTGTGTCCCACATGAAGACTTACATTAGGATTGGTCTTGTATCCCACTTAAAGGCCCACACTAGGGTTGGTCTTGTATCTCACATAAACACCCACCTACGGGATTGGTTTTGTATCCCACAAGAAGACATACACCAGGATTAGTCCTGTATCCCAAATGAAGACTTACAGTAGAATTGATCTTGTATCTCACATGAAGACCCACACTTGGATTGGTCTTATTTCCTACATGAAGACCCACCCACAGGATTGGTCTTGTGTCCCACATGAAGACCCACACTAGGATTGGTCTTGTGTCCACATAAAGGCCCACACTAGGATTGGTCTTGTGTCCCACATGAAGACTTACATTAGGATTGGTCTTGTATCCCACTTAAAGGCCCACACTAGGGTTGGTCTTGTATCTCACATAAAGACCCACCCACAGGATTGGTCTTGTGTCCCACGTGAAGACATACACTAGGATTGGTCTTGTGTCCCACGTGAAGACCTACCTATGGGACTGGTCGTGTGTCCCACGTGAAGACTTACATTAGGATTGATCTTATATCCCACATGAAGACCTACCTATGGAATTGGTCTTGTATCCCATACGAAGACTTACACTAGGATTGATATTGTATTCCACCTGAAGACCATTCCACAGGACTGGTCTTGTGTCTCATATGGAAATCCACACCAGGATTGGTATTGTATTCCACACGAAGACCCACGCCTGGTGAAGAGAACCAGCACATTTATACACCTGTCCAATTATAATAATGATAATAATAATAATAATTACAATATTTATATAGCGCAAAATCTTGATAAAATCAAATCTAAGCGCTGAAACAGACACACACGCACGTAGGCACACACACGCACGCAGGCACACACACGCACGCAGGCACACACACACACACACACACACCCCACACACACACACACACACACACACACACACACACACACACACACACACACACACACGCATGGCTATAAATGGGGAGAAAGAATAAAAGCAATGGAAAATTATAGAGAGCATATTATATACAATTATATATTACAATGTGATTCATCTCCGAGTGGAGACAGGCTGTAGAGGGGGTTGAGTGAGGTCAGGGTTTTATGCAGAGGAGAAAAGTTGAGTTTTGAGAGCGGACTTGAAGGAGACAAAAGTAGGTTGCTGACGGACTGAGAGAGGAAGTTTGTTCTAGGAGAGTGGACCAGAAGCAGAGAAGGCTCGTGGACCATAGGTATTGAGCTTAGTGCGTGGAAACCGAAAAGTCAGAGGATCGGAGGCAGAGCAAGGGTACGTGAGGGAACATAGATCTCAAGTAGGCTTGGCAGATAATCGGGGGCTGCGTTATTGAGGCTTTTGTAGCACATGGTGTCTAGTTTGTACTGTATGCGCTTTGATACAGGGAGCCAGTGAAGTTGTGCCAGGAGAGGAGATATGTGGTCAGCTTTTTTCTTTTTTAGTACAAGGCGTGCAGCATTGTTTTGAATGCGCTGTAGGATGTGAATGGTGGAGGCAGGAAGACCGGACAGGAGTGAATTGCAATAGTCAATGCGAGACATTATGAAGGAGAGAACGAGTTTTGCAGTTGTTTCGACAGAGAGATACTTCCTGATCAGGCTTATACGATGGAGGTGATAGTAGCAAGATTTGGCAGTTTGAGAAACAAAGTTGTTTATGGAGAGGGTAGAGTCAATGCAGACACCAAGGTTTTTAGCTGAATCAGAAATTGGGATTGATGTGTTACATAATGGGAGAGAAAGAGGAGGCAGCTGAGAAAGTTTCTAACGGGTGCCAATGAGGATAGCTTCTGTCTTGTCGTCGTTAAGCTGAAGTTTATTGTATGTCATCCAGTTCTTAATGTCCGAGTAACACTCAGTGGTGCGAGTCAAGAGGCGCTGTATATTGTCAGGTGAGTCATTGTCTTGAAGTTGGGTGTCATCAGCATAGAAGTGGTGTTTTATAGAATGGGAGTTGATGATGGTGGACAGGGGGGAGGTGTAAAGAGTGAAAAGAACAGGGCCAAGGACAGATCCTTGTGGAACACCACAGGTCAGGTATGCAGGTTGAGAGTAAGTGCCATTGATGAGAACAGTTTGTTTTCTGTTTGATAGATATGAAGTGAACCAGGAGAGAGCAATGTCGGAGATGCCAAAAGTATGATGAAGTCTAGAAAGGAGAATACCATGATCAATGGTATCAAAAGCTGCAGACAGATCAAGGAGTGTGAGGAGAGAGACTTTGCCAGTATCAGTTGCAAGGACAGATTGTTGAGAATGTGTAGTAGGGCAGTTTCAGTGCTATGGCACTGGCGGTAGGCTGACTGGAAAGGATTGATGAGATTGTTGACAGACAGATGAGAGTTCAGCTGGTTGAGGACAACTTTTTCAAGGAGTTTTGACAAGAAAGAGAGATTAGAGATAGGCCGGTAATTTTTCAGTTCATTTGGGTCTAAATTGTATTTCTTGAGGAGAGGGTGAACAATAGCAGACTTGAAAGAATCTGGGACAGTTCCAGTTTGAAGAGAAATGTTGATGATGTCAGTGATGAATGGGAGGAGAGTAGGGAGACAGTCGGAGTAGAGAGAACCTGGAAGAGGATCCAGTTCGCAGGTTTTGAACGACATGGATCTGATTGTGTTGAGAATTTCTTCTTGTGAGACTGGGGTAAAAGTAGTAAGAGGTGTGCCAGAGAAGGAAGGGTCAGGTGGGCATGGTTGACAAGGTGTCCTGTAAAAGCCTGTCACGAAGAGTTTGTATTTTGGTGGTGAAATACTTGGAGAATACAGATGGGAGTTATTCATTTGTGTGTTTTGTTGGGAGAGGTAAATCTTTTCGTGTGCCAAGGAGATGATTCATAGTTGTAAAGAGTTCTTTTGAAGAAGAGGCATTCAGGAATTTGGTTTGGAAATAGCTTGTTTTTGCAGATGCAATGAGGGTGGATACTTTTGTTTTAGAGGCTTGGAAAAGTTGGCTATGTACAGTGAGTTTGGATTTGCGCCAGCGGCGCTCTGCTCTGCGGAGGGCACGTTTTGCACAGGCAATCTCATGAGTGAGCCAGGGGTAGAGGGCCAGTCAGGTAAAAGACGGATTGTGGCTGGAGCATGAGTGTCCAGAAGATGGTGGAGAGTAGTATAGAATTCATCAGCAAGGTTATGTGACTTTTCAGAAAGGAGACGGGAGGCATCAGATGAAAATGTGGAGAGGTCGACAGATTTGAGATTGCGTCGAGTCACTGTGCGCGTGGTACGGGAAGGAGGAGAAATGTCAAGAGAACAGTGAATTGCAGAGTGGTCAGATGGAAGGGCTGAAGTTAGACGGGTAGAAAGAACTAAGCGCAGTTGTCAGTAGCTGAATTGTGATGATCACGAGAAATGATCCAGTCAAGAATGTGACCTTTTTGATGGGTTGGTTCAGAAATGTGTTGAGTCATATTGTGATTGGACAGAGAGTTGATGATATGTCCATGATCTATTGGTTGGAGCGTCCATGATCTATCTATCTATCTATCTATATCTATCTATCTATCATTATCTACCTATCTATCTATCTATCTATCTATCTATCTATCTATCTATCTATCTATCTTATTATCGTCTGTCTATCTATCTATCTATCTATTTGTCTGTCTCTCTGTCTGTTTGTCTGTCCATCTGTATGTCTGTCTATCTATCTATCTATCTATCTATCTATCAATCTATCTATCTATCTATCTATCTATTTGTCTGTCTGTCTGTTTGTCTGTCTGTTTATCTGTCTGTCTGTCTATCTATATGTCTGCCTGTCTGTTTCTCTGTCCATCTGTCTGTCTATCTACCTATCTGTCTGTCTATCTGTCTGTCTGTCTATCTGTCTGTTTGACTGTCTATCTGTCTATCTATCTATCTATCTATCTATCTAACTATCTGTCTGTCTATCTATCTATCTATCTATCTATTTGTCTGTCTGTCTGTCTGTTTGTTTGTCTGTTTATCTGTCTGTGTGTCTGTCTGTCTGTCTATATGTCTGTCTGTCTATCTGTTTATCTGTCTGTGTGTCTGTCTATCTATCTGTCTATCTATCTATCTATCTGTCTGTCTATCTGTCTGTTTGTCTCTTGTTTGTCTATCTGTCTGTCTGTCTGCCTATCTATATATTTACCTGTCTATCTGTCTATCTATTATTTATCTGTCTGTCTGTCTGTCTATTTGTCTGTTTGACTTTCTCTGTCTATCTATTTATCTGTCTGTCTGTCTATCTATCTATCTGTCCATCTCTATATCTATTTATCTATCCTGTTATACTTTTGTTCCTTGCATTCTTTCTTTCACTCTGTATTTATCTATGTATTTTCTTTTTCTTATCCCTTTCTCTGTTTCAGAGATGGGAGTCCATCCTGCACAGACAAAGCATTGGTGGCTGTGTCGTGCACTTTGTCCTCTTTCATTTCTATAGGAGTGGCTTTTGGCCTGGGTCCTGTCTACCTGGATATCAAAGACATCTTCAACACATCACGGCCACTCGCAGCTCTCGTCCAGTCTCTGTGCATCGGTATGGGCTTTGGCGCTGGTAAGGTCTATGTTTTTGGTAAAATTGTGTACGGTGAATGGACCACTTTTTCCATTTAAACGTTGACTTTTCTGATGATCATCGCATTCTGGGAGGTTACCTATGTGCCCACCTTTTTTTTTTTTGGTCCCATTTTCTACGCCACCTTAATGGCCACAGAAGCTGGGGCAGTTTTTATAACGCGATGATAATGATGTCGATGAGGGTGATAATCATAATGCTATAGAGTTCCGTCTAGGACTGAGACTGCGTAACATATCCTGGCGTTAACCAGGTCCGAGAGATGCACACACCTGCGTTGCTGGTCCAAAGATTTATAGCAACACCCTCAATAACGCGTCCATGAAGTGGATGAGACTCGAATGTGTGGTCCCAGTCTTACCAATGAGCCCATATTACGCCCAACTCTGGGTAGGAGCCGGTTAGAGTCGATAAATTTCCCACAATGATATTTGAAGGGACCCATGGTGATTCGAACCCACAACTTTACAGTCGATGGTCCATTGCGCTAACCACTACACCACGGCAACTGTTTTAAACGTTGGTTTGATATGTTAGATTTTTTTTTATCCATTAAAGGAACAGATCAGACTTGTTTTCTGACATGGTAACCAGATCAAGGTCATAAGATAACCTAGTATCGTTTATATACATCAGTAACAAGAGCACCATCACCGATCATATCTTTCTTGTCAAACTCAGTCTGTTATCGCCGATGATATTAAGTCATCATCATCATCATCATCATCATCATCATCATCATCATCATCATCATCACCATTCCCATTCCCAATCTTCTCCTCCTCCGCTTCCTCCTTCTCATTCGCCTCCTCCTCCTCTTGCTTCTTCATGTACAAAATGTTTGAAAATGAAACAGGTATCCTGACGGGTCCCATGATTGGACAGGTGGGAGGGGCGATAATCACGATGTCCGGAAGTGTCTTGTGTTGTACTGGATGCATTGTGGGTAGCTTCGCTCCCAATATCTACGTTCTCATCATCGGCTTTGGGGGACTCACGGGTATGTACTGACGTGTGTGTGTGTGTGTGTGTGTGCGTGCGTGCGTGCGTGCGTGTGTGTGTGTGTGTGTGTGTGTGTGTGTGTGTGTGTGTGTGTGTGTGTGTGTGTGTGTGTGTGTGTGTGTGTGTGTGTGTGTGTTTGGTTGGCTGGTTGTTTTTCCTGTGTGCGTGTGCGTGTGTACAAAAAAGCAGATGCATTCAATTTAAAAAGAACATTAATTATTCCAATACATGACAACAGTATGTTCACGATTTAGCTATTTCACTCGTAAGATTACAGATATTACTTACACATGTTACGATCACATCAAAATGGACAGGGTTACCCAGGTATGTAGTCACACACAAGCAGGTTTGTAATGAAATAGTAATCAACAGTATCACTGTCTACAATAACACATTTTCAAGCTCGGATAACTTAGTCAACTGGCAAAAAGAAAAGTGACATAAAGACAGTTTTGTCCTCGCAAAAATTTCAATTAAGGGCATAAACAGGCGTATAAGAATCAGTTTTATTTTTGAAACATTTTTTTTTACTGACAGTGGAACTTCCAGTCAATTTTAGTCAATCATTCCAACCAAACAGCTTGTGCCGGGATATGCTAAACTACTTTTTTTTTTATATAAACATCCAGTCTTGTTTCAGGCAACACCAAAGCACTTTTTTTTCTGGAGACTGATTCGCATTTATCTTGGCAGGAAATATTTTGATCTAGATATGAAGCAATTGTATTACAGTAAATGTATGCCCATTTTGTCAGTATTGAAAACAAACCCTGAAAAGTTTACAAAATTTTTAACGTGGTGTGGTGAATAAATTTCTCAAATGATGTTCTATTTCTAGTATTGATCATCTGGGTATTGTCTGCATAATAAGAAATTTGATGCATTTATGTCTTTAACTTCTCTGATCTAAGTGCCAATATTTTGCACAAAATTCAAATAAACACAGAGAAAATAGGCCACCTTGTCGACAGCCTCTTTCCACATGAAACCAGTTTGACCCCTGACGATTAACAATAAATGTTGACTTTATGTTCTTATATAATGCTTTTTATCTATTTACACAAATTTTCTTTAGACCCAATGCTTTAAAAACTTTGTACTAAAACTGATTATCTTGTAACAGAGTGCCTTGCCCTGTTTCGATCTTTCCCCATTTACCTACAACGCTCAAAGGCAACACTGTGTAGCGTGCTTGCCTAGATCAAAAACGCCTTGCATTCTCTTGGCCTAATTATACTGGTATTTCACAGCCTCTGCCTATCCATAGCTATGCATTAATCATTCCAAAGATCTAACCAATACATGACGCATATAGATAACACACTGCTAAACAATGAGCAGATCTACAATGTGTACATGTATTCTGAAGCGGGCCTACAACAAGATTTTGTCGTCATCTCCACAGTATTACGTTGTCGTCCTACAGAACGTAGAGGAGACAGTCTTTAATCTATGCCGCCTCCAGCAATTGTAGTACAACCACCGTCCTAATAGCCATTGTGTGACCCGCAGAAACCCACGTACAATGACCGCCGGTTATGTTGCAGTTGTATGGAGCCCGGGACGGACTGTCTTTGTTTCATGCCGCCCTTTGGTGTTTATGGCGTAATAGCCAATAGCCACCAACAAAACCACCAGACGAGTATGCGGGTTGTGTATACCGAGGCACTGAACTTATGTAAGACCTCCATTAATTAGACCTCCATTAATTTCAAACAGAGTTGACTTTTCACCACGCCCCAAGTGTTGATTGATTGGGTAGGTGAGAACAA
>JAPXFY010000027.1:9434079-9448256 GCA_030674185.1 Monoplex corrugatus | reverse complement strand
GTTGAGGACAGTTATCCATCTCTGCAGTCCTCATTCAATGATCTCACAACAAACGGTTCAATATTTTTCCAGAAGAATTTGAAAACTTCTGCGCTAAATCCGTCTGTACCCGGGCTTTTCCCATTTTTCATGTTTTTTAGTGCTATGCTTGCTTCATTTATAGTTATTTCATCCTCCAACAATCGTTTCTCTTCATTTGATAATTTGGGTATCTTTTAGATAAGGTTTTCTATTTCACAATCTGCATTGAGCCTTTTCTTATATAGATTTTTATAAAAGCATTTAACTTCATGAAGTATGTCTTGTTGGATTTCTAAAATAGCACCATCTTGTCTCACTAATTTTGTCACCTGTTTACTCACATAATTTCTTTTTTCGAGATGGTAAAACTATTTAGAATTTTTTTCCCCGTCAGCAATTCATCTTGCCTTTGATCTCAGTAATACTCCCTCCATTCTTTTGTCCCGAATCATCTGAAGTTCCTGATTCCTTTCTCGAAGTTCTTTTATTTCCTTTTCTGTTTTGTTTTCAATCCTTTCAAAGGCTTCTATATCCTGTACAAATATATTTTCCTTCTCTTTCATTTTCTTATTTTTCATTGTGGCGTACACTATGGTTTTTGACCGTACCCTCATTAATAGAAAATCTAAAAAGAGTTTGTCAGGGATTTTCAGTTTAATGTCAGATTTTGCCATTTCATTTAAATTCGATTTATCATAAAGTTCAGCTGCATACTCGTTTATGACATTTGAAATCTGTTCATTTATATCTTTCACATATTGCTCATCCTTTAGAAGAGATGTATTGAATTTCCAAAATCCTCTCATCTTTTCGGTTTTGTGGAATAGTAAGGAAGTGTTACCATTGAATGATCTGAACGGTAGCCTGAAAGAATATCCGTACTTTCATAATACCAATACAAATTATCAGACATTAGGAAATAGTCGAGTCGGCTTTGTTTAAGTGGTGTCGGTTTTCTCCACGTATACCGCCTACATTCAGGATTGTTCTCTCTCCAGATATAGTCAGATTAAGTTCTCTTGTCATGTTTTCGAGTGCATCTTTGGCTTTGGGATTGTTAACGCGCACATAGTTATAACAGTCCATGTTTGGATCCATAACAATGTTCCAGTCACCTACAGCGATGATATTGTTATTTTTGTCACTTTTAATTACATCTTTTAATGTATTATAAAACATTGGGTCGTCTTTATTTGGACCATAAACATTCACCAAGAGTAAATCCTTTTCCATTGACGAGAATGACAGAATGATATAGTTGCTATTTTGGTCTCGTTTAATGTTTGTTACATTAAATTCTAAATTGTTTGAAAATAAAACAGCAACTCCTCTAGAATTAGACTGGTATGATGCAAAAATGCATTTATATCCCCATTCTGAAGTTACATATTGCTCTAATCTCTTGTTAAAATGTGTATCTTGGAGACAGTATATCGAATTATTTTTTTCTGTTTCAGGTAATGGAAGACATCTCTTCGTTTTAGCATATTCCCCAAACCTTGACAATTTACAGGCAATTGTGATGCTACTAATTATTGGTAGTTTTCATCATTTTAAGTAAACTGATCCAAGTGATTGCAGCACAGTTGTTTGTAGTACAATAAATACAAACCCTTGTCCATACAGTATTATATATAATGGATCGTTTAGTGACATGTACGTTTCTTAAACATAATTATCTCATGATCTGAAAAGATTAGGACAAACATGTATAACAAATACAAATTATACACAGATACAGTACACAACTATACATTTATAATGAATACAAAGTTTTCTCAAAAGTTGAAAAAATTGTGAAGCTACGTATGAGATTTTCCAACAATAAAGCGTAAAAAGATCGATTGTGAATCATTACTTCAAAGCATAATTAAGCATATATAGACGAGCACAGACATCAGCTCTCCTTTCATATTGGATTGGATTGGATTCAACAAGAAACAGAAAAAGAACGTCTGTGATAACAATAACGGCAAAGATATCAACAGGTCATCATTAAAATCACGAAGAAAAGAAGACAAAATGCCAACAAGATCAGTAAGAAGAATACAAAAAATTCTAAACAAACATGACGAGTGGACGAAATCAAAAGCAACAACAGAAAACACATGAAACGATATGAAGAAAACGATCAGCAAAATAAAACAGAAGAAAACAAAGCAAAACAAAAAACAAAATCAAAAACAAAAAAGGGGGAAACGGAAGAAAGAAACAAAAAGGTAGAGCATTCATGACAAGACCAACAGAAACAACAGAAAACAAAAACACGAACATAAACAAATACTGCAAGAAGTCAAAGGAACAAAGAAGAACAACAAAGTCAACAGGAACAAGAGGAGGAACAAGTACAGGACGAATAACTGTAGAAGAGCAATAATACGATCACAATATCAAATCATGACAGAACCAGAATACCAAAGGCACCAAGGAACAGGAACAAACAAACAAACAAACAAATATCTTCAGAGAGAACAAGTCATCATCACATCATCATCATCATCATCATCATCATCATCATCATCATCATCAGGTGCCCTGCCGCATAATTAGAACTGAAACACTGATTATCACAATCTTGGTACCCAAATCTGGGTAGGTCTGCCCCTTAAACAGTATTAAAAAAAGCGAACAACAAAATAGGGGGGGGGGGGGGATGAGGGGGATGAACATAAAACAAATAGCACAAACAAAAACATAGAAAAGGGAAGCAATACTGACACTGAAAGAAAGAAAATATGGCATTAACAACAAGAACGATAGAGTGAAAATACGAACATAAGAGCAGACAAAAAGTCGAGAAGAAAACAAAAACAAAAACAAATAAACAAAAACAAACAAGGGAAGAAATAACATAACAAGAACAAGAGAAAGAACAAGAATAGGACGAACAAGTACAGAAGAGCAAAAAGTACACCAGCAAGAATACTTCAACAATATCAACACATGACGAGAGCCACAACACCAGCACCACCAAGGAACAAGAACAAACAAAACTTCAGAGGAGAACAAAAACAAGGAAAAAGAGCAACGAGAGCAACAAGAACAAGCACAAACAAATACAAAAACAAAACTAACGAAATCATGAGCAACACCAAAGTCAACAAGATGAAGAAAATGAACAATTACACGAATAATATAAATAGAAAAATAAACATTAACCCCCCCCCCCCCCAAAAAAAAAAAAGCAAAACAAAACAAAAAAACAACAACAAACAAACCTAACAACAAACAAACACTAAAAAAAACACTAAAACGAAAAACCACAACAGCATGAACATAAGAACAATGTCAACACATGCTAGAACTAAAACGCAAAGAGCACGAAGAAAAATGACAAAGCAAAAAGAAAAAGACAAAAAACAAAAACAAAAAAACCCACCACTAATAAGAACATTAAGACAAAGATAAGCAAAAACAACAAGAAAATAAATATCATCATCATCATAATCAGGTGCCCTGCCACATGCGTTGGCGATCATGAACTTCCATCTGTCTCTATCACTCGTTGCCCCTAGCATCTCCCCCACCCTCCTCGTCCCCAGCCACTCTGCAAGTCCGTCGAGCATTTTCTCCCTGGGTCTACCCGGTGCTCTCTTTCCCTCCAGCTTTCTCGTTGTGACCAGGTGCTCCAAATCCCCCTTCCTCATAAAATGGCCTATAAATGTTGCCTGTCTTTTCCTAATCTTCATTATGAGTGATCTACTTGTGTCTGCCTCCATCAAGACTGTCTCGTTTGTTTTCTTTGCTGTCCATGGAACTCTCAACATTCTTCTGAGAAACCACACTCGGCTGCCTCAATCTTGTTCTGGCTTTGTTTGTTGACTGTCCACGCCTCGCATCCGTACAACAGTATTGGTTCTATATAACATTCAAGAACTCTCTTTCTGATGTTGACAGGCATTTGTTGGTAAGAATGCTTGTCATCTTCTTGAATAACCAAACTAAAATAAAATGAGTAAAATTACAATGCTGAACAAAAAAGACAAGAAAAACAGCAAAATACACAAGCAAAAAGAACAAGAAACAACAACAACAACAACAACAAACAGAAAAATATCCAAAAAGAACAAAATCAAGAACAAAGACAAAGACAAATACAACCAGGGACAAAGTCTTGATGAACTTCATTCTGCCATACAGACTGCTGCATCATTGTTAGCTTGTCAAGAAGCACATCTTCCCCCATTCCTGTAAATAGCTGCAGGAATACCATAAGCGCCCCTGATGTATTTCCAGGCGAGTGGTTTGCTTAGGTACTTCATAATCACGGAACTGGCACTGGGGTGGGGGTGGGGTGGGGTGGGGGGAGCACTGTCAGTCAGAGAATCGTTTATCGGCGTTTAGGGAGGAGTGCTTGTAACGGCATTGATACTTGAAGACTCACACGGCACCAGTTCATCAATTCCTGCACGGCCATCACTCTGATCATCCATCATCGCCGCTGTCTTCTCAGTGTCACTGTCGTTGATGTGATTTGGATGGACGACGCAAACGAAGGCTGTCGACCTGGACACAGCATACGCCCTGTGAAGCACGTCAAAGACCGGCATACTCCCTAGCACGATCACCACCCTCCTCTCCAGCCCCGATACAGTGTCACAATCCGTCACGATCAGCTCGTCACAGGTGGACAGGGCCAGCTCCTGGACGTCAGCGTCGGAGGGAGGATAGTTCACCACTCTGACCGGTAAGCCATGATATGTGCGTAGCCGCTCGACCAAGTCGTCTTGGGAGGAAGGGTAGTCTAAATCATACAGAATGAAAACGTCGCTGTACTGCAATGAGGTGGCTGTAACACACACACCGCGCACAGGAGGATGGTAACAACCAACACCCACACAACCAAAGACCATCACCACTTACCAATCACGTGTGTCAACTACATCATCACGAACATCATCAACACTAACATCACCTTTCTCACCATCACTACCGACGTCACAAACATCACCACTATCACCATCACCACCATCACTACCATCACCACTATCACCATCACCACCATCACCACCATCACAACCATCATCACTATCACCTTAACCTCCATCACTACATCACCACTATCATCAATATCACCACCATCACTACATCACCACTATCATCAATATCATCACCATCACTACATCACCACTATCATCAATATCACCACTATCACTACATCACCACTATCATCAATACCATCACCATCACTACATCACCACTATCATCAATATCACCGCTATCACTACATCACCACTATCATCAATATCATCACCATCACTACATCACCACTATCATCAATATCACCACCATCACTACATCACCACTATCATCAATATCACCACCATCACTACATCACCACTATCATTCAATATCACCACTATCACTACATCACCACTATAATCAATATCACCACTATCACTACATCACCACTATCATCAATATCATCACCATCACTACATCACCACTATCATCAATATCACCACTATCACTACATCACCACATAATCAATATCACCACTATCACTACATCACCACTATCATCGATATTACCACCATCATTACATCACTGTCATCAATATCACCACAATCACTACATTACCACTATTATCAATATCACCACTATCACTACAACACCACTATCATCAATATCACCACCATCATTACGGCACTATCACATCAATATCACCATCACATACATTACCACTATCATCAATCACCACCATCACTACCATCACTATCATCAATATCACCACCATTACCATCCATATCATCCTCACCATCATACCACCACTCACCACATACCATTATCACCATCACTATAATCACCCACTATCACACCTACCATCACCACCATCATCAACATCACCATCAATACCACCATCACCACATCACCTACAATTCACCACACACTGCCCACAATCACTACACCATACCACCATCACCACCACCATCATTCCACACTACGCCACACCATCACCATCATCACACTACTCCACCATCATCACCATCATTCCACACTACTGCCACCACCATCACATCAGTCCACACTACTGCACCACCATCACCACTCCACACTACGCACACCATCACCATCATGTCCACACTACTGCACCACCATCACACCATCACCACCTCACTACTATCACCATCATGTCCACCATACTGCCACCACCTCACCACCACCAACCATTACCATCATGTCCACACACTGCCACCACCTATCACCACCCAACACACATCATCACCATCACCACCATCACACTATCACATCACACAATCACCACATCACTACCACCATCGCCACCATCACCACCAACCACATATATCACCACCATACCACCATCACTACCACAATCACCACCACCATACCACAATCCACCACCACTACACCATCACCACCACCACTACCATCATCACTACCACATCACCACCACCACTACCACCATCACCACCACCACCACCAATATCACCACATCACCCCATCACCACCATCACTACCACAACACCACCATCACTACCACCACTACCACCATCATCATACCACCACACCACCATCAATACCACATCACCACCATCACACCACACATCACATACCACAATCACCACCACCACTACCACCATCAATACCACCACTACCACCATCACCACCACCACCACCATTACCACCACACCACCACACACCACCACCATCACCACCACACACACCAACCATCACTACCACCATCACTACCACCATCACCACCATCACTACCACCATCACCACCATCACACCACACTACCACCATCACTACCACAATCACCACCATCACCACCATCACTACCAATCACTACACACAATCACGACCACCACTACCACCATCATACCACCACTACACTATCTCCCACCACCCCATTACCACCCTAACCACACACCACCATACCACACCATCACACTACCACCATCACCCACCAACACTACCACCATCACTACCACCATCACCACCACCTTCACCACCACCACTACCACCATCACCACCTACCCACCACCATCACCACCATCACCACCATACACACATCACCAAATCACCACTACACCATCACGACCATCACCACCCACACACCACTACCACCATCTCCACCATCACACCACACCACTACCACCCACCACTACTACCACCATCACACCACCATCACCACATCACCCACTACCACCATCATACCACCATCACCACTACCACCATCACCTCATCAACCACCATCACTACCTCACCACCATCACACCACCACCATCACCACCATCACCCACCATCACTACCACCATACCACCATCACTCACCACCACTACCACAATCACACCATCACCACCACACTACCACCATCACCACCACATCACCACCATCACTACCACCATCACTGCCACCATAACCATCACCACCATCACTACCACCATAACCACCAACACTACCACCATCACTACCACCATCACTGCCACCATCACCACCATCAACCACAATCACTACCACCATCACCACCAACACACACCACCATCACCACCATCACTACCACCGTCACTGCCACCATCACTACCACCATCACTACCACCATCACTACCACTATCACTACCACCATCACCACCATCACTAACACCATCACTACCACCATCACCACCATCACCACCATCACTGCCACCATCACTACCATCACTACCACCATCATTGACACCATCACCACCATCACTACCACCATCACTACTACCATCACCACCATCACTACCACCATCACTACCAGCATCAACACCATCACCACCATCACTACCACCATCACTACCACCATCACCACCATCACCACCATCACTACCACTATCACTACCACCATCACCACCATCACTACCACCATCACTACCACCATCACCACCATCACCACCATCAGTACCATCACCACCATCACTACCACCATCACTACCACCATCACTACCACCATCACCACCATCACTACCACCATCACTACCACTATCACTACCACCATCACTACCACCATCACTACCACCATCACCACCATCAG
Source organism: Monoplex corrugatus (assembly GCA_030674185.1). Classification (NCBI taxonomy): domain Eukaryota; kingdom Metazoa; phylum Mollusca; class Gastropoda; order Littorinimorpha; family Ranellidae; genus Monoplex; species Monoplex corrugatus. Next base: position 9,440,214 of record JAPXFY010000027.1, on the reverse strand, counting down.
TACCATCACCACCACCATCACCACCACCATCACTACCACCATCACCACCATCACTACCACCATCACTACCACCATCACCACCACCATCACCATCACCACTATCACAATCACCACCATCACTACCACCATCACCACCTCTACCACCATCACCACCTCTACCACCATCACCACCACCACTACCATCATCACCTCTATCACTACCACCACTACTACCACCACCACCATCACCACCACCATTATCATCATCACCACCAGAACCACCACCACTACCACCATCACAAGTGCTACCACCCTACCACCATCACCGCAAGTGCACAACCACTATCACCATCACTACCACTAGGATCAATACCACATCTGCCACTACCATCACTACCACCGCCTATACCATCTCTACTATGACCACCACCATCACTGATTTTGCCACCACCATCATTACCCACTACCATCACCATCACTACTAACACCGTCACTATGACTACCGTCATCACCATCACTACGACTACCAACCACCATCTCCACCATCAATATCACCGCCGCTACCACCACAACCACCACCACCAACCACACCATCGCTACCATCATTACCACGACCACCACCACCACCACCATTACCACCAATCAACACCAACAACAACGACTACCATCAGCAGTTCATGACCACTACATCAAGAACAGTAACAAAAACAAAAGTCACAAGATCAGCAGTGGAAACATTTTTTTTAAAGATAAGATACACATATACACATGTCATCTGCATGTAACCAGGATTATTCCAGCGGTAGGCTGATGAAATACCAGTGTAAGACATCATCATCATCATCATCACCAGGTGCCCTACCGCATGGCGTTGGCAACCATGGACTTCCATCTGTCTCTATCTCTCGTTGCCCCTAGCATCTCCCCCACCCTCCTCATCCCCAGCCACTCTGCAAGTCCATCCAGCATTCTCTCCCTGGTCTACCTAGTGCTCTCTTTCCCTCCAGCTTTCCCGTTGTGACCAGGTGCTCCAAATCCCCCTTCCTCATAAAATGGCCTATAAATGTTGCCTGTCTTTTCCTATTCTTCATTATGAGTGATCTACTTGTGTCTGCCTCCATCAAGACTGTCTCGTTTGTTTTCTTTGCTGTCCATGGAACTCTCAACATAGTGTAAGATATAGACTAAGTAAAACATAGTCTTAAGTAGGCCCTCAGGATCTGGCGAGCTCATGGGTTTATGTACAGGCTTAACGAGGAATGAGATGGTAAGGAGGATCATTAAATGAATTAGGAGGGGATGGATGAGGACGAGATGAATGAAGAGATGGAAGAGATGGATGAGGAGGGGAGACTTAAGGCTCGTGCCATGATCAGCATATACATAGCACCTGTGACGTTAGTACATATGGAATTCATTCCGAGTACGGAGACGTCATCTTGAGAAACTGAAACTAAAACTGAACCTCAACAGTACCTGACTCACTGACACCTAGTTCCCTCAAGACATCCACTATGCCGTCAGCACAAGACGGACAATGCTTTGGAGGCCACATACTGTGACCAGGCAGGTCCCTGTGGTACAGCCACCTCACGGCTGGTCCTTCTGTCGGCGCAGGCTGGACCAGGGTGGTGTACTGGGGAATGGTTATGTTGTCGATTAAATTTGATTTTTCCACCTCGCGGGTGACGGTTGGTGGACACCTCAGAGGAGACGATATCGTCTGCACACACATTTTGGGAGGTAGTGCTTTCATGATGTTCATCCCTGCTCCCCACACTGACACGGTGCCGGCTTTGACGCCGATACGCTGGACAAATTCCTGGAACCTGTTTGTATGACAAACAATAATATACTGTATTGAGTTACTTGAAACTGTTTGTGTGACATACAATGATAAACCGTATTGAGAGGGAGTACACTTTTAAAAATGCTTGATCTGGCCAGTCATGATATATGGCTGCGAAGCCAGGACTCTGAGAGGAAAAAAACTGATTGCTGATGAATCGAGGCAGCAGAGATGTAGTCTTATCGGAAGATTTAATACCATCAGAAATCTACCAGCAGACATCAACAAGAGAAGACAAAAATACATTGGCCATGTGTCACGCAGCAAGAACACACGGACCTCATCGCAACCATCTTTCAAGGAAAAACGGAGGCAAAAAGGAAGAAAGACAAACCTCCAATCTCACACATCGAGAACATAACCAGCATCTTCAGTGGCCTAAATGTCAATATATTGTCTACAAAAATTTCAAGATGTTGTCTACAAAAGTCAAGACAGAGCGGCCCGGAGGGAGATGGTGGTGCCAAAGAGTGCAGCGGCCAACATCAAACCCGGTGACGCCGACAGGTGAGACATGTCAGAGTGAGAGGGAGACTTCAGACCTCAGATGTCAGAATAATTTATTACCCAAGGACAGTAGCATTAGGTCCCATTGGACCTGTCTTACAGCTAGTCCTTTCTACTCTGCACATACAAAATAGGTGTATGTATACAGTATTACGTGTGCCTTCGTGTTCACGCGTTGTGTGTGTGTGTTCGTTCGTTCGTTCGTTGCTTGATTTAACGTCTTTTCACTATAAGTGATATTAGACGGTGTGTGTGTGTGTGTGTGTGTGTGTGTGTGTGTGTGTGTGTGTGTGTGTGTGTGTGTGTGTGTGTGTGTGTGTGTGTGTGTGTGTGTGTGTGTGTGTGTGTGTGTGTGTGTGGTCTTTGGTTTAATGTCTATTCACTAAAGTGATTTTAGACAACAACAACAAAAGTGAGGATACGTGAGGAGTGAAGAGGATACTTGAAAATGGATAATCTTCAAGATAAAAACATGAACCAGAAAACAACTGTGCCGAAAACGAGAAGGAAAAATTCACAAATGACGTTATCATAATTAACGATTGAAACAGTGAAATTGGTTAACCATAATATTGAACATGTGAAATAACGGCGCGTTAAAGATAATTCGCTATAGGACTTTTTGACAGGCTAACAAAAAAATCATATGTTGAGGATGGTGAGGCAAATATGTCAGAAACTGTCTTCGTAGATAGTGTAGGAATATGTCGTTTTAACCGAACACATGAAAAAGTATGTCTATGTGTTATCTTCTTTCCACACAGACATACTATATTCCTGCTGTATTTTGTTTTGAATGCATCAAGTTTCCACCTATACATTAGGGATTGTATACTTCTGCTGGCAGGAAACAGCTTAGGTCTTTTGCTAATTTCAAAGTTCATGTAACATTTTTCGTACTTTTTCTGTTTATCTTGAAACTGCTTCCATACATAGGTGTCCACTAAGGTATAACACTCATGCTGTATATTATTTGAATCTGGTGAGCTCTTTGCCCCCCGTTTGGCAGCCCTATCAACCATATCATTATAATGAAAAGAACTATGAGATGGTATCCAGCAGAAAGTAATATCAATGCCTCTTAAGGATAAACTATGAATCAAGTGAGTAATTTCCAATATCATTTCAAATCTTGTTTGTAATTTTGATAATTCAACAGCTTGCAGTACAGATTTTAAATCAACGCAAAAAAGTATCTGAAAAATTGTCCCAGGAAGATTTATCTTATTAGTCGAAGCCGTTAAGATTGCATGCAAAGAGTCCAGCAGTAAAGACATTTATTAAGTCCTATATTGAAAGATTTCTCAATTTTGAGAGCAGATATTAAAAACGCTGAGCCTGCTTGTCTTTCAGTTATTGATCCATCAGTGTAAACTTTCAAGTGATCAGAATAAAAATCTTCTATATGACATTTAACTTCACTTGCCAGTAAGTTGATATTATCTTTTTTTTAAGTCAGTGTGGTGTATGTCAAATCGTGCTCTTTGAAGTTCCCAACTGGGTACTGGTGAAAAGAAAGGTTTTAAAGTTACAGGATCTGCTTGTAGATCATTTCCAGAGCCTTTCATAGCATCAGCTGTTTATGTTGCAAGTGCGACCTGTCAGGATATTGATTTAGCTGTTTTTTGGAAAGTCGGTGTCTGATCTTACTTTTGTCACTGTTTCGATGCAGTTTTGTATGGTGGTGTTTCTTAACACAAATTTAGTAGAAGCGACTTTCCTTTGTCCATCAAGCGGCAACAATCTGATTGCATTGTATGAGCGAAGACAAGAGGCATGCATTGGAAGACCCCGTGCAAGTTTGAAACCTTTACAATCTAAGCTCTGCAGTTTTGTTAGTAAGCGTTTCGGTGCACTGAAGAAGATTTCTTGGGCATAGGTTAATTTAGATCTGATAAGCGATTTACAAAGATGAACAAGTGTTGGTGTATCTTGTCCCCATTTCTGTTTGCTAACTATTTTCAAGAAATGTATTTAAACTTGTTTGAGCTTTTGTTAATAAGTATTCAATATGCTGATTCCAAGATAATTTCGCTGTAAGGAAAACTCCTAAGAATTTAATCGACTCGTTACAGTGAAGAAGAGTATCTCCCAGTTTGAACGTGGGAATATTTGTTGGATTAGCTCCATTGTTAAACAAAACCATCTTTGTTTTTTTTTCCACGGATAGATGCAGTCCATTTTCTACCATATAGCGTGCTATTTTATCAAGCTCCAATTGATAACATTTACGCGTATAATTAAGACAGCGCAAAGGAGTTTTTCTTTTCTTTTCATATTTACCTGCATCCACATGCATAAATCGTCAGCATATTGAGCTGAAATTACATGTCTAGAAATTTTACTGGGTAAGTCATGCAATAGTATCATGAAGAGAAGGGAGCAACAACGGATCCTTGAGGGATACCCATTTGAAGAAGTCGTTTTGTGGAATACACATTTGCAACCCTCGTTTGAAATACTCGGTTTTCTCAAAAGAATTTGACATAATCAAAAATGTGACCTGTCTGCCCAATACTTTTCAATTTGAATGGTAGTCAGGAGTGCCATATTTGGTCGTATGCTTTAGTGATATCAAAAAAATGTAGCTAAAACACATTGACGTCTTGCAAATTGTTGTTTGATGTTAGTGGTTAGCTCTGTTAGGAGTTCCACTGGTGACCTGCCTTTTCTAAACCCTGCCTGATTCACTGGTCATTTTTTTTATTCTTTTCACAGTAGTGCACCAATCATTTTCTCCATTAGTTTACATACGTGCGATGCTATTTCAATTGGCCTATAGTTTTTATTACATTATTACATTTGCCTGGTTTTAGTACAGGAACCACTATTGATTGTTTTCAATAGTTAGGCAGTTTGCCGCTGTTCCAGCAGTTTTTTAAACATATTGTGTAGCAGGATTTTAAAAAAATTGGTACATTTTTCAAGATCTCATTGGAAATTGCATCGAATCCTACTGATATCCTTTTATTTGGAATTGATTTAATGGCATCTTTTAATTATTGAAGTGTGATTGGTGCATTTACGTAGTGCTTGTTATCTGGGGCAGGATCCTTATATGAGGGTACTTTCCAGTAGAATGAGACCACGTCTGTATAGGTTGAAAACGCATTTACAGAAAATGGAAAATTATGGCACAGAAAACGCCAGTCTATGATGTAATTCTGTGCCAGATTTCGTTATTCATCTTTGATTCGTCTTATGGTTCTGACAGTGTATGTCAAGGCCCTGTCAGACACTGATTTGAAAAATGGCAAAGAAAATGGCGTTTTCAACAGCGGATTATTGCAGCTACATCAAGGTACGTGTCGCCCTCGGAAAGAATGCATCCGAAATAATTGCGGACAACCTTCTGCTCCTTCGAAAGCAACTGTGTTCAGATGGGTAAAACATTTTGCAGGTGGCCAGGCCAGCACTGAAGACAACAGGGGGAAAATGCGAAAAAGCAAAAAACGCGATGAAAAGTTAGTGGCTAGTGTGAAGGCAATGGTTGATGCTGATTCAAGCGTCAGCCTTGAAGAGATCGCTGATTGTCTCGACATTCATTCGTCAACTACATCGAGGATCCTAAGAAATCAGCTTGGCTACAGGAACGTGTCATCAAGATGGATCCCTCATATTTTGACGCCAGAAAATAAAGGGGGCAGGTTATGTTTCTGCCAAGATATGCTGAAAATTTACAAAAACTGCGACCCTAAGCGGCTGGATGAAATTGTGACAGGTCACGAAACCTGGGTGTACATGTATGAACCTCGGAGAAAGTCACAGAACAAGGCCTGGATTCCTGAAGGTGGGATTCC
>JAPXFY010000027.1:9411579-9426579 GCA_030674185.1 Monoplex corrugatus | reverse complement strand
TTTCCTCAGCACATAATCGAGACAGATCATGAAAATGTAGGGGAAAGCGTATCTCCTTGAAGGACTCCAGCAGTGATGTCGAAGAAGTCTGTGTCTCCGTCGGGAGAGCGAACCATACAGCGGTATTCTGATATAGCATCATGATGGCGTCTACTGTTTCCTTGGGTAGTCCATATGCAGTTAGAATCTCCTTCATCTTTCCTCGGTGGATCGAATCAAAAGCTTTGGAAAAGTCAATAAATAGGAAATCCTCGAACCTCGATGGTATCCTGTTACAGTCCCACTAATGTAAGTGATGAAGTGGAAGTCGAAAGATTTTATCAGGACTTAACATCAGTCACCAGAGAAGCCCTGAAGCACAACATCCTCATTATTGGTGGCGACTTCAATGCACAACTTGGAAACCTTGATGGCTTCAAATTTGCATGTCACTCTCAGACCAACAGAAACGGCTCTATGCTAAAAGACTATCTCAATGAAAACAATCTCTTATGTCTCAACACTCTATACCAGAAAAGACCAGGTCAGCTATGGACACACAAATCTCCATAATGGGAGCAAAGCACAACTCGACTATATTATCATCAATAACAAATGGAAAAATAGTGCAAAAAATTGCAGAGCATTCAACTCGTTTGTCAGTGTTGCATCAGACCACCCCATCGTTTCTGCTCGATTTCGATTGAGCCTTCGAGCAAATAAAAAAGAAATCTTGCAATACTACTCAATATGACTGGTCAAATCTAAACGACAACCCTGAAATTCGTAACATCTTCATTACAAGAGTGAGAAATAGATTTGCTGCCCTACAAGATACAGTCTCAGCAAAGACTGCTAACATGACATACAACCACTTTGAAATGGCTTGTAAAGAAACAGCTGCAGACACTATCCCGCTGAAACCCGAAGTAAAAAAAACAAAAAAACTCCATGGGTGAATGAGGAAATCTCAATAACGCAAGCAACTAAAAGAAGCTGCACAACTAAAAGACTCTCAACCATCCCCTGAGAACATCTTTTACCTCAATAATGCTCGTGCTGCTCTCATAGAGGCCTATGAAGCAGAGCAAACGAACTACCTACAAAGCAAGATCGACCAGATCACAAATGCTGTCAGCAACAAAAAGTCTGCTGTTGCCTGGAAGACCGTGAACAAAATAAGTGGTAGAAAAAGCTGTAACAGAGCTACGCTAAAGGATCTAGCAAAGAAGACCGAGTAAAACTGTGGCAACAACGCTTCCAAGACCTACTCGGGAAACCTCCAGACATCTCTGAAGAAGAAATAACTCCAGTTTTCACGGAGGAGCTGAATATCAAGAAAGGGCCGTTTACGTTGGATGAACTACTGACAGCAGTGAAAAGCATTCGGTGTGGAAAAGCTTGCGGACTCAATGAGATACCAGCGGAAATATGGAAAATGGAGGAACTTCACGAGATACTGCTGGAATGCTGCAACAACGTTTATAACCAAGACCCAATAAACAAATGGACTTAAAGGATGTCTGCTTCCTTTACCCCAAGAAAGGTGACCTTGGAATCACAAAGAACTACCACGGAATCACGTTAACTGCAATTTCTGCAAAGATCTACAACCTAATGCTCCTAAATAGGATAAGGCCTGAGATAGATCCAGTTCTGAGGAAAAACAAAAACGGTTTTCGCCAAAACAGATCGACATCAGGACAAATACTCACGATCAGACGTATATTGGAAGGCATAAAAACCAAAAACCTCCCAGCTGTTTATCGACTTTTCAAATTAATCAGAGTGTTTATATGTTCACTACTATATGAAACGTTAACATTTATCAGTGTATTTATATTTAGCACGATCCGAAATACCAATGCATATCTGTGTATGTTTATCAAAATCTGAAATGCCAACATTTGGCAGTGTGTTTATATTCATCACAGTCTAAAATGTTAACATTTATCAGTGTCATTCTTCATCAAAATATGAAAATATCATAATTGTTCATTGTGTTTATATTCACTGCAACCTGATATAAACACTTATCAGAGTGTGTCTATGTTCATAACAATGTGAAATATCAACATTGATCGGTGTGTTAATATTCATCAAGATCTGACATATCAACAATTCATCAGTGTGTTAACATTCATCACAATGTGAATTATCAAACTTATCAGTTTGCTATATTCATCACAATCTGAAATATCAACATTTATAGATGTTTAATATTGATCAATATCTGAAATATCAACATTTGTCGATGTTAATATTGATCAAATCTGAATTATCAAGATTTATAATGTTACATGTAATATTCATCACAATCTGAAATATCAACATTTATAGATGTTTAATATTGATCAATATCTGAAATATCAACATTTGTCGATGTTTAATATTGATCAATATCTGAAGTATCAAGATTTTATTAATGTTACATGTAATATTCATCACAATCTGAAATATCAACATTTATAGATGTTTAATATTGATCAATATCTGAAATATCAACATTTGTCGATGTTTAATATTGATCAATATCTGAAGTATCAAGATTTTATTAATGTTACATGTAATATTTATCACAATCTGAAATATCGATATCTATCACTCATTAATATTCATCACAATCTGAAATATCAAAATTTATCAATCAGTTAATATCTATCACAATCTGAAATATCAATATTTATCACTCAGTTAATATTTATCACAATCTGAAATATCAATATTTATTTTCTTACGATGTGCTTGCAATTACACTTTGTCGTTTAAATTTTGAAAAAAAAATGTAATGGTCATCACGTAAAAGAACTGAATAGGTTCTGGGATAAAGCTGAATCGTGATCCTCAGGTTTTTCGTTTTATTAAAGAATAAAACAAGGTCCTATATGATGGTAGTAGTTGGGTACGGTTTGCTAGGATTCGACTTTTTATCGGACACAATCTGTTTTGATTTCTGGACCACTTCTAACTCACACGAACAAACTACACCTGCTTTTTCTGTCTCTGACCAATAATCCTGTTATTTACCGTCACACGGCCACTCTACAAGCTGTGTGTGTGTGTGTGTGTGTGTGTGTGTGTGTGTGTGTGTGTGTGTGTGTGTGTGTGTGTGTGTGTGTTGTGTGTGTGTGTGTGTGTGTGTGTGTGTGTGTGTGCGTGCGGTGTGTGAAACTGTTCTACACATAATGGCTGTGTCCTTACCTGTCCGGCTGAAGGTTGACAGGTGTCCAGGGCTTGCCGCAGTTGACCAGACGTGATGTTTGGCAGCAGGAGGATCTTTGTTACGGGGATGGGGGCCACACCACTGGTGACCCTGACGCTATTCACGTCAGACAGCAGGTGTTTCACAACGGTCTCCTGGTTGTTGAGTTGCTTTAACGCCTTGTTAACAACCTGAAGCACTTTCTGCTCCTTGTCGCTGTCGGACAGCGTGGAGAAGTAGTCGCTGCCTCCAACTGACTTCACCTCCCCGATGATAAGTCCGTGGTGTTTGTGGATGATCAAAATGTCACACTCACCATCGGCGAGGTTTTCAGGGAGGGACTTGACGTCTGGCAACTGGGCCATGGCGACTGCAGCGGGGTTGGTCACGTTGTCCAGATACTTTCTGAACATCAGTTGAGACACAACTACCATGACTTGTGGCAGCTCATCACACAGCCGGTGCAGAAAGTCCAGGCATTTATTAGTCGCTTCGTCGTCCTGACGATCCGTGTCCTGAATACACACGGGGTCCAGCGTGGCAGGGTTTTCGGTGAACACTTTCCCTTTCACCCACTGCCATACACGACGAACGGGGTTCCGACGGTTTGGGCCACGCGCAGATGGGTTATCCAGGACGCTGACCGTCTGGCCCGCTATGGTAGCTACGTCGTGACTCTGGCGATTGAAATGTATGGGAGGTACGAAACAGGTTTCTGTTTGAAGACGGGGATACCACTCTCTGATAGCAGCTATCCAGTCGTCTTCTGGAGTGGCCGGATTAACTCCACCCTGCAAGGAACGATTATGTGTTGTTTTATGTTCTCTCTCTTCAGCGTCAGTTGCCGTCTGATAATACATTCCTATAAATCTACAATCATTTCTATAAGTCCGTCAGCAACCTACTTTTGTCTTCTTCAAGTCCGCTGTCAAAACTCTTTTCTCCTCTGCATAAAATCGTGACCTCACTCAATTCCCTCTGCAACCTGTCTCCGTCCGGAGTGGAATCACATTGTAATATATAATTGTATATAATATGCTAGAGCAATGCGTAAGTCTCTTCCTGTCAGTACATAGCCTATCCATCAGCAAGCCCTACGCTGTGCCTCCTCGTGGCGACAGGCGGTAACTGAGCACCTCACGGACTCAGGCTGAATCTCGTAGGACTCGGAGGAGGTCTGGCCCCCAGACGTGAGGCATGCAGGCCCACCGGCATGTGGACACGCCCTGGTGCCCACGAACCAGATCCCCAAGCTATGGGTAAATAGCTCCACTGCCTTGTGGACATCTCGGGAGAGAGTAAGGCTAAGGGAGTCAACCCTAAAATAAAAAACCGATGGAAGGCAAGGGGAAACCACCATCGTATTTTTCCCCAGGAAATCCATGGACAGAGGAAGAATAAAGAAGAAAGTTAACGACGTCAATAGGTGCTCCTGTGGAGCACCTTCGTCTGGTAGGGACTGCGGCGCAGGTGACACCAGACCGTCAGCCAGCTACTGCGACCAAAACCAAGATTAAATTCAACACCAAGGTGGCAACATGGAATGTAAGAACAATGCTGCAGAAAGGTAAATTAGACAACATCAAAATGGAGATGGAAAGGCTTAACATCAGTATTTTAGAACTAGGGGAAATGAGATGGAAGGGGGAAGGCATGATAACATCAGGAGAATATACAGTGATATACTCTGGTGGTAATTCACATGAAAGAGGAGTAGGCATCATAATGGACAAAGACAAATCAAAAGCAGTTAAAGGATACTGGGCAGTGTCTGACAGAGTTTTACTGGTCAAATTCGGAGGGAAACCTTTTGATTATCAACATCATACAGGTGTATGCACCAACATCCGCAAGTACTCAGGAAGACATCGACAACTTCTACGAAGTTTTAGAGATGGCCAAGGTCCAATGTAAATCACAGGAAGTTACAGTCATAATGGGAGATTTTAATGCTAAAGTGGGACAGGATAGGGTCGAGGATATAGTTGGACCTCATGGCCTTGGTACACAAAACGAAAGAGGGGGGAAGCTTGTAGAATGGCACAGATGAATGAGTTCATAGTAGGAAACACCTGGTTTGAGCAGCCTAACAGAAGAAAATGGACTTGGATGAGTCCAGGAGATAATACCAAAAATCAAATTGACTACATCCTGATCAACAAAAGATTTAGAAATTCTTTACTGTCAGCAAAAACACTACCAGGCGCAGACTGCAACAGTGACTACAATCCGGTAGTGGGAAGGTTTAGGCTGAAATTGAGGAAAAGGAAACAGACCAAAAGCAACATCAAACTAAACCTTGGACTCTTGAAGACAGATGAAATGATACGTCAAAAATTTAATGTGCATGTTCAAAACAAATTCAGTGCTCTGGAAGACGTTGGTGACAGTGAGGAATAATGGACAAAGTTGAGAAGTTCTATAAATGAAGCTTGTGAGGAAATCCCTAAGGCAAATAGAAAAGCAAAATAAGAGCTGGATGACTAATGAAATTTTGGGCCTGATGGAGAAAAGGAGGAAGGCAAAGAGAAACGAGGAGATATACAGGAAGATAAACAAAGAAATCAGGTATAGGTGCAATGAAGCTAAGGAAGCTTGGCTGAACACAAAATGCAAAGAGATAGAAGAACGACACAAAATGGATCCTCAGGGTATGTACAGACGATTTGAAGAAATTGTTCACAGGAAAAATACATGCACATCAACTGGTTGCTTAAAATCAAAAGATGGCACACTTATGGAAAAAGACAAGGTATTAGACAGATGGGGAGAGTACATTAAAGACCTTTTTGAGGATGACAGAAACGAAGAACACATTATAAAAAAGAACTTTGAAGGACCACCCATAATGAAAGATGAAGTCAGAGCAGCACTGAAAAAGATGAAACCAGGAAAAGCCCCAGGACCAGACAACATTACTACAGAGATGATTGAAGCCCTGTAAGAATTTGGCATAGAAAAAATAACAGTCCTCCTAAATGAAATTTATGACACAGGAAAAATCCCCAAAGATATGTCAAAATCAATTTCCATTGCACTTCCAAAGAAGACAGGGGCTATAGAATACGAACTCCATCGCACAATCAGTTTGATGAGTAATGTAACAAAAATCCTGTTAAGAATAATCATGATGAGGACAAGGAATAGAATCAAAAGAGAAATAGCAGAAGAACAGTGTGGATTTGTGGAGGGGAAAGGAACTATTAATGCCATATACATCCTAAGAACTATCATAGAGAGGTCAGTTGAGATAAATAAGGATTTGTATTTATGCTTTGTTGACTATACCAAGGCTTTCGATCGGGTACGACATGAAGAACTGATCAACCAAATGGAGAGACTCAATGTCCATGGAAAAGATCTACGAATAATCAGGAATATGTACTGGGAACAAACAGCTGCAATGAGAATAGAAAACAATATAAGCTCTTTTCAAAACATCAAAAGAGGAGTCAGACAGGGTTGTGTTTTGTCACCAGATCTGTTTTCACTATATAGCGAAAACATCATGAGAAACCTAGAAGAAGACCCTGTATTAAAGGTTGGAGGGAAAATGATAAACAACATTCGGTACGCAGATGACACCTTGCTAATTGTAGAAAATGAAAGGGACCTACAAAACCTTGTGAATATACTAGAAACAGAAAGCAAAAGTAAGGGGTTGGAACTAAACAGCAGGAAGACTGAAGTCATGGTGATCAGTAAAAAACATGAAATCCCCTCCTGCAAAATAACAGCAAATGGCACAACCTTGACACAGGTTAATAAGTTCAAATACCTGGGAACGGTCATTTCATCAGACGGCAGATGCTCATCGGAAATAGCTGGCAGAATCGGCCAAGCCAAAACAGCATTCAAGAAGATGACAAGCATTCTTACCAACAAATGCCTATCAATTAACATCAGAAAGAGAGTCCTTGAATGTTATATAGAACCAATACTGTTGTACGGATGCGAGGCGTGGACAGTCAGCAAGCAAAGCCAGAGCAGGATTGAGGCAGCCGAGATGTGGTTTCTCAGAAGAATGTTGAGAGTACCATGGACAGCAAAGAAAACAAACGAGACAGTCTTGATGGAGGCAGACACAAGTCGATCACTGATAAGGAAGATTACGAAAAGACAAGCAACATTTATAGGCCATTTTATGAGGAAGGGGGATTTGGAGCACCTGGTCACAACGGCAAAGCTGGAGGGAAAGAGAGCACCGGGTAGACCCAGTGAGAGAATGCTGGACGGATTTGCAGGGAGGCTGAGGATGAAGAGGGTGGGGGATATGCTGGGGACAACGAGAGATAGAGATGGTTGGAAGTCCATGGTCGCCAACGCCATGCAGCAGGGCACCTGATGATGATGATGATGATGATATAATATGCTCTCTATAATTTTCCATTGCTTTTATTCTTTCTTCCCATTTATAGCCATGTGTGTGTGTGTGTGTGTGTGTGTGGTGTGTGTGTGTGTGTGTGTGTGTGTGTGTGTGTGTGTGTGCGTGCATGTGTGTGCGTGCATGCGTGTGTGTCTGTTCAGCGCTTAGATTTGATTTTTATCAAGATTTTGCGCTATATAAAATATTGTAATTATTATTACTATTATCATTATTATTATTAGAATCGTAATATCAGTTGAACGATTGTGAGTTGTTTTATGTTCTCTCTCTTCGTCGTCAGTTGCTGTTTGACAATAAATTCCAATAAATCTTATATCAGTTTAGCTTTGACATATACCTTTGAGATTAAGTTGGCACGCAGATTAAAAAAAGAAAAGAATTGTGAAGCGAATGGCATGCATGTAAAACTTACCATGTTACGAAATGAAATACAGATACTGATTGCTTTGATATGAATAATATACAGGCTAAAAACTCCCTTTGGTATGAATAAGATACAGGTAAAAATATCCTTTGATAAGAATGAGCTGTTGGTAAAATTTCCTTACCACGAATGACAAATAGGTTAAAATTTCCTGATACGAATGTAAACAGGTAAAAAAATCCCACTTAATACGAATGACATACAGGTAAATATCCACCTGATATGAATGGGTTTTGACTATATTGATAAGGTGCAACATCTTGACATATAAATCAAGTCATACGGGTTAAACTCTTTGATATGAATGACAAACAGGTCAGAATCTCTTAATGTGAATGGCATACACACGTGTAAAAGTCCCTTGATATGGATGACATACAAATGAATATCCAAGCGAAATGAATGGTCTTAACTATAGTACAGAGGCGCTAAATTTTGACATATGTGACCTCCCACCACGAAATCAATCTTAACTTGCAGTCAGTCGAACAGCATTAGGAGCTGAAAAGGTGACTGAGGGTCTGTCTGGGGTGTTTTGACCTTTTCTCAAAATTGATTTCTGTAGACTATAATTTAGCCCCCACAGAGAATTTTTTCTTAGAAAAAAAAAATTATTAATCAATTTAAATCGGCATTGTAATGCACTGATCGCTGCAGAAAGAACGCAATTTCATACCAAAAGTACCTATTTTTATCTCTTATTATGAACCGTAACCTGTACAGTACTCGCACATGTAATATACTGATGGAAAGCTCTTTGGTGCACCTTTCAGATAATGACAGCGAAAATTAGAAACAAACTGGGTCAAAGCTACCAAACAAAGAAAGTTAAGGAAAATGTGTAGGAGAGCACACAAAAACTTTAGAGGCCGTTTTTCTCAAAATGGAGGTCATACAACTTAATGACTTTAAATATACATAACTTCTACATTCTTTTTAAGTACAAGCTTTATTCAAGTACCAAAGTAATCATCAGAATGTACACTTTCCAGTGATATGTATATCTCAAAATGCCCAAAATGCTAGTTAAGACTGATTTCGTGGTGGAAGGTCCGTATAGAACATATCACACGTGTTAAATGACTGTATGAATGATAACCAGGTAAAAGATCTCTTGATATGAATGACATAAGGTTGCTGTTAACGTTATTGTTGTTTGCTTCAAACCCAGCAGACTGCGCAGAGCCATATCAGGGCTATAGCCATCAAAACAAAATGCCCATACCTTGCTGAAAGAAAACAAAATGGTAAAGACAATTAATTACACGTGTCAATGCATTCACGTACATGCCTCTGGCGAAGACCACTCTATTCGATTTACTACCTAGGAACTTAAAGAACATACTTAAATATAAATGTAATTTAACTAAGGGCTCTAAAACATACATACAAAAACGGCCCTAAATTACGTATAATTGCGTCTGCACATTAGGCATCCTTAAGAACTAAAAATGCACACAATACATACACCGAATTATCAATCCAAATAATATATATATGTATATGTATATATATGTATATATAATATATATATATATATATATATATATATATGTGTGTGTGTGTGTGTATATACATATATAAATATATATATATATATATATATATATGTACAACAGATACACACACACCACACATATATATATATATATATATATATATATATATATATATATATATATATATATATGTGTGTGTGTGTGTGTGTATCTGTGTGTGTATATATATATATACATATATGTACAAATGTATACATGTATACATATCTAGATATATACACGTGTGTAGTGTGTTGTGTGTGTGTGTGTGTGTGTGTGTGTGTGTGTGTGTGTGTGTGTGTGTGTGTGTGTGTGTGTGTGTGTGTGTGTGTGTGTGTAGACAACAGTCCTTACCTGTGCAGAAGCTTAAATTCGGTGGAATGTTCTAGGCCAGGGGGCATATCTTAAGAACATGTACACAAATGCATTGACACGTGTATTTCTTTTTTCCATTTTTTTTCAAGGACAACGAGGTGTTGTGTATGTTTTGATATAGTTTTGTTCCTTTTGTTGAAGGTAAGATACACACAAACACATGTCATTTACATGTAACCAAGTCATTCCAGTGGCAGGCTGATAAAATACCAGTATAAAGTATAGACTAGGTAAAATATTGTCTAGGTAGGGCCTCAGAACCTGGCCAGCTCATGGGTTTATGTGCAGGCTTAAAGCATGTGCCACAGTCACCATACACCTGTGACATTAGTGCATACGGAATTCGTTTCAAGAGCGGAGACGTCATCTTGAGAAACTGAATCTGAAACCAGGAAAGTTTTAACCTTGGTATGGTTCTGCAGAGCTGGCTGGGTTTCAAACAGTTATGGGAATAATAATCTCCATGTTTCTTTTCTTTTTGTTTTTCTTTTTTAGGATCCTTGCACCCAGGGAGGTTACCTTTGTGCTCACCTTTTTTTTTTCGTCCCATATTCTACACCACTTTAATGGCCACAGAAGCTGAAACAGGTTTTATTATGCGATGATGACGATGTTGATGAGGATGATAATCATGATGCTATGGAGTTCTATCTAGGATTGAGACTGCGTGACAGGGTTGTACTCTACGCTTACTATCATAATATATCCTGGTGTCAACCAGGCCTGAGAGATACAGACACCTAAGGTGTTGGTCAGAAGATTTGAGCAACACCCTCAAAAACGCTTCCGCGAAGTGGATGAGACTGGACTGTGTGGTTCCAAGTCTTCTTAGTGAGCCCGTAGCATGCCCAACTCTGGGTAGGAGCCGTAAGAGCCAAAAAATCCCACAATGATTTTTGAAGGTACTGATGGGGATTCGAACCCACAACCTTCCAGTCAGTAGTCCATTGCGTTAACCACTACACCACGGCGACTGGTATAATCTCCGTGTTTCAGTTGTAAATATCAGTTCGACCCAGAACAGTAACTTACGTGTGCCATTTTCAGCCGTAGATGTGTGACAGTGTCGCTTCAAGTACACACTCAACACGATTACGAGCTGGACATTGGTGGCGTCTACGCAAACAGGATGTATTCGCCGAGTAGACAGCACTTCACTTGACAGGAAGCACACCACTTCACTGTCTGGTCGGCCGGATGGGAAACAATGACACGTGTCTATTAAAACCAGCACCGACAGGAGCATATGAGAGTTCGTGGAAAGTGGTAACAATTGCAGGTTGAATTATGAAACTGCACACAAAGAAAAAGAATGTGTACAATTCGTCCAAAGCGAAATGATAATAGAATGTATGACATTACTACCACAAACATGAACTTTTTTGTGTGTAAAATTCGTAGACAGTGAATATGATAATAGTTTGTACGACAAATCTACCACAAACAGGAACATACAATAAAGTTGGTAGAAAGTAATCATGATAGTAAACTGACAGATAAAACTACATAATAGATGAATGATTTGTACACTCACAGAAAGTGATGGAGTCTCCCAGTGATCAAATGGATGAGTAGGCCTACGTATGTTGAACCTCTATCGCCTGGTATGGAATTTCATGTGGTATACAAGATCAATTAACATGAGGAAGAGAGTTCTTGAATGTTATATAGAACCAGTACTGTTGTCCAGATGTGAGGCATGGACAGTCAACAAACAAAGCCAGAACAAGATTGAAGCAGCCGAGATGTGGCTTCTAAGAAGAATGTTGAGGGTTCCATGGACAGCAAAGAAAACAAACAAGACAAGACTTGATGGAGGCAGACACAAGTAGATCACTCATAAGGAAGATTAGGAAAAGACAGGCAACATTTATAGGCCATTTTATGAGGAAGGGGGATTTGGAGCACCTGGTCACAACGGCAAAGCTGGAGGGAAAGAGAGCACCGGGTAGACCCAGGGAGAAAATGCTGGATGGACTTGCAGAGTGGCTGGGGATGAGGGGGCTGGGAGAGATGCTAGGGGCAACGAGATATAGAGACAGATGTAAGTCTATGATCGCCAACGCCACGCGGCAAGGCACCTAATGATGATGATACAAGATCTGTCCTGGAGGCCCATGTTCCTCCACTGATGATGTACGGAAAGAAGTCCTGCGGCTTTTGGGTCTGCTTCTGACGCTCCTTCTATTGAATAGCGTCTGGTTTGCACTGTTTAACCCTTTGATTCCCGCACCCTATCCACCAACTGCAAAAACATAACCCTTTGACTGCCACATCCTATCCACCAACTGCAAAAACATAACCCTTTGATTGCCACATCCTATCCACCAACTGCAAAAACATAACCCTTTGACTCCCGCACCCTATCCACCAACTGCAAAAACATAACCCTTTGACCGTCACATCCTATCCACCAGCCTCCTGCAGGAAGCTGGTGGATAGGGAGAGGGAGTCGAAGGGTTACGTTTTGCTTTGCTTGTTTGATTGGCAATGCAGGATGCTGGTGGACAGGGTGCGGGAGCCAAAGGGTTAATTAAATACGACTGTGCCCTGCGTGTACAACTGTCGCCTGGTTGCTGGGTTGTGGGCACTGTCTTCTCAGTCGGTGATGTCATTGTACCACTTTGGTGATCTTCCCGGGTCTCACTATCATGGCTTCAGCTCTTTTTACAGAAACATCTTTTGGAATGCTGTTGTCTTTCCATGCAGACGTGTCCTGTCGACGAAGCTGAAATTTGCTAGGTAAAAAGTGCCATACTTATAAGCCACGCTTACGCTTCAGAGCTTGAAGGTTACACACTCGATCTTGACACGTCATAACACAGAAATCTTTAGCAGAACTGCTCCACTGTTGAACGTGTGTTGGGAAGTGGGTTTAGGGAATGTAGGAAATGTAGATGTAGGCAATGTAGGTTTAGAAACGCTACAACAGGGCGTTCAAAACTTCACACTAATTTTACTGGTGTGCCTGATGCCATGACTACATCATCATCATCATCAAGTGCCTTGCCACATGGCGTTGGTGATCATGGCCTTCACTCTGTTTCTATATCTTGTTGCCTCGAGCACCTCTTCCACCCTCTCTGTCCTCAGCCACTCTGCAAGTCCGTCCAATATTCTCTCCCTGGGTCTACGTGGTGCTCTCTTTCCCTCCAGCTTTCCTGTTTTGACCAGGTGCTCCAATTCTCCTTTCCATACAAAATGGCCCACAAATGTTGCCTGTTCCTTCCCAACCCTCCTAACGGACGATCTTCCTGCATTTGCCTCCATCAAGACTGTCTTGTTTGTTTTCTTTGCTGTCCATGGAACTCTCAACATTCTTCTTAGAAACCACATCTCGGCTGCCTCAATCTTGTTCCGGCCTTGCCTGCTGACTGTCCACGCCTCACAACCGTATAACATTATCGGTTCTATATAACATTCAAGAACTTTCTTTCTGATGTTAATTGATAAGCACTTGTTTGTAAGAATGTTTTTCATTTTCTTGAATGCTGTTTTGGCTTGGCCAATTCTGCTGGCTATTTCCGACGTGCATCTGTCGTCTGGTGAAATGATCGTTCCTAGGTATATAAACTTATCAACCTGTCTCAAGGTTATGCCGTTTGTTGTTATTTTGAATGATGGGATTTCATGTTTTTTACTAATCAATATGACCTCAGTCTTCTTGCTGTTTAGTTCCAATCCCTTACCTTTGCTTTCTATTTCTAGTATATTCACAAGGTTGTGTAGGTCCCTTTCACTTTCTGCAATTAGCATGGTGTCATCTGCGTATCGAATGTTGTTTATCATTTTTCCTCCAACGTTTAATACAGGGTCTTCCTTTTGGTTTCTCATGATTTTTTCACTGTAAAGTGAAAACAGATCTGGTGACAAAACACAACCCTGTCTGACTCCTCTTTTGATACTTTGGAAACAGCTTATATCGTTTTCTATTCTCATTGCAACTGTTTGTTCCCATGACCTTACCACAACCATTTTGTCAACCTTCTAAAGGCAGAAATAGCCTCGAAGATGTTCAACGCCACTTCAGTATCAAGAGATATCTTACTGCTTATTGTGTTGCCTAATTAGCAGAACTGGTCTACAGTTTTTGATCTCCTGGTTGTTAGTGACAATCGGTGATGATGAAGCTGCGAAAAGCATGGGATGGTGTTGACTGAAACATAGGCTCTGTCTTACTCTGCTAATTGTAAGGTAGAAGCTTTTGCAGGCAGCAAGAATTAGGTCAGTGGTGTGATGGTACGAGTGTGAAGCTAATTCACGATCACCTGTGAAGACAAATTGTCGCTGGACTACTTTGAGCACTTTAGTTGTGGTTTCAAGTCTCGTCGCGTTGGAAAGTTCTCCATCGGTGTCAGTGCTGACTTATGCATTCAGAGACTTTGGCAGAGATGTGTACTGAGAAATCCAAAGCAAGTGTGACTGCCCGCGTTCAAGCAAACAGGAACCAGAAAAAAAAAACATGAAAAAAATCAGAGCGTGTATTTAATACTACCAGACAAGACAGGCGCAAATTTTCAGCCAACTGGCTTTTGTCAAGCGTAGATGTAGCATCAAAAATGAACAAACACAAATACAAAAAAATGAACAAACACAAATACAAAAAAATGAAAACACGAAATACAAAAAAATGAACAAACACCAAATACAAAAACAAAATGTGTACACCACACTCCACTCAAATGAAAACACATCATCCTGCAGAGAATCCATGCCAAAGCTAGTGCTTCAACTCACATCTGTCTCGCAGGAATTTCGCTTTGCAGATGACTGCACTGGCTGCACACAGATATCCAGCATGTCACTATTTCCGAGTGGCTTGTAAACGTTTTCACGTTCTATTTCGCCTCAGTGAGACAGAAGGTATTTTCCGACATCATCACCTCAGGATTCTGGCGCTTCACCACATTAGATTATGATCAGCAAGCAGAAGATCAAAACTTTTGTTCAATTCTAATACCTGGGCAGTAAAGTGAGCAATATTGAATCCATTCATGAACCAGAAAAAAAACACGAAAAAAAAAAAAATAAGAACGCGTGTTTAATAAAACAAGACAAGATAGGCGCAAATTTTCGGCCAACTCCTTTGTCAAGT
>JAPXFY010000027.1:9399079-9406579 GCA_030674185.1 Monoplex corrugatus | reverse complement strand
TGAGATATGCGGAAGCACTTTTACATGTTTTACGCCCGTTTTTATACGTTCTAGTGTCCTTAGTTTTGTTTAAATTTGTAGTCAAGGTTTTTTTGTTTTTTGTTTTGGATTTGTTTCTGTTTTTTTCAATCCCGTGTGTGATAAATTGGATGGAGTGGTCAACGCCAAGGGCATCTTCTTGGATTTTGTGCTCGAATGAATCGAAATGTGTAACCTAATTTTCTTTTTTTTTTCCTTGTTGAAGTATTGTGCGTGTTTTGAAACAGTTATAGCCCTGATATGGCTCTACGCAGTCTAGTCGGTGAGGCTTCAAACGAAAAGAACAATAACAATTTCCACATGGATTAATCAGTTATTATTTGAACTGAATCGAACTGGGTACATTTGGTCAGTTTTCTTTTTCTTGTTTTTGTTTGGTTGTTTGGTTGATTTTTCTTTCTTTTCTTTTCTTTTTTTTTCTTTTCTTTTCCTTTTTTCTTTTTTTTTGGGGGGCGGGGCGGGTTTTTGTTTGTTTTTGTTTCTGTTTGATTTTTGAATCCAAGGAAATGCAATATGCAGAAGCAGTTCTAGGTAATCTAGGACATTTTTTTAGTCTGTATATTTCGGTTTATTTAGTCATATTTACACATTTGTATTAAGATTTGTTTGTTTTTGAAACCTTTTGCCCGAATACATCGATACGTTTGCTTGTTCTTGTTTCCTCCCACCCACCCCCCACTTTATTTTTTTTTCAACAGATCACAGCGGTGTTGTGCACATTTTGCCAGAATAATAGCCCTGCTAGGGCTGCGGAGTCAGCTGGGCTTTAAACAAAAACAGCAACAACTCAAGCAAGCATGCACGCACGCACACGCATTCGCTGGCACACATGCACACGTACACGCGCGCGCATGCACTCACACACACACGCTCGCGCGCTCGCGCTCACACACACACACACACATACTAGCGCACGCGCACACGCATGCACACTCATATACGCGAGTACATATGCACAAACCCGCCAGTGCACGCGTGAGCGCATGCCCACCCACTCTCACACACACACATACACACACACACACACACACACACACACACACACACACACACACACACACACACACATACACACATACACACACACACATACTCACACACAAACACACATACACACACACACACACATACACACACATACACACACACATACACACACACACTCACACACACACACACATACACACACACACACACACACACACACACACACACACACACACACACACACACACACATCAAAGGAGACAAGAGCGACAGACATAAACAAACGAGGTAAAACTATAAAGAAGAAACTGAAGACAACATTACCAACAAGGATTAAACGAATCGAAATAAGAACAGAAGAAAAATATTGAAAGCAAAAAACACCCCCAAAAAAACAGGGGGGGGGGGGGGGAGCAGAAAGAAAATGACAACAAAGAATTCAGTAAGAACGAGAAAGACGAAATAAGGAACACGAAAGAAACAACGAATGATCAGGAAAAAAAAATCAGCAACCGAACAGACGAAGAATACGAGAAAATTTAAAAAAAACGAGAGAGAACAGAAGAAAACATGAGCAACTAAAAGAGAAACCAAGAAAGAAACAAACAAAATAACATTGAAGCGCGACAATCAACAACACGAGAAAAACAAAATCAAACAAAGAAGAAGAAAAGTAAAGGCAGCAAACATAAAAAGAAAGCAAAACAAAGAAGAAGAAAAAATGAGGAATTAAATGAGAACAACACCGAAATAGAAGGGAGAAATCAAAAAATAAGGATGAAGGAAAAGAATGAATGAAAAACATCGAAAAAGCATTGAAGACAAAGAATAATGATGATGACAATAATAATAATAATGATCATCATCATCATCAGGTGCCCTGTGCATGTCGTTGGCGATCATGGACTTCCATCCATATCTATCTCTCGTTGCCACCCAGCATCTCCCCCACCCTCCTCATCCCCACCACTCTGCAAGCCCATCCAGCATTCTCTCCCTGGTCGACCTTGTGATCTCTTCCCCTCCAGCTTTCCTGTTGTGACCAGTGCTCCAAATCCCCCTTCCTCATAAAATGGCCTATAAATGTTGCCTGTCTTTCCTAATCTTCCTTAGGAGTGATCTACTTGTGTCTTCCTCCACCAATCTGCCTCGTTTGTTTTCTTTGCTGTCCATGGAACTCTCAACATTCTTCTTAGAAACCACATCTCGGCTGCCTCAATCTTGCTTTGGCTTTGCTTGCTGACTGTCCATGCCTCGCATCCATACAACAGTACTGGTTCTATATAACATTCAAGGACTCTCAATGCCTATCAATTAACATCAGAAAGAGAGTCCTTGAATGTTATATAGAACCAATAAAAATGATAATAATAATAATAATATAATAATAATAATAATATACACACACACACACACAACACAAACGTTCCGTTTACCAAGCATGAAAAATGAACAAAAACATCATTTGAGTAACAGTTGTTTACGTTCAGAAAAATCAGAACATACGAGCATCAGCCTGAATTATCTTTAAGTTAAAGTGACGCTTGTAGTAATTTTGTCTAAAATTTCAAACCTATCAAACTTACCTCAAACAGAATCATTCAAACTGCAAGCACACACGCACTGAACTGAACTGAGGTTACTGCTATTACCGTCCCTCGACCGTACAGTCTGGCGTAGAAGAATCGAAACCGGATGTACCACTTCAGAAGTGTATCGTATCCAATCTGCACAGAAAAACGAGCTGCACGGAAAGCTAGGGCTGCAAACCCTTCAACCACAGTAACCGACCACAGATGTCCAACCTGTGGACGTTACTTCCGTGCCCGATCGGATTGATCATCACCTCAGGACACACTGACTCAAAATCAACTTCATGAAGCCATGGTCATTGTCCACGATGACAGATAACACCACAAGAAAACAGCCACAGTCAGCAACGCTCGCAAACTGAACGCCAAGTGATCCAGTTAGAATGTGTGTGTAAACTTGAACTTGACAGAAAACCCGGACATGGAAGGCTGTATATTTTATTAACCATTTGTCTCCCGTACCTTGTCCACCAGCATCCTGCATTGTCAACCATGCTAGCAAAAGCAAAAACTGAACCTTTCGATTCCTCATCCTATCCACCAGCTTCCTCGTGGATAGAGTGAGGAAGCAGGAAGCTGGTGGATAAGGTGAGGAAAATAGGACGCTGGTGGATAGGGTAAGGAAGCAGGACGGTGGTGGATAGGGTGAGGAAGCAGGAAGCTGGTGGATAGGGTGAGGAAGCAGGAAGTGATGGATAGGGTGAGGAAGCAGGATGCTGGTGGATAGGGTAAGGAAGCAGGACGCTGGTGGATAGGGTGAGGAAGCAGGAAGCTGGTGGATAGGGTGAGGAAGCAGGAAGCCGATGGATAGGGTGAGGGAATCACAGGGTTCAGTTTTTTTTTTTGCAGATGGTGGATAGTGTGCGGGAGTCAAAGGGTTAAATAAACATTCTGGACGGGAGCCTGTGTTTCTGTTCTCCGCAGTTTCATTGTCAGTTCTGTCGTATTCGACGCAGAGTGTTGTCCCTACATCCGCTATGGTTATTCAGTCTTTGTCCTTTGTCAAGCCTGGTGTCATTAGCATCACAAACCTACATTGTTAACCCTATCACCATTGTCCACCAGCATCCTGATTTGTCAACCATGCTAGCAAAAGTAAAAACTGAACCTTTGATTCCCTATCTTATCCGCCAGTGTTTTTCATGCTTGGTAAACGGAACGTTTGTGTGTGTGTAAGTGTGTGTGATGGTGTGTGTGTGTGTTGTGTGTGTGTGTGTTGTGTGTGTGTGTTGTGTGTGTATTATTATTATTATTAATTATTATTATCATTATTATTATTATCATTATCTTTCTTTGACACAGGTTGATAAATTCAAATACCTGGAACGATCATTTCATCAGACGGCAGATGCACATCAAAATAGCCAGCAGAATCGGCCAAGCCAAAACAGCATCGGGAAGATGACAGCCATTCTTACCAACAAATGCCTATCAATTAACATCAGGAGGATGTGAGGCCTGGACAGTCAACAAACAAAGCCAGAACAAGATTGAGGCAGCCGAGATGTGGTTTCTAAGAAGAATGTTGAGAGTTCCATGGACAGCAAAGAAAACAAACGAGACTGTCTTGATGGAGGCAGACACAAGTACATCACTCTTAAGGAAGATTAGGAAAAGACAGGCAACATTTATTGGCCATTTTATGAGGAAAGGGGAATTAGAGCACCTGGTCACAGGAAAGCTGAAAGGAAAGAGAGCACCAGGTAGGCCAAGGGGAAAAAAATAGTGGACGGACTTGCAGAGTGGCTGAAGACAGATAGGGTGGAAGATATGCTTGCAGCAACAAGGGATAGAAACGTATGGAGGGCCATGATCGCTAACACCATGTGGCAAGGCACTTAATGATGATGAGAATCTGGGAACATTTTTTACAATGCTATGATGATGATGATGATGGGGATAATAATTATGATGCTATGGATTTCCATTCTGGATTGGGACTGCGTGACAGAGTTGTTTAATCTACGCTCAGTTTTCATAATTTCTCTTGCCAAGAGAAATTAGAGCACGTAGTCACAGCAGGAAAGCTGGAGGGAACATTCATCACCAGGTGAGACTTGACCATCAATGAATGAAAGAAGAAGAAGAAGAAAAAAGTACATACATTTGTGGTATTTACTGTGGGAAACGGCATGCTTGATGGCAACGTTCATGTCTTCATTTGATGAATTCTGTTTATTTGTGATACAAGTGGGAACACCAAGTGCTCGGCAGACGAGGGCAACATGAGTACAGTTTGCGGTGATAGAACTTGTGAGTCACTCATCTAAAGCATGGTTGTTCAGACTGACTTTTCCTAATAATTGTGGCGTTTATTAAAGAAGAACAACAAAAAACAAACAAATGAACAACCAATCAACCAACCAACCAACGAACGAACGAACCAACCAACCAACCAACCAACCAAACACACTAACAAACAAACAGGCAAAAAAAACCCACCAACAACCTAAAAACAAACAAACAAAAACAAAGCAAACATATAAACAAACAAAACAAAACAAACAAACAAACAACCCCCCCCCCCCCACGACATTTTATGAAGTAGGCTGTATTCTTTATTTGATGACGTTTTTTTCTATCACGCAATGAAGAACGTGGACTGAGGCAGCCACAGGCATTAGTGACATTACCGTTTGGACCTGTAGTAGTAACAAACCGTTTTGAGCCATCCAACCGATATAGCGTTCTTTTACCATTTACTTTTTCTTTTTTTTTCTTGCTTTTTTTAATCATGGCGCCCTTTGACGTTGGTAGCGTTTGCCACAGAAAAGCAGCATGTTTTATGGAAGCGTTCAGTGTTCATGTTTATCTCTCATGCAAAGAAGAACATTGGTTGGGGCAGCTGCTGGCAAAGGTGACTTTACTATTCTAATCTTTAGTGAAAAATCTTTTCAGTCCTCCAAATGACAGATTGCTTTTTAAGCATAAGAGGCAGGTACAGGCAAATGTGACATTACTCATATGACTGCTAGTGGAAAAAACTTGAGTCTTCCAAATGACGGAGTTTTTTAAGCATGAGAGGTAGCTACTGGCAAAGGTGACATTACCCTTATAACCGTTAGTGAAGAAACTTTTCAGTCCTCCCGGTGACAGAATGTTTTTTTTAAGCATGATGTCGATTAACCTTTGTGGCGTTTGCCGTAGAAAACGGCATGTTTTATGAGATGGGAGTGCTCTGTATTCTTTATTTGGCGAAATTTTTATCTCTCATGCAAGGAAGAACATTGACTGAGACAGTATAGGCAAGAGTAATATTACCGTCTTGACAACATCAGTTCTACAACGTCTGAGTCATCCAGTTGACAGCGCATTTCTTTAACCCTTTGACTCCAACACACTATCCACCAACTGCAAAAACTTAACCCTTTGACTCCTGCTGGAAGCTGGTGGATAGGGTGAGGGAGTTAAAGGGTTAAGTTTTTGCTTTGCTAGCATGGTTGACCATGCAGAATGCTGGTGGACAGGGTGGGGGAGTCAAAGGGTTAAGCTCGCATTCTGTGAAGTTTATGTCGTATATCATAGGAAACGGTATGTTTTATGGTTGCGTTCTGCATGCTTTAGTTGATGACATTTTTTATCTCTTATGCAAGGAGGAACACAACTTGTTGCAGCTACTAACAATAATTATATCAATGGTTTTGCCTGCAACGCAACAGGGTTTACGGTCAACCGACAGCATATTTCTTAAGCCGTTATGGCGATTGATGATATTTGTGGCGTTTGCTGTCGGAAACGACTTGCTTTATGGCATTGTCGTAAACGTTTCGAAATGGGCTGTAGTGGAGAGCAAGGGTGTGACTCAGTGACTCAGAAGATGATTACTACGACCGTTTTGTTTTAATATTGTTTTTATTGTCAGAAACTGATGCTTGCTCTGCTACTCATGAAAGAAAAGCAAACAAACAAAATAAGAGAGAGAGAGAGAGACAGAGAGAGGGAGACAGACAGACAGACAGAGAGGAGAGAGAGAGAGGAGAGACAGACAGAGATAGAGATAGAGGGAGGAAGTGAGGGAAGGAGGGACAGAGGAAGAGAGAAAGAGAGAGAGAGAGAAAGCAAGAAAGAGATATAGAGAGATAGAGAAAGAGACAGACAGTCAAAGAGAGAGAGAGAGACAGAGACAGAGACAGAGATAGAGACAGAAAGAGAATGAGAGAGAGAAGGAAATGCAAGAGAGAGAGAGAGAGACAGACAGACAGACAGTCAGACAGAGACAGATAGAGAGAGTGAGAGAGAGAGAGAGAAGGAAATGCAAGAGAGAGAGACAGAGACAGAGATAGAGACAGAGAGACAGGGAGAGAGAGAGAGAGAGATGATTTGGTAGATCCGTAGTTAGAACATAAATCCCAGCGACCGTAGAGCACAGTGGAAAAGATCTCCATTCTTCATGTAACAGAATACATTCTCCAGCTGATGGAATTTTTATCTTTCACACAAAGGAGGACCACTAGTGGTTGTGGCTGACAGTCAAGGGTTGAATTACGATTTGGTGTTGAAGTACCACAAGTTGTGAGTCATCCGTGTGCAGACACAGAAAACAGCACACCGTACTTGTAATCCTGAGGCCGTGGACTTGTGTCCTGATGGTGTGGTTGGTGTTTTTGTTGATTGTGATCCAGTGGTTTGAGGGTCTGTGTGGGAAAGGTGAGAGCCAAAGTTCCAATCTACGTTAGAAGAGGAAGAGAGAGAGAGAGAGAGAGAGAGAGAGAGGGAGAGAGAAAAAGAGAGAGAGAGAGTGAGTGAGAGAGAGGAGAGTGAGAGAGGAGAGAGTGAGAGAGAGAGAGAGTGAGAGAGAGGAGAGTGAGAGAGGAGAGAGAGAGGGAGGATGGAAGGAGAAAGAGAGGGAGGGAGATAGGGAAGGAGAGAAAGAGAGGGAGGG
>JAPXFY010000027.1:9378068-9398979 GCA_030674185.1 Monoplex corrugatus | reverse complement strand
AAAGAACTTTGAAGGACCACCCATAATGAAAGATGAAGTTAGAGCAGCACTGAAAAAGATGAAACCAGAAAAAGCCCCAGGACCAGACAATATTACTACAGAGATGATTAAATCCCTGGAGGAATAAGGTATTGAAAAAATAACAGTCGTCCTAAATTAAATTTCTGACACCGGAAAAAAACCCCAACGATATGTCAAAATCAGTTTTCATCACTGTTCCAAAGAAAACAGGGACTATAGAATTGCGAACTCCATCGTACAATCGAGTTGATGAGTCATGTAACAAAAATCTATGAAAATAATCATGATGAAGACATTAAAATAGAATCAAAAGAGAAATAGCAAAGAACAGTGTGAATTTGTTGAAGGGAAAGGAACTATTAAAACCATACACATCCCAAAAACTATCATAGAGAGGTCAGTTGAGATGAATAAGGATTTATATTTATGCTTTGTTTATCATACTAAGGCCTTCGATCAGGTAAGACATGAAGAATTGATTAACCAGCTAGAGAGACTCAGCATTGATGGGAAAGATCTAAGAATAATCAGAAATATGTATTGGGAACAAACAGCTGCAATGAAAATAGAAAACGATACAAGCTCTTTCCAAAATATCAAAAGGGGAGTCAGGCAAGGTTGTTTTTTGTCACCAGATCTGTTTTCATTTTACAGAGACACCATCACGAGAAACCTTGAAGAATAGCCCGGATTAAAGGTTGGAGGGAAAATAATAAACAACACTCGATATGCAGATGACACGTTCTGATTGCAGAAAATGAAAGGGACCTACAAAACCTTGTGAATATAATAGAAATAGAAATAGAAAGCAACATTAAAGGTTAAAGTTAAATAGCGAGAAGACTGAAGTCATAGTAATCAGTAAAATCATGAATTCCGCTCATGCAAAATAACAACAAACGGCACAACCTTGAGACAGGTTGATAAGTTTTAATATCTGGGAACGATCATCTCCCCAGATGGCAGATGCACATCAGAAATAGCCAGCAGAATCGGCCAAGCCAAAACATCATCCAAGAAGATGAAAAGCATTCTAAACAACAAATGTCTATCAATTAACATCAGGAAAGAGTTCTTGAATGTTATATAGAACCAATACTGTTGTACGGTTGTGAGGCATGGACTGTCAACACGCAGAGCCAGAACAAGATTGAGGCAGCTGAGATGTGGTTTCTAAGAAGAATGTTGAGAGTTCCATGTATAGCAAAGAAAACAAACAAGACGGTCTTGATGTAGGCAGACACAAGAAGGTCATTAATAAAGAAGATAAGGAAAAGACAGGCAACATTTAGAGCCCATTATATAGCACCTGATCACAACAGGAAAGCTGGAGGGAAAGAGAGTACCAGGTAGACCCAGGAAAAAAGTTATGGACGGACTTGCAGAGTTGCTGAAGACAGAGAGGGTGGAAGATGTGCTTGTGGCAACAAGGGATAGATACATATGGAGGGCCATGATCGCCAAAGCCATGCGGCAGGGTACTTGATGATGATGATGATGAATGTTCACATGTCGACCCTGTGGGCAACAACACAATCCACCATCTACGTAAATGGTTAGACGCACATTTGCTTTACAAAACAATATGAATAAATCTTGAATGGCTTCCTAATCATACAAATAATCAGTTAGATAATTTGATTAAGCAGCCTATGAAGAATACATTCATTCCTGTTTTGTGTGATTTCAGAACACCACTCCTTTGTTACGTCTTGTTCAAATAACTAATACAAAGAACACAAAACTTGCCTTCGTACTGATCAAGGATCGCAAGGAGCAAGAAAAACGGTCAATGGGCAGATCCTAACGTGACAATGGGCAGATCCTAACGTGTCAGTGGGCAGATCCGAACGTGTCAGTGGGCAGATCCTAACGTGTCAGTGGGCAGATCCTAACGTGTCAATGGCAGATCTAACGTGTAGTGGGCAGATCCTAAGTGACAATGGGCAGATCTACGGACATTGGGCATCCTAACGTGTCAGTGGGCAATCCTAACGTGTCAGTGGGCAGATCCTAATGTCAGTGGCAGATCCTAAGTGTCAGTGGGCAGATCCTAACGTGTCAGTGCGAACTAACGTGTCAGTGGCAGTCCTAACGTGACAATGGGCAGATCCTAACGTGTGAATGGGCAGATCCTGACGTGTCAATGGGGAGATCCTAACATGTCAGTGGGCAGGTCCTAACGTGTCAGTGGGCAGATCCTAACGTGTTGATGGACAGATCCTAACGTGTCAGTGGGCAGATCCTAACGTGTCAGTGGGCAGATCCTAACGTGTCAGTGGGCAGATCCTAACGTGTCAGTGGGCAGATCCTAACGTCTCAGAGGGCAGATCCTAATGTGTCAGTGGGCAGATCCTAACGTGTCAATGGGCAGATCCTAACGTGTCAGTGGGCAGATCCTAACATGTCAGTGGACAGATCCTAACGTGTCAGTGGGCAGATCCTAACGTGTCAGTGGGCAGATCCTAACGTGTCAGAGGGCAGATCTTGACGTGTCAAAGGGCAGATCCTAACATGTCAGTGGGCAGATCCTGACGTGTCAGTGGGCAGATCCTAACGTGTCATTGGGCAAATCCTAACGTGTTGATAGGCAGATCCTAACTTGTCGACCCACATTGCTGAGGCACTGTTTGTATGTTTCAAGATATGTTGATGCCCTTATATGACTGATGTTTTTGCTGTTCTGTTGTTAAGTACATATGACTGTATACATGTTTCAAGTTATGTTGATGCTTTTATATAACTTATTTTGCTTCTGTTTTGTTGTTGAGTACATTTGACTGTATACATGTTTCAAGTTATTGATGCTTTTATGTGACTTATTTTCCTGCTATTTTGTTGTTGAGTACATTTGACTGTATATATGTTTCAAGTTATGTTGATGCTTTCATGTAACTTATTTTGCTGCTGTTTTGTTGTTGAGTACATATGACTGTATATATGTTTCAAGTTATGTTGATGCTTTTATATAACTTATTTTGCTGCTGTTTTGTTGTTGAGTACATTTGACTTTTACATGTTTCAAGTTATGTTGATGCTTTCATGTAACTTATTTTGCTGCTGTTTTGTTGTTGAGTACATAGACTCTTTACATGTTCAAGTATGTTATGCTTTATGTACTTAATTTGCTGCTGTTTTGTTGTTGATACATTTGACTCTTCATGTTTCAAGTTTGTTGATGCTTCATGTAACTTATTTTGCTGCTGTTTTGTTGTTGAGTACATATGACTGTATATATGTTTCAAGTTATGTTGATGCTTTCATATATTATTTGCTGCTGTTTTGTTTTGAGTACATTTGACGTATATATGTTTCAAGTTATGTTGATGCTTTTATGTGACTTATTTGCTGCTGTTTTGTTGTTGAGTGCATTTGACTGTATACATGTTCAAGTTTGTTGAGCTTTTATGTGACTTATTGCTGCTGTTTGTTGTGAGTACATTTGACTGTATACATGTTCAAGTTGTTGATCTTTTATATGACTACGTTGCTGCTGTTTTGTTGTTGAATACACTTGTGCTTCAGTTCCTCGTATCATCATGTTCTCTTGGTTTGAATGGAACTAAAGGCAAGAGACTTACAACAAACTCAGTCATCAAGTTTCTACTCTTTCCATACAATGAGCAGAAGACTTGTGACGATTGTTTTAACACTTCCTGTCCGACGAGACGCAGTGAGCGGCTTTGCTGACTTTCAAAATGGCCAGCGAGCCGCTCACTGCAGCTCGGCACGGTTCGTCACTTTGTACTTGCGTTTCTTCCCCATTTAACGACATACAACTGCATGACAGCAGATAACGACAGTCAGATACTTCCTTTTCCTTTTTCAGCCATTTTGCTTTGTCATTCCATGTGTTGCCTTTGTGTGAGCGCCTCGTTTGTAGATATGTTTTCACTTTCGTAAGCGGAGTTGCCAAGGCGTCAGGCAGTCGGCGTCCTGTTAGGCTCACTTCTGCTCAGGATGTCGCACTTTTTCAGAAATTTTTGACAAAAGTGATGATGAGATAGCTGCCAGTGACAGTGATGATAGCTTTGTTGAGAGTGCATCAAGTGCCGAGTCAGAAGAAGCGAGTGTTCACGATCGTGAAGGGCTTTCTTGTTCTGCAAAGAGACCACGTCTCTCCCGTTCTGTTTCTTTTACATCATCTACAGACACATTGGGGCAGGAACAAGGCAGATCGGTTGATTCTCCTGGTGACAGTGGTGATGTGGGTTGTAGGGAGGAGAGTGACAAGGATAAAGCAGGTTTGCTCAAAGTAGGCCTAACACCAGTACATGCCCAGGATGGACAGTGGTGTAATAATAGTAGTTTTGTGTTATTTTAGGTGCGTGACCTGACAATGATCAGTGTTATGTAACTTCACATTATATGAAAAATGAACTTTTTTTAGGTGCTGTGTTCATTTAATGGATGTTGAGGAATATTTTTTCTTCGTTGACTTTGGAGCTATATGGATTACCTGGTCAGCTGGAGCTTAGTACTAACTGTATGCACAAAAAAAATATCTGCATCAAATAGTATGCATGCAAAACTCACAGGTCAAGTTTTATATAATGAACGTTATCATAATTTTATTACCTGTATGTTGTTTGAAATTCAGTTCTGTACAACACAATAAAAACCTTTTTGTTCTATGTTGAATACAAACATATCTACAAGTGTTTTACTGACCTTACCCCCTGTTCCAAAACAGGTCGCAGATGAACCCTGCATCCAGTCTGAAAACCCTTAACGTACAGGAAGAGTTAATCTCCGTTGGAAAAAAAGGTCAAACTATGATGTCCATTTTGACGTTTGCACCGATTCATGTTAGGTACGTGATTCGGATGATTTTCTGACTGAAGGACTGTGATAATTTCAAATTTGATCGTAAATACTTAATAGAAGTGAACACAATATTTCCATGGCAATGCTGATATATAAAACACATAGGATTTGTTGTAACTGACTTGAATGTTGTATCAAATACGTTAAACGATGGAGACGTGAGTCAGTAAGAAGTTCTGTTGCTTGTGATGGTTTAAAGTTGGAGCTGGGATGATCGATATTTTACGCCTGAGCATTGTTCTGGCGCAGACGTGCAGAGCTACTGTGTGTCTGCTCAAACCGTGCAAAGGCGCAGTCTTCAGTAAGTTCAAAGTCCGTCGCCTTCCAGTCTGCAAAAATCAAAGTTCTAACACAACACCGACTTCTATTTCAAAGACAACTGTAAGATCAACCTTGCGGGATTCAGTGAGCTTTCTGGTGCATAGTGCAGTGATAATTTCATGATTGCTATCTTAATCAGATTTGTTTTCTTTTAAGTGTTGGGAAGAACTTATATTTTCTGATCTTACTGTCTGCCCCAGTGTCTATTTCTGTTTTTCATTTTCAACTACAACAAAGGTCAAAGTGGAAGACACCCCACACTTTCCTGATGATTTATGACTTTCCTACAGACTCTCGTGGTTTCTTTGACAGCAGAGATGTAAACAGTTTACCGGAAATTTATTTCCTTTGCTTTCTGCAGTGATTTATTATCTTCACAACTTTAACAAAACAAAACAAATCAATATGAACAGATGTAAAGCAGCTCCACCAGCTCTCCACCACCACTACCACCACCAACACTAAAACACTCTCCACCATCATCTAAACCACAACTTTCACCACCACCACCACCACCACCACCACATCCACCACCACCACCACCACCACTACCACTATTTCAATAATTATTCGTTAACTCCACAGAGGTGTCTCCAAATCTGTCATTCTTTAAATGCTACTTCTGGAACGTGAAACTAACAAAATAGTTTTACTTTGAATTAAAACATATTGTCAAACACTGTAATCTTCCATCTTCTTCTTTTACTCCGTGAACATCCACTGGGGCACTGCCTTAGAGTTGTTCACCAGATTCTTCCTGCTCTGTCGTTTGTATGACAAAGCCTGGGTCTTTGCAAATGTTTTCTTTGTCCATCCTGCATTGTTGTCAGTCCATCGTATTTTCTGTTTTCTCTTAGAGCTGTCTCCCTCCCTAAACCGTTCCTTGGAGGAGTGATTTAGCAAGGCCATTAGATCTTGTCAGTTGGCCATATCAATGCATTTTTCTCTCCTGAATTGAAGTCAGCAGATCATCATATGATCTAAAGTGCTGTGTGATGGTTTGGTACAGGTGTCATTGGTGATATGATCAGTGTATCTGATGGTTTGGTGCAGGTGTCATTGGTGATATGATCAGTGTATCTGATGGTTTGGTACAGGTGTCATTGGTGATATGATCAGTGTATCTGATGGTTTGGTACAGGTGTCATTGGTGATATGATCATTGTATCTGATGGTTTGGTACAGGTGTGATTGGTGATATGATCAGTGTATCTGATGGTTTGGTACAGGTGTCATTGGTGATATGATCAGTGTATCTGATGGTTTGGTGCAGGTGTCATTGGTGATATGATCAGTGTATCTGATGGTTTGGTGCAGGTGTCATTGGTGATATGATCAGTGTATCTGATGGTTTGGTACAGATGTCATTGGTGATATGATCAGTGTATCTGATGGTTTGGTACAGGTGTCATTGGTGATATGATCATTGTATCTGATGGTTTGGTGCAGGTGTCACTGGTGATATGATCAGTGTATCTGATATTTAGTATCTTGCGATATCACATTTCCGTGAATGGATTCATCTTTCTACATCTGCTGTGAGGGTCCATGTCTGGCATGCATGCAGAAAGATGGAATTTACCAGTGCACGTAAGAGCCTGATCTTGTATTTCATGAAGAAGTTCTTGTCCTTCCATACAGGTTTCTGTGTGGACAGTGCTGGTGTTGTCTTGAGATGTTTTCTGTCTAGAATTCCACATTAATAACAATGGATCCCAGATAAATGAAATATTGAACAGTTTCTAGCTTCAGTCCATGGACAGTTATATCAGTAATGATGGTGGTACTGTGACTGGCCATCAACTTGGTCTTCTCAGCAATGATTTCAATGCAATATCTTGTCCATGTTTTTATCTAAACTTTTAATAAGCTTATCTGCTCACTGCCCACCCAGACATCAATGTCATCTGCAAAACGAAGTTTTATGATAGTTATCTCTCCAGTGCTGTGTTGACGTGATCCTCAAGTGCGGCAGTTCTAATGACGTTCCAGGAATATGTTGAAGAGTGTTGCAGACAGAAGACGGCCTTGACGAATTCCAATCAAACTGTGGAACCACGTCTAGTGACGCCTCGTATAATTACGGCGCCAGTTGTTTTGGAGTATAGTTGCTGTATGGTGTTGATTAGTTTTTGTTTTGATGTTAAATGTCTTCGTTATGGCTTACATTACCTCCTGTTGGATTTTGTTCAATGCCTTTCTTTGATGTCTATGAAGACGTAATAAACTCCCTCTGGTGCTGGAGACGTTTTTGGCAAAGGAGACGCAGGTTTAAGATCTTTTCAATAGTATTTCGTCTTTTGTGAAATCACGCCTTTTCTTTAACAGTGATTGTATCAGCTTGTGACTGTAATCTATTCGACATAATTTGGAGCCTTACTTTGCAGGCGTGGTTAATCAAAAGAAAAGAAACCTGAACGACGTAGATAGGAGCTCCACTGGAGTACCTTTGTCTGGTGGGAATGTCTTGCTGATGTCAGTCATCATCATCATCATCAGGTGCCCTGCCGCATGGCATTGGTGATCATGGACTTCCATCTGTCTCTATCCCTCATTGCCCCTAGCATCTCTCCCACCCCCCTCGTTCCCAGCCACTCTGCAAGTCCATCCAGCATTCTCTCCCTGGGTCTACCCGGTGCTCTCTTTCCCTCCAGCTTTCCCATTGTGACCAAGTGCTCCAAATCCCCCTTCCTCATAAAATGGCCTATAAATGCTGCCCGTCTTTTCCTGATCTTCCTTATGTGTCTGCCTCCATCAAGACTGACTCTTTTTTTTTTTTTTTTTTTTGCTGTCCATGGAACTCTCAACATTCTTCTTAGAAACCACATCTTGGCTGCCTCAATCTTGTCCTGGCTTTGTTTGTTGACTGTCCACGCCTCACATCAGTACAACAGTATTGGTTCTATATAACATTCATGAACTCTCTTCCTGATGTTAATTGATAGACATTTGTTGGTAAGAATGCCTGTCATCTTCCCGAATGCTGTTTCTGATGTCAGTAGAGGAATAAACACAAAAACCAGTCTTGATCTTTCCCAAATCTCTGACAGTTGAAACCATTATAAACCTTTTCTTGCTGAAAATTAAGTTAACGTTACATTTTTGTCTGTTTTCTTTGTTTATTTTCATCTGTCAATGATGCTTGCACATGTGTGTATATTTCAGACTTAATTATTTTGTGTTACATGTCAGAGATATGTGTCTTAAAATAATGTTATAGCTGTCTTCTGGAATACATGTATTCATTATTCGTAAGTCAATTTCACAGACATTTTAGAATTGTGACAATGTTACATGTATGGCAGGAACGTGATGATGATGATGATGATGATGATAATAATAATAATAATTACAATATTTATATAGCGCAAAATCTTGATAAAATCAAATCTAAGCGCTGAATGATGATGACACTGAACATAAATAACTATTGATATAACGTATTGACCTGTTTGCTATTAAAATAAATCTTAGAAATGTTGTGTATGTATGTATGTATGCATATATGTATGTATGCATTTATGTATGTATGTATGTGTGTATGTATGTATGTATGTATGTATGTATGTATGTGTAAATATACATACATATAAGGGATCTTAAACTAAAGGGAATATGGGGGTGGCTTGGTGGTGAGTGAAAGAGAGTAGATACCAAAAAAGAAGATCAAGACAGAATATTGTGAAATTAGTGAGTGGTAAAGTGATGGGTAGTGGTGGAGAGAAGAATGGATGTGGGATGGTGAAAGACAGATGGAAAACATTCCTAGTGTGAGTGAAGGACGATATTCAAGTAGCACTGGTGATGGAAACGTTGTGACTGAGATGGAAAAATTCTAATGTGAGTGAAGTAAGACATTTTTGAGTTGCTGTCTATGTGTGTCATATAACACAGCACGTAATGATTACGTAATGTTTTTAAACGCATACTTTGTTGAAATTCCCGACACGACGTGAAAATGGCTGGCATTTCAGCATTGTGGAAATCTGGATGTATGTATATGGAAAAGAACCTTGGCAGTAAAACTTTTAAAACATCGCTGTCTTTCTTGTGTATACACTGAGCCCATGGATAACACCAGACACTAACTTCCCAGGAGAACGAATGCCGAAAACGGTGTTGGTTATTCAGGTACACATGTTTTGCTTGTGGCTTTAGCATGCAGATGTTCCACAGTCAGTCGTCGCTCT
This sequence comes from Monoplex corrugatus, assembly GCA_030674185.1. Lineage (NCBI taxonomy): Eukaryota > Metazoa > Mollusca > Gastropoda > Littorinimorpha > Ranellidae > Monoplex > Monoplex corrugatus. The sequence continues at coordinate 9,389,620 of JAPXFY010000027.1, read as the reverse complement.
TTTTCTGTGTCTGGTCCATTTCAGTGGAACATCTTCCTCTGTCTATTCCACAGTCACATTATTATTATTATTATTATTATTATGAACATTTAGTACGCCTAATCAAATTAATGCCCTAGGCGTTTACAATGGCAAAACATATAACCAGAATCACAAGCACACACACCCACAGAAGCACCCACACACACACAAACACACACACACACACACAAACACACACACAGCATGACATGCAAATACAATGACACATTGACACTAAGACACTATAATGTCACCATTACATTACATGGGGGGAAGGGGGCAGAGATTACCAGTTTTGGGAAACAGGTAAGTTTTGAGGGAGCGTTTGAATGTGGACAGAGAGGGTGAGTATCTAAGAGAGCGAGGTAACTGATTCCAGATGGTTGAAGCTTGATAGGAAAAAGAACGCTGCCCAAACCTTTTAGTGCGGACTATGGGGATACTATAGAGACGGGTATCAGATGAGGACCGCAAAGCTCGAGATGGCGTGTAGAGATGTAACAGATGGGTGAGATACTCAGGACAGGAAGACTCAATAGATTTGAAGCAGAGGCAGGCAATCTTGTAGGATATTCTTTGCTGAACAGGGAGCCAGTGGAGAGAACAGAGCAATGGCGTAACATGGTTAAATTTTGAAGAGCGGAAGATGAGACGGGCAGCATGATTTTGAACTTTCTGAAGTTTGTTAATGAGATGAGAGGGGGAACCAGAAAAAAGAGCATTACAGTAATCGAGACGGGATAGAACAAATGCACAGACAAGAGCCTTTGTCGTGTCTTCTGAGAGGAGGTGGCGGATAGAAGCAATTCGGCGGAGTTCAAGAAAACAAGTCCGACATGCTGTTCCTTCAAGTCTAACTTGAAGACATGGCCTTTTGTCCTGCAGTGATTTCCCCCTCTATATCTGTCTTCCTTCAAGTCTAACTTGAAGACATGGCCTTTTGTCCTGCAGTGATTTCCCCTCTATAGTCTGTCTTCCTTCACGTCTAACTTGAAGACATGGCCTTTTTCGTGCAGTGATTTTCCCCTCTATATCTGTCTTCCTTCAAGTCTAACTTGAAGACATGGCCTTTTGTCCTGCAGTGATTTTCCCCTCTATAGTCTGTCTTCCTTCACGTCTAACTTGAAGACAGACCTCTTTGTCCAGCAGCGATTTCCCCCTCTATAGTCTGTCTTCCTTCAAGTCTAACTTGAAGACAGAACTTTACGTCCTGCAGTGATTTCCCCCTGTATAGTCTGTCTTCCTTCACGTCTAACTTGAAGACAGAACTTTACGTCCTGCAGTGATTTCCCCCTGTATAGTCTGTCTTCCTTCACGTCTAACTTGAAGACAGACCTCTTTGTCCAGCAGTGATTTCCCCCTCTATAGTCTGTCTTCCTTCACGTCTAACCTGAAGACATACCTTTTTGTCCAGCAGTGATTTCCCCCTGTATAGTCTGTCTTCCTTCACGTCTAACTTGAAGACAGACCTCTTTGTCCAGCAGTGATTTCCCCCTTTATGTGCCCATCCTTTTGTTCCACTCTACTACTGTCCTCCTTCTCCTGGTTTGTATGTGATTTGTACCCTGGAGTTTTAGTCACTGTGACTGAATGCTTTGGTGAATGATGAGAGCGCGCGCTTTGGTGTGATATTTATATATCAAGATTTGTCGCCTCGTAAATGTCGTAGCGATTATTAACACGTAACCTACTGGACGAAGCAGCAGGGAAGTTTCAGTCTTTTTCTCCCAATTTTTGTATTTGTTGTTTGTTCATTGTGATCTTATGTCTATGCTTGACAAAGGTCAGATGGCCAAAAAATTGCGCCTGCTTTGTCTGGTTGTATTAAATACGCATTCTGATTTTTTTTTCGATTTTTTGTGATTTATGTAACTGTCACAGGAGGGATTTTTGGGGTTATGTTCTGGAAGGTGGGGTGGGGATGTTTAGAATTTGGGGGATGTTTATGTGGAATTGACTTTTTATATGGAGATCACACACAACAACGAGAAGGGAGGAGAGACGAGTAGAAGCGCACTAAGCATACTAGCAATAAGTTTAAAAAGCAGTCCACACATTGCATTACAAGTCAATATAGTTTCTTTAATTGAGCATGTTCAACTTACAGCATAATCATTCATCCTCTTGTTCGTATTTGCCTACGTCCTCAAGCAATCCTACTTCTTTGCCCATTAGCCCTAAAACTCTACGTTGGACTAAAAATATCAACATACCTTCACTACATGTTTCTGGCAAGGCTCAGCACCTATGCCAGGTTGAGTGGCCTGTCTCCCACTATGACCGTCAACTCCGACCGTTCTGTCTCTCTGTGTCTGTCTTTCCCTCTGTGTTATTTCCATTTTCATTTATAGAACGTGGATCAGAACGCACTGGGGCTCTGATCCGACCTTTCTGTGATGACTGTTGAGAATGTTCTTCTACTTGTGAATGCATAAAGCAGGAGTTGACGTGGACAAGCACAGGCCAGACCCTTCCACTGAGACAATAGACCGCTCCCTTTTACTGGGGCGATCCTCGAAAACATCCCAAGAGAGTTGCATGTACACCTGGCTCTATTGTTTAATTGTCTCGTTTACAGTTTAACATAAGCGTGATTGGCTGTACTGCTAGATGTTGGTTAATCCTAAGTCATCAGTCGAGAGGCTGGTTGTCTGCCCCACCAGACATTGTCCACATCTTGTCTCAGACTGAAGTACAGATTTGGGCCTGTTTCTACCTGAGGGGTTTCTGTGATAATATGCCCCCTCCCCCTTAAAAAATAATTTAAGGATCTACCCTCTGACACGTTAGGATCTGCCCACTGACACGTTAGGATCTGTCCACTGATACGTTAGGATCTGCCCACTGATACGTTAGGATCTGTCCACTGATACGTTAGGATCTGTCCACTGATACGTTAGGATCTGCCCACTGACACGTTAGGATCTGTCCACTGATACGTTAGGATCTGTCCACTGACACGTTAGGATCTGCCCATTGATACGTTAGGATCTGTCCACTGACACGTTAGGATCTGCCCACTGACACGTTAGGATCTGCCCACTGACACGTTAGGATCTGCCCACTGACACGTTAGGATCTGTCCACTGATACGTTAGGATCTGCCCACTGACACGTTAGGATCTGCTCATTGACTGTTTTTCTTAGTCCCTGCGATCCTTAATCAGTACGAAGGCAAGTTTTGTGTTCTTTGTGTTAGTTATTTGAACAAGAAGTAACAATGGAGTGGTATTCTGAAATCACACAAAACAGGAATGAATGTATTCTTCATAAGCTGCTTGATCAAATTATCTAACTGATTATTTGTACGATTAGGAAGCAATTCAAGATTTATTCATATTGTTTTGTAAAGCAAATGTGCGTCTAACCATTTACGTAGACGGTGGATTGTGTTGTTGCCCACAGGGCTGACAGGTGAACATTATCATCATCATCAAGTACCCTGCTGCATGGCTTTGGCTATCATGGCCTTCCATATGTATCTGTCCCTTGTTGTCACAAGCACATCTTCCACCCTCTCTGTCCTCAGCGACTCTGCAGTCTGTCCATAACTTTTTCCCTGGGTCTACCAGGTACTCTCTTTCCCTCCAGCTTTCCTGTTGTGATCAGGTGCTATATAATGGGCTCTAAATGTTGCCTGTCTTTTCCTAATCTTTTTATTAATGACCTTCTTGTGTCTGCCTACATCAAGACCGTCTTGCTTGTTTTCTTTGCTATACAAGGAACTCTCAACATTCTTCTTAGAAACCACATCTCAGCTGCCTCAATTTTGTTCTAGCTTTGCGTTTTGACTGTCCATGCCTCACAACCGTATAACATTATCGGTTCTATATAACATTCAAGAACTCTCTTCCTGATGTTAATTGATAGACATTTGTTGTTTAGAATGCTTTTCATCTTCTTGGATGCTGTTTTGGCTTGGCCGATTCTGCTGGCTATTTCTGATGTGCATCTGCCGTTTGGTGAGATGATCGTTCCCAGATATTAAAACTTATCAACCTGTCTCAAGGTTGCGCCGTTTGTTGCTATTTTGCATGAGGGGAATTCATGATTTTACTGATTGCCATGACTTCAGTTTTCTAGCTATTTAGCTCCAACCTTTAATATTGCTTTCTATTTCTATTTCTATTATATTCACAAGGTTTTGTAGGTCTATTTTATTTTCTGCAATCAGCACGATGTCATCTGCGTATCGAGTGTTGTTTATCATTTTTCCTCCAACCTTTAATCCGGGGTATTCTTCAAGGTTTCTCGTGATGGTGTCGCTGTAAAATGAAAACAGATCTGGTGACAAAAAACAACCTTGTCTGACTCTTCTTTTGATATTTTGGAAAGAGTTTGTATCGTTTCCTATTTTTATTGCAGCTGTTTGTTCCCAATACATTTTTTTTTCCTATTATTCTTAGATCTTTCCCATCAATGCTGAGTCTCTCTAGCTGGTTGATCAATTCTTCATGTCTTACCCGATCGAAGGCCTTAGTATGATGAACAAAGCATAAATATAAATCCTTATTCATCTCAATTGACCTCTCTATGATAGTTTTTGGGATGTATATGGCGTTAATAGTTCCTTTCCCTTCAACAAATCCACACTGTTCTTTCGCTATTTCTCTTTTGATTCTATTTTTATGTCCTGATCCTGATTATTCTCAATAGGATTTTTGTTACATGAATCATAAACCTGATTGTACGATGGAGTTCGCAATTCTATAGTCCCTGTTTTCTTTGGAACAGCGATGAAAACTGATTTTGACATATCGTTGGGGATTTTTCCGGTGTCAGAAATTTAATTTAGGACGACTGTTATTTTTTCAATACCGTATTCCTCCAGGGATTCACTCATCTCTGTAGTAATATTGTCTGGTCCTGGGGCTTTTTCTGGTTTCATCTTTTTCAGTGCTGCTCTAACTTCATCTTTCATTATGGGTGGTCCTTCAAAGTTCTTTCTTATAATGAGTTCTTCATTACTGTCATCTTCAAAAAGGTATTTACTGTACTCTCTCCATCTATCTAATATTTTGTCTTTTTCCATGATAAGCGTACCATATTTCGGTTTTTAAACAACCAGTTGATATGCATGTATTTTTTCTGTGGACAATTTCTTCAAATCTTCTGTACATATCCTGAGGATCTGTTTCGTGTCGGGCTTCTATTTCTTTGCACTTGTTTTCAGCCAAGCTTCCTAAGCTTCATTGCACCTATTCCTGATTTCTTTGTTTATCTTCTTGTATCTTTCCTCCTTTCCCTTTGCCTTCCTCCATTCTTCCATTAAGCCTAGAATTTCTTTTGTAATCCTGTTCTTTTTTGCTTTTCTGTCTACTCTAGGGATTTCATCACAAGCTTCATTTATTGAGTTTTTCAACTTTGTCCATTGTTCCTCACTGTCACTAATGTCTTCCAGAGCAATGAATTTGTTTTGAACATGTACGTTACATTTTTTACGTATCGCTTCACCTGTCTTTAAGAGTCCAACATTTAGTTTGATGTGGCGTTTAGTCTGTTTCTTTTTCCTTAATTTCAGCCTAAATCTTCCCACTACACGATTGTGGTCACTGTTGCAGTCTGCGCCTGTAGTGTTCTTGCTATCAGCAAAAACTTTCTAAATCATGATTTTTCTTTGGGAAAATACGATGGTGGTTTCAAGTTGCCTTCCATCGGTTTGTGTGCGGTCTCTTCTATAGCCTTTGTCGTTTCCACGACAACCTACAAGGCAATAGGGGTTATTTTTTTCAGGGTTTACTCCCTTAGCCTTATTCTCTCCGGAGATATCCTCAATGCAGTGGTGCTATTTACCCACAGCTGGGGGTTTGGTTCATGGGCACCAGGGCATATCCACACGCCGGTTGGCCTGCGTGCCGCACGTCTGGGTCCAGACCTCCTCCGAGTCCTTGTGGTTTAGCCTGAGTCTGTGAGATGCTCACTTACCACATGTCGCAACGAGGAGGCATAATGTCGATGTAAGGTGAACGTTTCGACTATCACTATAGATCGGCCAGGTATGGACTGTGGACACTTTACCACAAGTCTATTGAACTGTGTCCCTACTTGGATTATCTAACCCACTATATTGAACATTGGTCCTATCACAAGTCTATTGAGCTGTGTCCCTAGTAGGATTATCTAACCCACTATATCACTGGTCCTACACTTTACCACGAGTCTATTGAACTGTGTCCCTACTTGGATTATCTAACCCACTATATTGATCATTGGTCCTATCACAAGTCTATTGAGCTGTGTCCCTACTAGGATTATCTAACCCACTATATCATTGGTCCTATCACAAGTCTATTGAGCTGTGTCCCTACTAAGATTATCTAACACCCTATATCATTGGTCTTATAACAAGTCTATTGAACTGTGTCCCCACTAGGATGATCTAACCCACTATATTGGTCATTGGTCCTATCACAAATCTATTGACCTCTCTTCCTACTAGGATTCATCTAACCCAGTATATTGGTCACTGGTCCTGTCATGAGTCTATTGAGCTGTTTCTCTACTAGGATTATCTAACCCACTATATTGATCACTGATACTACACTTTACCACGTGACTATTGAGTTGTCTCTACTAGGATTATCTAACCCATTGCGATGATCACTGGTTCTACAACAGATGGGCTTGTCTGACTATTTCACATCATAGGGTTGTGTGGGTTTGTTAGACCTTTGTCAAATCATGTTACAATCTGTATGAAGACATGTTAAACACAATACAAGTACAGTTGTCAAATCATGTTACAATCTGTATGAAGACATGTTAAACACAATACAAGTACAGTTGTCAAATCATGTTACAATCTATATGAAGACAATACAAGTACAGTTGGTATAAAGGGGACTGTGTTTATTGATAACCACCAGATGAAGTGAGACTCATGTGTGTATGTGTCTACGTCTTTTTTAACATACGAAATGATTTTTGATGGACAATCAGTGAGAACAAACAGAAATATAGTTGTGATTTTTCATGTATATGCAAATTGGTGATCTCTCTATTATCAATTGTCAAAAGAGTTAAGTTTTGCTGGGATATTCTGTTATTGTGCAACATGCCTCATATATACAGACCCTGGTTTACTGTCTGTTATTGTGCTACATGCCTTATGCAGACCCTGGTTTACTGTCTGTTCTTGTGCTACATGTCTTATGTGTACATACCCTGGTTTACTGTCTGTTATTGTGAAACAAGCCTCATATATACAGACCCCGGTTTACTGTCTGTTCTTGTGCTACATGTCTTATGTATACAGACCCTGGTTTACTGTCTGTTATTGTGCTACATGTTCATGTATACAGACCCTAGTTTACTGTCTGTTATTGTGCAACATGCCTCATGTATTCAGACCCTGGTTTACTGTCTGTTATTGTGCTACATGTTCATGTATACAGACCCTAGTTTACTGTCTGTTATTGTGCAACATGCCTCATATATACAGACCCTGGTTTACTGTCTGTTATTGTGCTACATGTCTTATGTATACAGACCCTGTTATTGTGCTACATGCCTTATGCAGACCCTGGTTTACTGTCTGCTATTGTGCTACATGCCTTATGCAGACCCTGGTTTACTGTCTGTTATTGTGCAACATGCCTCATGTATACAGACCCTGGTTTACTGTCTGTTATTGTGCAACATGCCTCATGTATACAGACCCTGGTTTACTGTCTGTTATTGTGCTACATGTCTTATGCATACAGACCCTGGTTTACTGTCTGTTATTGTGCTACATGTTCATGTATACAGACCCTAGTTTACTGCCTATTATTGTGCTACATGCCTTATGTATACAGACCCTGGTTTACCATCTCATCTAACAGAATGTGAATCAGCCATCACTGAAAGTCTTGTGGAAAAGAAAGGTATACAAAGACCTTCTTTCTAACTAGTAAATTGAACCAGGGACTTTTCATTCCTCAGGCAAGAGCTTTAATTATAGGCACACCACTTCACCGGGACATCTATAGATGTTTAACCACTGTATTATATATATATATATATATAACATACCTATATAACATAAAGTCTGTAAAATATGCAAAAGCTCAACATATACAACAGCACTGGGTTTATTCACACTTATCTGTCATGGCCATTTGTTTGTTGTTGGTTTTTAACTCAGAAGAGATAGACAATGTTATACAAAGCATATAAAAATAACACTTTATTGCACATTCAGGAGTAAAGTATGAACTGACAAGAATCATAACGGATTCTATTTTGGTTGTTTGCAACATTTAAGGTTTATATGTTGCAATCATGTGTTCTGTGCAGACATAACCACAAGGGAAACCATCACAAACAACACCAACATCAACAGTATGAATGGTCTACTGAACATCTATGACAGTTGTCCAAGTGTAGACTATCTCTTGAAACAGGACAATAACGACATTATAATCCGACAGGAGAATATATCTGATTGTTATTCCTTTGGAGAAGGTGCATTCGACGTATTTTATGGGGTGTGTGAGAATTCTACTATTTATTGTGCATTTCGTATAACAGCACCAGATGGTATGATAATACGTTATCATGTTCAACGATTAGAATATTGGTGCCAGTCCAGTCGATGGAAAATGGATTTATGGTCTGTTTTTTATAATATGAGTTGTGACTGTCACTCTCTAGATGTGCATGTATTTGAAGACAGCGCTGATATCTTTGTGCACTTCAACCGTCCTGAAGTTAAGATTGACATCAGTTTAACAACAGGACATAATTTCTACACAGCGTATGTATCAGAAAATTCTGGATATATCATATTACCATGGTCATGGCAATATGGACCTCACCTCTATATTTGGGAAAATCCGAAAGCTCCCCTTGGATCTGTCACGATGCTGAGCTATCAGAACTTGCATTATAAAGAGTCTGTCAATAAGGAAATGAGGAATGAACCATGCACAGAAGTGGTTTACACAGAACCTAATGCAGATCACCAGAGTGTTGTACGTGTGTGCAGTAAAGATAATCCACCACCAAGAGTTTTCCCTGTATCAAGTCTTCAAATTCGTCTTTTTATTCCAAGTTATAATCATAAATACGACCTGAAAGTAATCTTTTCTTACCATTCTGAACCATTTCGCCTTGAAAAACTCGCCATTGATTTATTTAACTGTTCTGTGGATTACTATTCCAGTTTTCAGTACCATGTTCAATGTAACCTAAAACGGGAATGTGAATATGGACAGGATGAAACAGAACACTGTCCCTTCAGCAGTCCTGGTTGTCAGGGGCTGGTGACTTCACGTGACAAGTGTTACACATATGTTGAATTAAGTTTCAAGATTCATCATCGGAAAGTGGAACACACATGCTTGAAGATGGGCGGATTACTAGCAACAGTCAAAACAAGAAGTGAACAAGAAGTCTTTCGACATCTGTTTAAAAACCACGATACATTTTATGTATTAGTCGGTATTACTTCAGGTTGGTACGTTGTACCTCATATGTACAGTAAGTTTCGAAAATGGTCTGACAGAACAGTGATCTATAACATCAATCACTTCATTCAAGAAAAACCATACAGACCATTTAGAACAGTCATGTTTACGTGTATTTCTTCCATGATTCTACAGCATACGATAAAGTCAGTACCTGAATGCAGCAATGAGATCGTGTGTGAAACAAAATATCAGTCAGAAAACGTGACTCCCATCCAGAGTGTGCAGAGTATCATTTTACCCCCTTCTCTTGGCTTGTTTACACACACACAGCAGATCTTTGTTCAATGTCCCAGTGGTCATATGACACTGACGTTTTTGTCATGTGATCTCAACAGTCACTGTGGACAGTTGATGTATTTGCAGTTTTGTACGTTCTTGAACACCAGTGCTAAGAAGCACAGTACACGAGATCTTGCTGAAAAAAGCATTCCCTATGCAGTCAGTATGTTTAAATGTGATGATGCCATCACTACAGTGCCTTACACACTGGTATGTGATTTTAGAAAGGACTGCCCAGACAACAGTGATGAGTCATTCTGTGAAAATCCTTCATGTAATGGCGTTCAGTGCTCCAACGAACAGTGTATTTTACACAGCCAACATTGCAATGAACACACAGATTGTCTGGACGATTCTGATGAAGACAGTTGTCCTGCTGATACCTACCATGAGCCAGTCAGGGAGGCAGACAAAAGAGAAAATCTTATCATCAACCTGGATGGCACAGGTCACTTTACTCAACAAGTCATGAAAGATGGTAAGTCTTGTCCTGAAACTCATTATCGTTGTACAGCTGACTGGTTGTACTGTCTCCCTGTCTACACCCGATGTAACGGATTTTCTGACTGTACTAATGGTGAAGATGAGCAAGACTGTGAGACAATGATGTGTTCAGGTTTCTATCGTTGTAAAGCTTCCAGAGTGTGTGTGCATGAAGATCATCTCTGTGATGGCTGGAATCAGTGCTGGCAGGGAGATGATGAATGGTTATGTGCCATGATCTGTCCGATCGGTTGTCTTTGTCAAGGTCACTCATTTTTGTGTCATCAACATTTCTCTGCTGATCTTTTCCCTCAGCTTCGTTATCTGGACGCCAGTGGCTCAGGAATGAAGCTGACTAATCTCAGTACCAATATATATCTCATCTATCTAAGTCTTTCACGTTGTCTATTGACTGAAATACCATCATGAAGCTGTCTAACTTACAGTTTATCGATCTGGCCAGTAACAAGCTGAGAACCGTCAATATGAGTGTATTTTTGGAGTTATCCAATATAAAGACTCTTATGTTAGCAAATAATCCTCTGTCATCACTTGCAAGTGAAACATTTATTGTACATTACACACTAAGGAGAATGGACTTATCACGAACACACCTAAACGTGTTTGACAGCGGCTCAACTTTGTATTTGCCTCAGATAATTCGTTTGGATCTATCATTTTCTGCCATTGAAGTGATAGAGCCTACTGTTTTTAAAAACACACCAAATCTTATGGAATTAGACATAAGAGGAAATTCATTCCCTCTTTTCCATTCCCATTTCTTTTTAGAATTACGTCACCTGAAATCTATCCTTTCATCAAACAATAGAATTTGTTGTGAGAATTTATTTCCAAAAGTGTCAAATAACATCAAGTGTTCAGCACCAGAACCTATGCTGTCATCCTGCATAAAAATGTTACCAACTGAACTGTACAGGTTATACTTTTGGTTGGTTAGTGTGCTTGCCATTTTAGGAAATATTTTTTGTTTTATGATTCTACCAATAGCCAAAACTATGTTCACAGACAATTTCATCTTATGTATTGGTCATATGCTGTTTGCTCAGATATGTATGGGAATCCACACCTGCATAATTACCATAGCCAATGAAATATTTCATGGAGATTATATGCGGTTTGAAAAAACTTGGACGAACAGTATGACGTGCAAAATAGCTTGTTTTCTTTCCATTTTGTCCAGTGACGTTTCAATTCTGATCATCTGGTTCATCACACTGGATTATGTTGTTATCCTTTCTTTCAAAACATGTGCATATAATTTCAATACGCTGTCAACAGCCATGGCTTGTGCAGCAA
>JAPXFY010000027.1:9370568-9373068 GCA_030674185.1 Monoplex corrugatus | reverse complement strand
CTCTGACTTTGACCAATTGCTTGACCACTACTGCCTCTTACCTGGAAATCTCATCATTCTAGGTGATATCAATGTCCACTATGACAACACTCACCGTTATGACACAAGACATATCATCAACTCTCTGTCCAATCACAATATGACTCAACACATTTCTGAACCAACCCATCAAAAAGGTCACATTCTTGACTGGATCATTTCTCGTGATCATCACAATTCCGCTACTGACAACTGCTTAGTTCTTTCTCCCGTCTAACTTCAGCCCTTCCATCTGACCACTCTGCAATTCTCTGTTCTCTCGACATTTCTCCTCCTTCCCGTACCATGCGCACAGTGACTCGACGCAATCTCAAATCTATCGACCTCTCCACATTTTCATCTGATGCCTCCCGTCTCCTTTCTGAAAAGTCACATAACCTTGCCGATGAATTCTATACTACTCTCCACCATCTTCTGGACACTCATGCTCCAGCCACAACCCGTCTTTTACCTGACCGCCCCCCTACCCCCTGGCTCACTCATGAGATCGCCTGTGCAAAACGTGCCTGCCGCAGAGCAGAGCGCCGCTGGCGCAAATCCAAACTCACTGTACACAGGCAACTTTTCCAAGCCTCTAAAACAAAAGTATCCACCCTCATTGCATCAGCAAAAACAAGCTATTTCCAAACCAAAATCCTGAATGCCTCTTCTTCAAAAGAACTCTTTACAACCATGAATCATCTCCTTGGCACACGAAAAGATTTACCTCTCCCAACAAAACATACAAATGAAGAACTCCCATCTGTATTCTCCAACTATTTCACCACCAAAATACAAACTCTTCGTGACAGGCTTGACAGGACACCCTGTCAACCATGCCCACCCGACCCTTCCTTCTCTGGCACACCTCTTACTACTTTTACCCCAGTCTCACAAGAGAAATTCTCAACACAATCAGATCCATGTCGTTCAAAACCTGCGAACTGGATCCTCTTCCAGGTTCTGTCTACGCCGACTGTCTCCCTACTCTCCTCCCATTCATCACTGACATCATCAACACTTCTCTTCAAACTGGAACTGTCCCAGATTCTTTCAAGTCTGCTATTGTTCACCCTCTCCTCAAGAAACACAATTTAGATCCAAATGAACTGAAAAATTACCGGCCTATCTCTAATCTCTCTTTCTTGTCAAAACTCCTTGAAAAAGTCGTCCTCAACCAGCTGAACTCTCACCTGTCTGCCAACAATCTCCTCAATCCTTTCCAGTCAGCCTACCGCCAGTGCCATAGCACTGAAACTGCCCTACTACACATTCTCAACAATCTCCTCCTTGCAACTGATACTGGCAAAGTCTCTCTCCTCACACTCCTTGATCTGTCTGCAGCCTTTGATACCATTGATCATGGTATTCTCCTTTCTAGACTTCATCATACTTTTGGCATCTCTGACATTGCTCTGTCTTGGTTCACTTCATACTATCAAACAGAAAACAAACCGTTCTCATCAATGGCACTTACTCTCAACCTGCATACCTGACCTGTGGTGTTCCACAAGGATCTGTCCTTGGCCCTGTTCTTTTCACTCTTTACACCTCCCCCCTGTCCACCATCACCAACTCCCATTCTATAAAACACCACTTCTATGCTGATGACACCCAACTTCAAGACAGTGACTCACCTGATAATATACAGCGCCTGTTGACTCGCACCACTGAGTGTTACTCGGACATTAAGAACTGGATGACACACAATAGACTTCAGCTTAATGACGACAAAACAGAAGCTATCCTCATTGGCACCCGTCAGAAACTTTCTCAGCTGCCTCCTCTTTCTCTCCCATTATGTAACACATCAGTCCCAATTTCTGATTCAGCTAAAAACCTTGGTGTCTGCATTGACTCTACCCTCTCCATAACAACTTTGTTTCTCAAACTGCCAGATCCTGCTACTATCATCTCCATCGTATAAAGCTGATCAGGAAGTATCTCTCTGTCGAAACAACTGCAAAACTCGTTCTCTCCTTCATAATGTCTCGCATTGACTATTGCAATTCACTCCTGTCTGGTCTTCCTGCCTCCACCATTCACATCCTACAGCGCATTCAAAACAATGCTGCACGCCTTGTACTCAAAAAGAAAAAAGCTGACCACATATCTCCTCTCCTGGCACAACTTCACTGGCTCCCTGTATCAAAGCGCATACAGTACAAACTAGACACCATGTGCTACAAAAGCCTCAATAACGCAGCCCCCGATTACCTGTCAAGCCTACTTGAGATCTATGTTCCCTCACGTACCCTCCGCTCTGCCTCTGATCCTCTGACTCTTCGCTTTCCACGCACTAAGCTCAATACCTATGGTCCACGAGCCTTCTCTGTTTCTGGTCCACTCTCCTGGAACAAACTTCCTCTCTCAGTCCGTCAGCAACCTACTTTTGTCTCCTTCAAGTCCGCTCTCAAAACTCACCTTTTCTCTCCTGCATAAAATCCTAACCTCACTCAACCCTCCCCTCTGCAGCCTGTCT
>JAPXFY010000027.1:9350568-9365568 GCA_030674185.1 Monoplex corrugatus | reverse complement strand
CGCAATAGAGCGGTTTCTGTGCTATGGCACTTACGGTAGGCTGACTGGAATGGCTCTAGCAGGTTGTGATATTCCAGATGCTGCAGAAGCTATTCTATTACAATACGTTCCAACACTTTTGATAGGAATGGTAGATTGGAAACTGGACGATAATTCTTCAAGCAGTCTGGGTCGAGAATTGCCTTCTTCAGAAGCGGCTTGACAAGAGCGTGCTTAAAGCAATGAGGCACAACACCAGATGACAAGGACTTATTCATAATATCTGTGACAATTGGAGTAATTTCATCTGGACAATCAAATAGGATAGAGGCAGGGATAGGGTCAAGGTCACAGGACTTCTTTGGCATTTTCTTCAGTATCACTCTCACACAACCCTCACACATAAGCTCAAAATTTTCTAGCTGTGTACCAGAGAACACAACAGCATCAGTGGGGCATGGTGTATCAAGGTCAAAGCTGCTTCTGGTCCGTTCAATCTTTCCAACAAAAAATTCATTGAATTTATCAGGAAGAGACTCTGGGGGGATGTTAGAAGAAGCACAGTATATCCACACACACACACGCACACACACACACACACACACACACACACACACACACACAACACACACACACACACACACACACACATATATATATATATATATATATATATGTATATAAACATAAAACATACAAAACATACGCACGCACACAGGCACACACACATATCTCCTTCTCTTCCCCCCCCCCTCTCTTTCACTCTGTCTGTTTCTCTCTCTCTCTCTCTCTCTCTCTCTCTCTCTCTCTCCCCCCCTCTCTCTCTCTCTCGCTCTTTCTCCCCTCCCTGTCTTTCACTCTGTTTTTCTCTCTCTCTGTCGCTCTCTGTCTCTCTCACTTTTTTTTTCTCTCTCTCACTCACTCTCTGTCTCTCTCTTTGTCCATGTCTCTTTTTATCACTCACTCTCTCTCACCCACTCTCTTTCTCTCTCTGTCTCCCCTCCCTCTCTTTCACTCTGTTTTTCTCTCTCTCTCTGTGTCGCTGTCTCTCTCTCTGTCCCTCTCTCATCTCTCTCTCTGTCACGCTCTCTCTCTCTCCTCCGGTAAACATGGAAAACAAAAAATCATTGTACGTGACAGTATACACACCCATGCACGCACTCACACACACACATACATACACACACTCACGAACAACCACACAAATACACGTACGCACACACACAGACACACACACACACACACGCGCGCGCGCGCGCGCGCGCGCCTCAACACATACGCGACGCAGGCCCACATGCATCCCTATCTCCCTCTCTTTCTCCTTCTCTTTCACTCTGTTTCCCCCCCCCTCTCTCTCTCTCCTCTTTCCTTCCATCTCGTTGTCTCTCTCTCTGTGTCTTTTATTCATTCACTCTCTCTCTCTCACTCTCTCTCTCACTCTTTCTCTCTTTCTTTCATTCTCTATCTTTCCGGTTAGATCACACACACACACACACACTCACACACACACACACACACACACACACATACACACGCATGCACGCACACACGCACACATACTCATGCAGACACGTGCACACACACACACACACACAACAAACACACACACACACACACATGCCTACCACACATACGCGACACAGACACACATACATACATATCTCCCTCTCTTTCTCCATCTCTTTCTCTCTGTTTGTTAGTCTCTCTCTCTCTTTCTCTCTCTCTGTCTCTGTCTCTGTCAATCTCCCCCCCCCCCTTTCTCTTTCTCTGTCTGACTCTGTCAATCTCCCCCCTCTCTCTTCTGTCTTTCTCTTGCTCTTTCTCTCTGTCCCTGTTTCTGTCTCTCACTCACTCTCTCTATCTCACTCTCTCCATTTCGCTCTGTCTCTCTCTCTTTCTTTCTCTCTCTCTCTCACCTCTCTCTCTCTCCTGTTCCTATTTCTGTCTCTTACTCTCTCTCTCACTCTTTCTCTCTCTCTTTCTATGCGTCTGTCTGTCTGTCTGTCTGTCTGTCTGTCTTTTTATCGCTCTCTTTTTCCCTCTCGTTCTTTCTGTCTCTCTGCTGTCTCTGTCCCTGTCTGTCTGTCTGTCTGTCTGTCTTTCTCTCTCTCTCTCTCTCTCTCTCTCTCTCTCTCCTCTCTCTCTCTCTCTCTCTCTCTCTCTCTCTCTCTCTCTGCGGACAGATCTTTAAGGTGAATTCACCACTGAATACATCTGCATGCGCACGAGCTTGCACACACATACAATAAAAATACCCACAGAAACACAAACACACATCTCTCTCTCTCTCACTCTGTCATTGTTTCTGTCTCTTACTCACTCACTCTCTCTTATTCTCTCTCTCTTTCTATGTGTCTGCCTATCTGTCAGTCTGTCTGTCTCTCTCTCTCTCATTCTATCGCTCTCTTTTTCTCTCTCGTTCTTTCTGTCTCTGTGCTGTCTCTGTCCCTGCCTCCCCTCTCTCTCTCTCTCTCTCTCTCTCTCTCTCTCTCTCCTCTCTCTCTCTCTCTCTCCCTCTCTCTCTCTCTCTGCGGACATATCTTTAAGGAGAATTCACCACTGAATATACCTGCATGCGCACGAGCTTGCACACACACACAACAAAGATACCTACGGGCACACAAACAAACAACACACACACACACACACACACACACACACACACACACACACACACACACACACACACACACACACACACACACACACAACACACACATACACACATCTTTCTCTCTCTCTCTCTCTCTCTTTCTTTCTTTCTCTCTCTCTCTCTCTCTTCTTTCTCATTCTCTTTCCCTTGCTCTCTTTTTCCATTCTCTTTCTCTTGCTCTCTTTTTCTCTTTCTTTCTCATTCTCTTTCTCTTGCTATCTTTTTTTCTCTCTTGTTCGGTCTGTCTCTCTGTCTCTCCTAATCTCGGGCACGTACACACACACATAATACACACACACAACTCTCTCTCTCTCTCTGTCTCTCTCTATCTCTCTGTCTCTCTCTCTCGCTCGCTCGCTCGTTCACTCGCTCTGTGTGTGTGTGTGTCTCTCTCTCTCCATATATATGTATATATACATATATGTACATATATACACACATATATACGTGTGCAGATATATATATCTATATCTATATCTATCTATGTATATACTTCTATATATAAATGTACAGAGGGACCTGTTTGCTGACCTCCTTAACAACTGACATAAATGTACAGAGGGATCTATTTGCTGACCTCCTTGACCACTGACATAAATGTACAGAGGGATCTATTTGCTGACCTCCTTGACCACTGACATAAATGTACAGAGGGATCTATTTGCTGACCTCCTTGACAACTGACATAAATATACAGAGGGTTCTATTTGCTGACCTTCTTGACCACTGACATAAACATACAGAGGGATCTATTTGCTGAAGTGTACAGAGGAGTGAAGTGTACAGAGAAGTGACGTGTACAGAGGAGTGAAGTGTACAGAAGAGTGAAATGTATAGAGGAGTGAAGTGTACAGAGAAGTGACGTGTACAGAGAAGTGAAAGTGTATAGAGGAATGAAAGTGTATAGAGAAGTGAAGTGTACAGAGGAGTGAAAGTATGTAGATGAGTGAAAGTGTATAGAGGAGTGAAGTGTACAGAAAAGTGAAGTGTACAGATGAGTGAAGTGTATAGAGGAGTGAAGTGTACAGATGAGTGAAGTGTATAGAGGAGTGAAGTGTACAGAGGAGTGAAGTGTACAGAAGAGTGAAGTGTACAGAGAAGTGGCGTGTACAGAGAAGTGAAAGTGTACAGAGGAGTGAAAGTGTACAGAAGAGTGAAGTGTACAGAGGAGGGAAGTGTACAGAGGAGTGAAGCATACAGAGGAGTGAAGTGTACAGATGAGAGTAGTGTACAGAGTGAAGTGTACAGAGGAATGAAATGTACAGATGAGTGAAGTGTACATAGTGAAGTGTACAGATGAGTGAAGTGTATAGAGGAGTGAAGTGTACAGAGGAGTGAAGTGTACAGAGGAGTGAAGTGTACATAGGAGTGAAGTGTACAGATGAGTTGAGTGTGCAGATGGGTGAAGTGTACAGAGTGAAGTGTACAGAGGAGTGAAGTGTACAGAGGAGGGAAGTGCACAGAGGAGTGAAGTGCACAGAGGAGTGAAAGTGTACATAGGAGTGAAAGTGGATAGATGAGTGAAAGTGTACATAGTGAAGTGTACAGAGGAGTGAAGTGTACAGAGGAGTGAAAGTGTATAGAGAAGTGAAAGTGTATAGATGATGTGAAGTGTATATAGGAGTGAAGTGTACACAGGAGTGAATTGTACAGAGGAGTGAAAATGTACATAGGAGTGAAATGTACAGAGTGAAGTGTACAGAGGAGTGAAATGTACAGAGGAGTGAAGTGTACATAGGAGTGAAGTGTACAGAGGAGTGAAGTGTACAGAGGAGTGAAGTGTACAGAGGAGTGAAGTGAGTGTGCAGAGTGAAGTGTACAGAGGAGTGAAGTGTACAGAGTGAAGTGTACAGAGGAGAGAAATGTACAGAGGAGTGAAGTGTATGGAGGACTGAAGTGTATAGATGAGTGAAGTTGTATAGAGGACTGAAGTGTACAGTGGAGTGAAGTGTACAGAGGAGTGAGATGTACAAAGGAGTGAAGTGTACAGATTGACGTGTACGGAGGAGTGAAGTGTACAGAGGAATGAAGTGTACAGAGGAGTGAAGTGTACAGAGGAGTGAAGTGTACAGAGGAGTGAAAGTGTATAAATGAGTGAAGTGTAAGAGGAGTGAAGTGTACAGAGAGTGAAATTGTATAGAGGAGCGAAGTGTACAGAGGAGTGAAATGTACAGTGGAGTGAAGTGCATAGAGGAGTGTACATGTACAGAAGAGTGAAGTGTACAGATGTGTTCTATGCAGTCACTCTCACTTATTGTTTTATTAAGGTGTTATCATTTTTCTCCAGTGCGTGTAAGGACTTATGCTTACACTGTCCAGGCAGTATTTTGCTGCATGCTCTGCATCCTTCGTCTGTGGTTGGCTGGTTTCATGTTTTCATAATACAACTCTTGAACTGATTGACAGTTTCTTTAGTATATATATTACATGTGTATACCAGGGAGGGGGTTTAGGCACTGTTAAGCCAGAGAAGGAAAGATCCCATGCTGGTGTTGCTGTGTTCTAGTCATGTAGGACTAAGGAACAAGACTTGTGATAATCCAGGGTGTTCAAAGCATTCTGCACCATAGCATAAATATAACATATCAACAAAGGGGCATATAGCTATGTATTTGTAAACTGTATGATCCAGTCCATCATACAATCTCTAATTTATCAGCGTTGGCTTGCAGCCATTCCATAAGTTTAGCTTCATGTAATTTTTTCCGCTTTTCTACCATTGTGTTGAACGTATAGACGAATGGATTAAGGGCAGAGTTCAAAGGCAGCACGAAGATAGCGAAGGCCACGTTTACTTCTGCAGGGATGGGAACATCAACCAACGCCAAAAGTCCACACAATCCAATAGGAAACCAGCACATAAAGTCTGTCACAGCAACAGTAAGCAGCCGCCGTGCTATGGTTTTGTCCTGTGACACTTTGGTAGTGTTGGATGTCAAGGCGTTTTTCTGTATTGACCAGTAAATGACAGCTTGACCAGCTGAGATAAATAAAAACAGAAAGAAGTTAAACACAATCATTACACTGAAAGAATAAACCCATCCACGAAACTGTCGTCCCATAACTGGCAGTGGAATACATATTCCTGTCTGGCTGTAGAAGTGCCAGTGTGATGTAAGTGGAAGTAAAGGCAACAAGGCAAGAAACCAACCAACAAACCAAGTCAACACACAAGCCACAAAAGCTGACGTTTTCTCAAATCGCCATGAGCTGAATGGAAAATGAAGGACAATAAAGCGATCAAGCGTAATAAGCCAGATAATCAGAGCTGATACTTCGCTGGACAACAGAGACAGAAAACCAGCCACTTGACAAGCAACACTGCTCATCCAAGTAACATCATAATGGAGGTATTTACCATGGAACAGATGGTCAGCCACACCAATAATAGCGATATAGACACCCATTAGAAAGTCAGCCATGGTCAGGTTGGTGACAAAAACACTGAAGCCACTTGAAGAGCTTGTTTTCCTCACACACAAACGTGCCACAAAGCAGAAAATGTTACCTGTCAATGACAGACAGCTGATCAACCAGAGAAACACACGGTACATTTCTGATTGCAGTAAATCTTTACATGATGAAATGACATTTTGCGGGGCATAGCAGAAAGAGGTATCAAAATCGTCAGGTAATATTACGTCACAACATAATTTATAGTTTTGTGCTGATATGACATGAAGATGGACCAGACTTTTAAAAATGTCTGGTGGAAAAGTTGTTACAGGACTTCCATCCATGTACAGTTTAACCAGCCATGGAGTAAACTGAAAACCACTAGAACTGACCGTGTGGATAGTAGTGAAAGATAAATTAAGTGTCTGCAATCGGGAAAACTTTGACAGAACATTGGAGTCAAACGTAGTCAGTTTGGTATGGGACAGATCTATTGCTGTTAGCGTGCCTTGATGACTTACAGATGGGAAATACGTATAAAGTGAAGTGACAGGATTGTTAGACAAGGACAGTGTCTGTAGATTGTCTAGACCAACAAAACGGGTCATGTTGACATGTTGCAGATGGTTACCTGAGATATCAAGAAACTTCAGATTGATCAAATGTGTGTCAGGAAGGACAGTCAAAGAGCAGTGGGCAAGACTCAGTTGAATCAGATAGGTGTGCTTGCTCACATCAGACAGAGTCATACCTGAACCTGTGGCATTTAAGTATCGGAGCCATGGAAACAGTGAGGCAGGGAAAGACTGGAGACACCAAAACGTGTAACCTTGACATAGACAGCCCACAGGACAGGTCACATCACATGCCATCTCATCATCAGATAGTGGGCAGTGAGGCCAGCCATCACACAAATGGTCACCATGAAGGCATATTGTTGAAGCTCTACATCGGAATAATCCAGAGCACGTGACATCCTTGCAATCTCCTTCATCCTCGTGGTCCATACAGTCATACATGCCATTACATCGTGTGTAGACAGGAAGACAGTCATTGAACGTACCAGTACAACGATAATGAGTGTCAGGACAGGACTGGTTAGGTTTCATTGGAGTTGAAGAGAAATAGTTGATACCATCAAACTTGATAAGGGCTGGAGAAGAAAAACGTTGTGTCCAGTCTATTTTTTCATGCGTACATCTGAAACAATTCTTTTCATCAGATCCATCCCGACAATCAGTCAGTCGGTCACAGATATTGTCATAAGACACACACTGACCATTAGCACAGGTAAACGTATTGACACAAGGAGGATGTTTACAGAAGTATTCATCACTTTTATCTGGACAATCAGATCTGAAGTCACATACCAGAGTATAAGACAACGTAGTGACACCATCATCACACATAAATCTAGGGACTGAAGTAATCTGATGATTTGTTGAATTAATCCTGCCATGTGTGTATGACATGTAGTCATAAAAAATACATGACGTGTGCCTTTGACCACACACGTTTAACTTGTGTGAACTACACAAAAGAAATGTATGCGTCACTTGACCATCAGGACATGTTGTCAGAGATTGTTGTCTTGAAGTCAACAAAACATAGGATCTAGGAAATACAGGTTTTGCATTATTTAATTTTTCGTAGGAATTCTTTTGTGGCTTGAAATCACATATTGCTCCCATTTCTAACTCGGAACTTTGTGGACACTTCTGTAAATTAAAAGAACTAATAAGTCTACGAGAAATCGATTCATAAAGTCTATAGTACGAGACACACGCTTTTTGTCCACTGTCAATGGTTGACCATGCTGGCTTACTTATAGAGTGGTAAACAACAGTCCTGTCATGGCTGACAATATTCTGTCTGTACATGTTAGGCAACAACATGTCACCAGCATGCAATCCAATCCAAACCTCTTCAGAAAAAATCAACTGTCGTTTGGTCAAATTCTGAATGTTGTATACCAGTCAATGTCACATTTAGGCATTCCCAGAGTGCCCCCTACAGAACTGCAATAATGCTGAGCTCTATGACCAGCAGGTTTTTCAGAACTGTCAAAGCTACGTAGAACGTTACTGCTGACGATTTTGTAGCAATGGCCACACAGTGGCACACCACCCTGACAGTCCGAATTGCTGAAGGGACAGTGTTCTGTTTCATCCTGTCCATCTTCACACTCTGTCCTCAGGTTACAGTCCAGGTGGTGTTGAAAGCTGGAATAGTGGTCCACTGAACAGTTAAACAAACCACTGGGTAGCTGTTGAGGCGTTTTCTCTTCAAGGTGAAAGGAGAAGAACAGTTGTAAACACTTCTTACCCAAACAGTCTGTTTGGCAATGAAAAATACGAACCCAGATTTTTGTAGCATTGTATACTTGAACTAGACGTCGATTGTCGTTATCAGAAATTGTGATCTCTTCTATCAGAAAACTGTTGTTGCCATAAATTCTAAGATCGATGGGCATATCGTTACATATAGACATTTCCACGCTGATCATGACTGCATTTCCAGCTGGGATAGATACGATTTTCTCTTGCTTGTAAGAAAATATACGCCCTTTAACCAAATCACCTCTCATATATCCAGATGATGATGACGTCATTACAACGCACAAGAGCGCATGAGGGGGTGGTCCTACAGTGTGTGGTGGTTGCACGGTATGTTTTCCTTTTCTTGTGAAACAAACCGACACAGAGGAATGGATACACATTTGAACATACGGGAAATGCTAGGAAGAACACAAATAAATCTGTAGAGACATAGTTCTACTCTTCCAATGGCAAATTCTTATTGAATTGAGAAGTGTGATATTGACTTGTGTGTGTTTCATCAAGACATAGTGAGAATAGCTGAATTATACAACTATGCACATTGTAAATATTACAATAAAAATAGATGGTGTTCAAGTGAGGCACGTCTTCGTTGAGCATGACAGAATTTCAAGCTGGGGTTGATATAACGATATTTTTCTTTCAATACCAATAGCCTTGTTAACATTATTTATGATACAACTAGATGATATGTCATCATTACAATCATCAAGAACTACGTAGATGGTGCGGCACCCTATAATCATGTCTTTTCCCTTATGAAACAAATGGACAAGGAAGGTAATGTATGAATTAAGGTCAGAATGTACGATGGAAAATGTAGATAAATATGTATGGTCCTGAAATGTTCTTTGTGGCCCAATCAGTGTCTGAAATCGTCAACATTATTTATCATCCATGGTCTGCAATTCTCACATACACTGGTATACACAAGTGAGAGTTTATGTGGATGCTTTTTTTGTTTTCTCTCTACATGTTTCAGGGGTTGGGGGCTTATGTTTTCATGAACCATTCACCTCGACATTGTTTCAGGATCTTTACGGTGTGATTTTGATGTTCTACACGTATATACACAGGAATGTAAAGCAGTAAATATCAGGCGAAAACATTTGCTAGCCTGGGATATCTGAAATATCAACATCCATAACCCTCCAGGAGATCTGAAATATCCACAACCATAAAACACCAGGAGATCTGAAATATCCACATCCATAACATACCATGGGATCTGAAATTTCTACATCCATAACATACCAGGAGATCTGAAATATCCACATCCATAACACACCAGGAGATCTGAAATATCCACATTCACCCCACACCAGGAGATCTGAAATATCCACATCCATAACACAACAGGACATCTGAAATATCCACATCCATAACACACCAGGGGATCTGAAATTTCTACATCTATACCATACTAAGAGATCTGAAATATCCACATCAATACCATACCAGGAGATCTGAAATATCCACAGCCATAACACACCAGGAGATCTGAAATATCCACAACCATAACACACCAGAAGATCTGAAATATCCACATCCATAACACACCAGGACATCTGAAATATCCACATCCATAACACACTAGGGGATCTGAAATTTCTACATCCATACCATACTAAGAGATCTGAAATATCCACATCCATAACACACCAGGAAATCTGAAATATCCACATACATACTATACCAGGAGATCTGAAATATCCACAGCCATAACACACCAGGAGATCTGAAATATCCACATCCATACCATACCAGGTGATCTGAAATATCCACATCCATCCACACCAGGAGATCTGAAATATCCACATACATACTATACCAGGAGATCTGAAATATCCACAGCCATAACACACCAGGAGTTGTGAAATATCCACATCCATAACACACCAGGGGATCTGAAATATCCACATACATACTATACCAGGAGATCTGAAATATCCACAGCCATAACACACCAGGAGTTGTGAAATATCCACATCCATAACACACCAGGGGATCTGAAATATCCACATACATACCATACCAGGAGATCTGAAATATTCACATACATAACACACCAGGAAATCTGAAATATCCACATCCATAACACATCAGGAAATCTGAAATATCCACATCCATAACACATCAGGAGATCTGAAATATCCACATCCATATCACACCAGGAAGTCTGAAATATCGACATCCATAACACACCAGGATATCTGAAATATCCACATCCATAACACACCAGGGGATCTGAAATATCCACATCCATAACACACCAGGAGATCTGAAATATCCACATCGATAGCACACCAGGAGATCTGAAATATCCACATCCATAACACACCAGGAGATCTGAAATATCCACATCCAGAACAAACCAGAGGATCTGAAATATCTACATCCATTATATGGGCTGTGTGTAGATCAACAAGTAATCGAGTGTTGCTTTCCTTTGCTACGGTACGTGACAGCCGTTGGTATGGACACCACGATGCGAACTCAAGCATCATGACAACCGTTGGCATTAAAAATATGTGGAAAAGCTCAACCCAAAGGAGATATAAAGATACTGCAGAGATCTTGTGGATAATATGGAATTTATCCATATGAATTTCTTAAACAATCGTGGTCTGCGCACCCGAGGATTCTAAAGGGTATCGGGCATCGTGAACTTCATTTACGAGACGGGCGCTTACAATGAGGACGAATTCAAAGAGATGTCTGTTTTGTTTTTGCGGACTAGGGGAATATGGGCCCAAGGCTGCTTGTGATAATACTGCCCATTAGAGTAGTTTCATTTTGCATGTGCTGAACTGAAACCAATTCCAATGGGTTCATGGTTTTGCCCAGATTGTGCACTACAAAAAGACATTAATCACAAGAAGCAGAAAGCGTCATTTATTGATATGACCAAATACTTCGGCATGTGTGTGTTTGTGTGTGTGTGTGTGTGTGTGTGTGTGTGTGTGTGTGTGTGTGTGTGTGTGTGTGTGTGTGTTTGTTTACATGTGCATGCATCTGTGTGTGCATGCATTTGCATCTGTGTGTGTACGTGTACGTGTGATCGAGTGTGTGTGTGTGTGTGTGTGCGTGTGTGTGTGTGTGTGTGTGTGTGTGTGTGTGTGTGTGTGTGTGTGTGTGTGTGTGTGTGTGTGTGTGTGTGTGAGATGTTTTACATAAACTCACTCTGTGTGTGTGTTTACATTTGTTTCCACAGCTGTCAGTAAAAGACAGTTAAGTATTTGTGATTGACGATTTTGTTTTGGTCTTACAACAGACATGGACTATGTAGAAACAAGCTTACAACTGAAAAACGTAATACTGGTGCCATTTCTTTTTATGAAACAATGGGACGCATGTAAACAAGAGCACATGACACTATCATAATCAAATGCTGTTTTCCATTTTGCAGCATGATTAAAGCAGTAATTCGAGCTGCTGAGAATTTTGTATTTTCTGCGAACCATTCTAATTGCATTCTCAACATGAAACTGTAAGTATGCTAGATTTCTTGTTAATTCAGTTTGTAATGCATTCAGTAGAATTTGACTCTTTGTGAAAACAGGAATTTTTACTTCAGCCCCTTGCATGGCAACTAGCTCTAATATATCAAAACCTGTCTGCCAAAATAATATGTGACCTCCCACCACGACATCAGTCTTGACTAGCAGTCAGTCGAAGAGCACTGGGAGCTGAAAAGGTGACTGAGGGTCTATCAGGGGTGTTTTGACTTTTTCTCAAAATTGATTTCTGTAGACTATAATCTATCCCCACAGAAATTCTTTTCTTAAAAAAATATAATTAATCAATCTAAAATGGTATTTTAATACACTGGCGCAGCAGAAAGAACGCAATTTCCTACCAAAAGTACCTGTTTTTGTCTTTTATTATGAACAGTAACCTGTACCGTACGCGCACATGTAATATACTGACGGAAAGCTCTTTGGTGCATCTTTCATAAAATGACAGCTAAAATTAGAAACAAACTGGGTCAAAGCCACCAAATAAAAAAAATCATGGAAAATGTGTAGGAGAGCACACAGAAACATTACGAGGCCGTTTTCTCAAAATGGTCGTCATACAACTTAATGACTTTAAACATAAGTAACTTCTACATTTTTTTTTAGTACAAGCTTTATTCAAGTACCAAAATAATCAGCAGAATGTACACTTTCCAATGATATGTATATCTCAAAATGCCCAAAATGTTGAGACTGATTTCGTGGTGGGAGGTCACAAATACATCTCCTACATGATCAGGATCTGACTACAAAACTGTAAAAAAATGTATGCGAATCTAATTGAAGGTTCGCTAGTGTACTAAACATATATGAGTTCACTGTATGTTGGACGAACTAGATCAGCAAACAGTCCAGCGAATGGTAGGAACTATTTTTGACTGCAAGTTTTCACTGACAATAATCGTGACTTTAACACTTGCAGCAGTCTTTTTTCTTGATCTGATCGTTGTCGTAGACTAAGAACCGTCCATATGTAAAGGAGTGGGTTGAGTGCAGCGTGGAGTGGTAACAGGAAGACCACTGTGGCCACATAGAACTTGTCTGATATAGCAACATCACTTAAGAACATGATGCTGGACATACCTAGTGACAACCGGAAAACACAGTCCACTATGGTCATTTTTACCAGCAGTTGGACTGACGAGTAAAGCAATCTATTGGGGGAATCAAAAACGATTTCATGTTTTGGTGTTAACATGAAGATAATAACATGACCAGCCATAACCACTAAGCACAGTATAAAGTGAAATACCCCAGTAACTATAAACCATCTAAACTGTTTATTACAATTATAGCAATCAAATAAAGCCAGACGACACAGACCAGACTGACCATCAAGACCCCAGTGTGACAGTCCAGGCAAGAAAGGTATCACTGACAACAAGGTTCCAACAAACCAAGTTGCTGCACAAGCCATGGCTGTTGACAGCGTATTGAAATTACATGCACATGTTTTGAAAGAAAGGATAACAACATAATCCAGTGTGATGAACCAGGTGATCAGAACTGAAACGTCACTGGACAAAATAGAAAGAAAACCAGCTATGTTGCACGTCATACTATTCCTCCAAGTTTTTTCAAATCGCATATAATCTCCATGAAATATTTCATTGGCTATGGTAATTATGCAGGTGTGGATTCCCATACATGTCTGAGCAAACAGCATATGACCAATACAAAAGATGAAATTGTCTGTGAACATAGTTTTGGCTATTGGTAGAATCATAAAACAAAAAATATTTCCTAAAATGGCAAGCACACTAACCAACCAAAAGTATAACCTGTACAGTTCAGTTGGTAACATTTTTATGCAGGATGACAGCATAGGTTCTGGTGCTGAACACTTGATGTTATTTGACACTTTTGGAAATAAATTCTCACAACAAATTCTATTGTTTGATGAAAGGATAGATTTCAGGTGACGTAATTCTAAAAAGAAATGGGAATGAAAAAGAGTGAATGAATTTCCTCTTATGTCTAATTCCATAAGATTTGGTGTGTTTTTAAAGACAGTAAGCTCTATCATTTCAATGGCAGAAAATGATAGATCCAAACGAATTATCTGAGGCAAATACAAAGTTGAGCCGCTGTCAAACACGTTTAGGTGTGTTCGTGATAAGTCCACTCTCCTTAGTGTATAATGTACACTAAATGTTTCACTTGCAAGTGATGACAGAGGATTATTTGCTAAAATAAGAGTCTTTATATTGGATAACTCCAAAAATACACTCATATTGACCGTTCTCAACTTGTTACTGGCCAGATCGACAAACTGTAAATTTGACAGCTTCATGACTGGTATTTCAGTCAACAGACAACGCGAAAGACTTAGATAGATGAGATATACATTGATACTGAGATTAGTCAGCTTCATTCCTGAGCCACTGGCGTCCAGATAACGAAGCTGAGGGAAAAGATCAGCAGAGAAATGTTGATGACACAAAAATGAGTGACCTTGACAAAGACAGCCAATAGGACAGATCATGTCACACAACCATTCATCATCTCCCTGCCAGCACTGATTCCAGCCATCACAGAGATGATCTTCATGCACACACACTCTGGAAGTTTTACAACGATAGAAACCTGAACATGTCTGAGCAAACAGCATAATGACCAATACTGTAAGAATGAAAATTGTCTGTGAACATAGTTTTGGCTATTGTAGAATCATAAAACAAAAAATAAATCCTAAAATGGCAAGCACACTAACCAACCAAAAGTAATAAACCTGAACAGTTAGTTTGGTAACATTTTTATGCAGGACGTCAGGCATAGGTTCTGGTGCAGAACAGTTGAGTATTATTGACACTTTTGGGAAATAATTCTCACAACAAATTCTATTTGTTTGATGAAAGGATAGATTTTCAGGTGACGTAATTCTAAAAAAGAAATGGAATAGAAAAAGAGTGAATGAATTTCCTCTTATTGTCTAATATCCATAAGATTTAGGTGTGTTTATTAAAGACAGTAGGCCTATCATTCAATGGCAAGAAAATGATAGACAAACGAATTATCTGAGGCAAATACAAAGTTGAGCGCTGTCCAAACACGTTTTATGTGTGTTCGTGATAAGTCCACTTCCTTAGTTGTAATAATGTACACTAAATGTTTC
>JAPXFY010000027.1:9325987-9350468 GCA_030674185.1 Monoplex corrugatus | reverse complement strand
ACATTATAAGGAGAAAACATTTTTTGCAGTTGTTTCGACAGAGAGATACTTCCTGATCAGGCTTATACGATGGAGATGATAGTAGCAAGATCTGGCAGTTTGAGAAACAAAGTTGTTCATGGACAGGGTAGAGTCAATGCAGACACCAAGGTTTTTAGCTGAATCAGAAATTGGGACTGATGTGTTACATAATGGGAGAGAAAGAGGAGGCAGCTGGAAAGTTTCTGACGGGTGCCAATGAGGATAGCTTCTGTCTTGTCGTCATTAAGTTTCATGTCGAAAGGAGAGAGGTGTGTGTCTGTTTCAGAAAAAAAGATAGTTATCAAATTTGGGTAAAGGGGTAGAGTGTTGAGAAGAAATGAATACATGATTTTGGGAGTCATGACGATTAGGCTAATACCACATCATCATCATCATCATCATCATCATCATCATCATCATCATCATCATCATCATCATCATCAGGTGCCCTGCTGCATGCGTTGGCGATCATGGACTTCCATCTGTCTCTATCTCTTGTTGCCTCAAGCATCTCTTTCACCCTCCTTGTCTTCAGTCACTCTGCACGTCTGTCTAGCATCTTCTCCCTGGGTCTACCAAGTGCTCTCCTTCCCTCCAGCTTTCCCGTTGTGACCAGGTACTCCAATCCCCCGTCCTCATAAAATGGCCTATAAATGTTGCCTGTCTTTTCCTAATCTTCCTTATGAATGATCTACTTGTGTCTGCCTCCATCAAGACTGTCTCCTTTGTTTTCTTTGCTATCCATGGAACTCTCAACATCCTTCTTAGAAACCACATCTCGGCTGCCTCAACCTTGTTCTGGCTTTGATTGTTGACTGTCCACGCCTCACATCCGTACAGCATTATTGGTTCTATATAACATTCAAGAACTCTCTTCCTGATGTTAATTGATAAGCATTTGTTGGTAAGAATGCTTGTCATCTTCTTGAATGCTGTTTTGGCTTGGCCGATTCTGCCGGCTATTTCTGATGTGCATCTGCCGTCTGATGAAATGATCGTTCCCAGGTATTTAAACTTATCAACCTGTGTCAAGGTTGGGCCATTTGCTGTTATTTTGCATGAGGGGATTTCATGTTTTTTACTGATCACCAGGACTTCAGTCTTCCTGCTGTTTAGTTCCAACCCCTTACCTTTGCTTTCTATTTCTAGTATATATCACAAGGAACGAAAAAGCCTCTAAGTCTAAAACCCAGCGCTGTTTGAATACGGTGAGAACAGCTTTACTGGATTTCTGACACAAAGAAGTGTCTCAAATCAGCTTCTTTTGAGTAATGTGTGCGAACAGTGCTTTCTGTGTAACATCTGACTCCCCAAAAAGTGTTTATCATCAGCACTTTGTGAGTAATGTGCCACAGTCTAAGGTACGTATCATAATGCTTTAGTACTGTCTTCACTCTTGTGGCAGTGTACCATTGTCTTCGTTCCAACTCAGGTCTGTTTCATCTGATTCCTTCTCAAGGTCACAGTTACCTTGAGAAATACGAAGTCTATGTTTTTTGCAATAGTTTTTTTTTTTTCAGAAAAAAAGGGAGACTGTTAGAATAGCGTGATCATCGTAAATACCAGCCACAGGAAGTCTTTACAACCCATTAGCAGGTAATATTAAGGAACAAAAAACGAAGTAGAAGTAAAAGAAAAGAAAAGAAAAAAACCCACTGATAGAAACAAAGAAAATAAAGAAGGGAGAGGAGGAGAAAGAGGAGGAAGAAGAATGCGAAGAAGAAGAAGAAGAAGAAGAAGAATGCGAAGAAGAAGAAGAAGAAGAAGAAGAAGAAGAAGAAAGAAGAAGAAGAAGAAGAAGAAGAAGAAGAAGAAGAAGAAGAAGAAAAGAAGAAGAAGAAAGAAGAAGAATGCGAAGAAGAAGAATGCGAAGAAGAAGAATGCGAAGAAGAAGAAGAAGAAGAAGAAGAATGCAAGAAGAAGAAGAAGAATGCGAAGAAGAAGAAGAAGAATTGCGAAGAAGAAGAACGAAGAAGAGAAGAAGAAGAAGAAGAAGAAGAAGAAGAAGAAGAAGAAGAAGAAGAAGAAGAAGAAGAAAGAAGAAGAAGAAGAAGAAGAAGAAGAAGAAGAAGAAGAAGAAGAAGAAATGCGAAGAAGAAGAAGAAGAATGCGAAGAAGAAGAAGAAGAAGAAAGAACAAGAAGAAGAAGAAGAAGAAGGAAGAAGAAGAAAGAAGAAGAAAGAAGAATTGCGAAGAAGAAGAAGAATTGCGAAGGATAATAATAAGAAAAAAAATTGCGAAGAAGACGAAGAAGAAGAAGAAGAGGAAGAAGAAGAAAAAGAAGAAGAAGAAAAAGAAGAAGAAAAGAAGAAGAAGAAGAAGAAGAAGAAGAAGAAGAAGAAGAAGAAGAAGAAGAAGAAGAAGAAGAAGAAGAAGAAGAAGAAGAAGAAGAAGAAGAAGAAGAACAAGAACAAGAACAAGAAGAACAAGAAGAACAAGAAGAACAAGAACAAGAACAAGAAGAACAAGAAGAACAAGAAGAACAAGAAGAACAAGAACAAGAAGAACAAGAACAAGAAGAAGAACAATAAGAAGAACAAGAAGAACAAGAACAAGAACAAGAGACAAGAACAAGAACAAGAACAAGACAAGGACAAGAACAACAAGAACAAGAAGAAGAACAAGAACAAGAACAAGAAGAACAAGAAGAAAAGCTACAACAGAAAGAAGTAAGGAGATTGCAAAAGCCCTCGGCAATCGATATGGCATCCTAAAAGGGTCCAAAATTTGTTGATTACATTTCTGATAACCCAACGCCGGCTGAAAATTGGCCGCAAGGTCGAAGAGACACTTGATTTTGTGTCTGTTTGTCCATCTGTTGTATGTTTATTTTCTCGTCTGTTTACATGTTTGTTTGTTTTTGTTTAAATAATGGACGTCAGGTCCAGAAAAAAAGGATTCGTTTTCTGTCTGTCTGTCTGTCAGTGTGTCTGTCAGTCTGTCTGTCTGTCTGTCTGTCTGTCAGTCTGTCAGTCTGTCTGTCTGTCAGTCTGTCAGTCTGTCTGTCTGTCAGTCCAATGACAGAATTGCACAATCACATTTGAACAGCGACGAAAAGCTGTTATTCAATTCAATAGAAGATGGACCAAATCAAGCAGAATCTCTCACTCATACACCTGATCGTTGTTGTTGTTGTTTAAAGCCCAACCGAATGCGTAGAGCCATATCAGGGCTATACAAAACTTCAACAGGAAAAAAGAAAAGAAAAGAAAATTAAGTACACATATCAATGCATTCGTGCACATAATCTAACGACATGCCCCCTGGCGTTGACCACTCCATCCAATTTATCGCACAGGGGATTTAAAAAAACACACCTGAATACAAATTTAAGCATACCTAAGGACACCAAAACAGATATAAAACCAGGCATGAATTATCTAAAATTGCTTCCATATATCTCACCTCCCTAGAGCCAAGAAATGCACTTAATACGTGTACTCAATTATCAATCCTAAGAAAAAGTACGTCAGACTTTATCAAACACATACAGATGAATGGACTATTAAGGCAGAAAATGATAGGAAGAAATGACAGAAAGCAAAGGAACAAGGCAGAAACAAAGAGAGTGACAGAAAAGAAGAAATTTTTAGCATAGAATTTCCAGAAGGTAGGGATAATACTAATACTGAAAGAGCCCCCGGCAACCCCACGGGGGGTACACTGGATCGACGTGATGGTCTATCATCATCATCATCATCATCGTCGTTGTCGTCGTCGTCGTCGTCGTCGTCGTCGTCATCACATCATCATCACATCATCATCATCATCATCATCATCATCATCATCATCATCATCACCTGTCTGTCTATCTGTTTGACAAAATTTAAATATCTGTATTTCTTGCTCTCTTTCTTCTCTCCGTCCTTTCTTTTTCTTTTCTTCTTTTTTCCCTTTATATCACTTTCTATCTCTCTCTGTCCGACTTTCTCTCTCTTCTCTTCTCTTTTTTCATTTTTCTCTTTGTCTCCGTTTTTCTAATGTATAGAAAATATGGTGATTTTGTGCTTAAACTTTACCAAACCCCTTAAGCACAAGACCAGACGTCACATGATCTAAAATACCGACATCGGAAAAATGGTGGGATCAATACCAGTCCACCATTATATTTATCAACCGAAAATCAGGTCATTTAGTCAACTGACCAAATAATGTCTGGGAACAGTCATCTCACCAGACGGAAGATGCACATCAGAAATATCCAGCAGAACTGTCCAAGATAAAACAGCATTTATGAAAATGAAAAGCGTTCTTACCAACACAAGCCTATCAATTAAGATCGGGAAGAGATTTCTTCAGTGTTACATAGAACCAATATTGCTGTACGGATGCCAAGCTAGGAAATAACAAACAAAGTCAGCTAAGTAACATAACTCTTGAGAGTCACGGAGTTATATCCCATGTAATGTTATGTTACTTAGTTGATATTTAAAATTCTCCCTGCTTCCCTCTTTTTTCCTTTGGTAAAACAAAGTCAGAACAAGATTGAGGCAGCTGAAACGTAGTTTCTAAGAAGAATGTTAAGAGTTCCATGGACAACAAAGAAAACAAACAAGACAGTCTTGAAAGAAGCAAACACAAAAAGAACACTAATGAACAAGATTAGGAAAAGACAAGCGACATGTATAGGACATTTTATGAGACAAGAAAAATTTGAGCACCCAGTCACAACAGGAGAACCAGAGGGAAAAACAGCACCAGCCAGACCCAGGGAGAAGATATCAGTTTTGCAGAGCGGGTAGGGACGGAAAGGGCAGATAGGGACAGGAAGAATAGGAGATATACTTTGCAGCGACAAACCATAGATTCGTATGGAGGGCCATGACCGCCAACGCCACAAACACATGATGATGATGGTGGTGGTGATGGTGATGGTGGTGGTGATGATGGTGCTGCTGCTGCTGCTGATGGTGGTGGTGGTGGTGGTGATGGTGGTGGTGGTGATGATTGTAGTGATGATGATGATGATGTGGTGGTGGTGATGATTGTGGTGATGATAATGATGATGATGGTGGTGGTGGTGGTGGTGATGATGATGATTGTGGTGGTGGTTGTGGTCGTGGTGGTTGTGCTGGTGGTGGTGGTGATGATGATGATGTGATGATGATGATGATGGTGGTGATGGTGATGATGATGATGATAATGATGATGATGATGATGGTGATGATGATGATGATGATGATGATGGTGGTGGTGGTGATGGTGGGGGTGATGATGATTGTGGTGATGATGATGATGGTGGTGGTGGTGGTGGTGATGATGATGATGGTGATGGTGGTTGTGATGATGATGGTGATGATGATGATGATGATGATGATCGTGGTGGTGATGATGGTGGTGGTGATGATGATTGTGGTGATGATGATGGTGGTGGTAGTAATGATGATGATGATGGTGATGGTGGTTGTGGTCGTGGTGGTGGTGATGATGATGTGATGATGATGATGATGATAATGGTGGTGATGATGATGATGATGATAATGGTGGTGGTGATGATGATGATGATAGTGGTGGTGATGATGATGATGATGATAATGGTGGTGGTGATGATGATGTGATGATGATGATGATGATAATGGTGGTGATGATGATGATGGTGGTGGTAGTAATGATGATGATGATGGTGATGGTGGTTGTGGTCGTGGTGGTGGTGATGATGATGTGATGATGATGATGATGATAATGGTGGTGATGATGATGATGATGATAATGGTGGTGGTGATGATGATGATGATAGTGGTGGTGATGATGATGATGATGATAATGGTGGTGATGATGATGATGATAGTGGTGGTGATGATGATGATGATGATAATGGTGGTGATGATGATGATGATGATAGTGGTGGTGATGATGATGATGGTGATGGTGGTGGTGGTAGTCATCTGACCAGACCGTAAGCCGACCAGCTGGCTCAACAAGCATACACCCAAAAGATGTCAGGGTTTAAATAAAGGGAGAGACAGACCAAGGAAGACCTGGATTGACGGTGTGAGAGGAACATTGATGTTACTCGGCATTTCTACACATTAGACTCTCCAGCTCGCTGCTGACTGTCAACGTTTTTCTTTCTTTCTCTTTCTTTCTTTCTTTTTCTTTCTTTCTTTCTCTCTCTTCTTTCTTTCTTTCTCTCTCTCTCTCTTCTTTCTTTCTCTCTCTCTCTTCTTTTCTTTCTTTCTTTCTTTCTTTCTCTCTCTCTCTCATTCTTTTTTCTTTTTTCTTTCTCTCTTTCTCTCTCTCTCTTTCTTTTTTTCTTTCTCTCCTCTTCTCTCTTTCTTCTTTCTCTCTCTCCTCTTCTTTCTTTCTTTCTTTCTTCCTCTCTTTCTTTCTCTCTCTCTCTTCTTTCTTTCTCTTCTTTCTCTCTCTTTCTCTTTCTTTCTTCTTCTTTCTTTCTTTCTTTCTTCTTCTCTTTTCTCTTCTTTCTTTCTCTCTCTCTCTTCTCTCTCTTTCTTTCTTCTTCTCTCTCTTCTCTCTTCTCTTCTTTCTTTTTCTTTCTCTCTCTCTCTCTCTTTCTTCTTTCTCCTTTCTCTTCTCTCTTCTTTTCTTTCTTCTCTTCTCTCTCTCTTCTCTCTCTTCTTTCTTCTCTCTCTCTTCTTTCTTTCTCTTCTCTTTCTTCTTTCTCTCTCTCTTCTCTTCTTTCTTTTCTTTCTTTCTCTCTTCTCTCTTCTTTCTTTTCTCTTTCTTTCTCTCTTTCTTTCTTTCTTTCTTCTCTCTTTCTTTCTCTCTCTCTTTCTCTCTCTTTCTTTCTCTTTCTTTCTCTCTCTCTCTCTTCTTTCTTTCTTTCTTTCTTTCTCTCTCTTCTTTCTTTCTTTTCTTTCTTCTTCTTTCTTTTCTTTCTTCTTTCTTCTTCTCTTCTTTCTTTCTTTCTTTCTCTCTCTTCTTTCTTTCTTTCTTCTTCTCTCTCTTCTTCTTTCTTTCTTTCTTTCTTTTCTTTCTTTCTTTCTTTCTTTCTTTCTCTCTCTCTCTCTTTCTTTCTTTCTTTCTTTCTCTCTCTTCTTTCTTTCTTTCTCTCTCTCTCGCTCTTTCTTTCTTTCTTTCTTTCTCTCTCTCTTTCTCTCTCTCTTTCTCTCTTCTTTCTTTCTTTCTCCTCTCTCTTTCTTTCTTTCTTTTTCTCTTTCTTTCTTCTCTCTCTTCTTTCTTTCTTTTTCTTTCTCTCTTCTTCTTTTTTCTTTCTTTCTTTCTTTCTCTCTTTCATTCTCTCTCTCTTTCTCTCTCTCTTCTTTCTTTCTTTCTTTCTTTCTCTCTCTCTCTTCTCTCTCTTTCTTTCTTTCTTTCTTTCTTCTTTCCTTTCTCTCTTTCTTTCTTTCTCTCTCTCTCACTCTTTCTTTCTTTCTTTCTTCTCTCTCTCTCTTTCTTTCTTTCATTCTTTCTTTCTCTCTCTCTTTCTTCTCTCTCTCTCTTCTTTCTTTCTTTCTTCTCTCTCTCTCTCTTTCTTTCTTTCTTTCTTTCTCTCTCTCTCTCTCTCTCTCTCCTCTTTCTTCTCTCTCTTTCTTCTCTTTCTTCTTTCTCCTTCTCTTTCTTTCTTTCTTTCTTTCTCTTCTCTTTCTTTCTCTTCTCTTTCTCTCTTCTTTCTCTCTTCTTCTCTCTCTTTCTCTTCTTTCTTCTTTCTCTCTCTCTCTTTCTTTCTTTCTTTCTTTCTTTCTTTCTTTCTCTCTCTCTTTCTCTCTCTCTTTCTCTCTCTTTCTCTCTTTCTCTCTTTCTTTCTTTCTCTCTCTCTTTCTTTCTCTCTCTCTCTCTTTCTCTCTCTCTTTCTCTCTCTTCTCTCTCTTCTTTCTTTCTCTCTCTCTTTTCTCTCTCTCTTCTTCTCTCTTTCTCTCTTTCTTTCTTTCTCTCTCTCTTTCTCTCTCTCTTTCTCTCTTTCTCTCTTTCTTTCTCTTCTCTCTCTTTCTCTCTCTCTTTCTCTCTCTCTTTCTCTCTTTCTCTCTTTCTCTTCTTCTTTCTCTTTCTCTCTCTCTTTCTCTCTCTCTCTCTCTTTCTCTCTTTCTTTCTTTCTCTCTCTCTTTCTCTCTCTCTTTCTCTCTTTCTCTCTTTCTTTCTTTCTTTCTTTTTTGTCCCAATTTGTTTTTGTTTTTGTCCATATACATCTGCCTGCTTTGTTTTTTGTTTGTTTTGTTTTCTGAAATCATCATCATTCTCTTCCTCTTTTTCGTCTCATCTTCATTATACTCTTTTCCATTGTGATGTCAACAGGAAATATAAGTCAAAGACATAGGCCTACTTATTTCTGTGGTTGTTTATATGATTCCACCCACCCCCCCACCCCCCCCCCAAAAAAGTTTGTAAATTCCACTGCGAGGTGATATGTGATAAATAACTCCTTCGCTGTACGGTTAGAATATTTTACTTCTGCCAGACATTTCTTCATCTTTTTCTCGGTTCCAGACGTTACCCTATACAGCCCATATTTGCTGCTTTGACGATGGCTGCAGTCCTCCACAGGAAGTCCCCAACCTCTGCCTCTCAATCTTGTCCCGACCAGTACATCACTAGAGACCTTTATAGATCGAAAAGATCGTCGCTTGCTTTGGGAATATATTAGGCTTTGGGAATTCACTGGACCTTGGGAATATATTGGACTGGAAAATATACTGTCCCTTGTGAACATATAGTACCTTATGAATATACTGTACCTTGTGAATATATTGTACCTTGTGAATATATTGTACCTTGTGAATACATTGTACCTTGTGAATATATTGTACCTTGTGAACATATAGTACCTTGTGAATATATTGTACCTTGTGAATATATTGCACCTTGTGAATATATTGTACCTTGTGAACATATAGTACCTTGTGAATATATTGTACCTTGTGAATATATTGTACCTTGTGAATATATTGTACCTTGTGAATATATTGTACCTTGTGAATATATTGTACCTTGTGAATATACTGGACCTTGTGAATATATAGTACCTTGTGAATATATTGTACCTTGTGAATATATTGTACCTTGTGAATATATTGTACCTTGTGAATATATTGTACCTTGTGAATATATTGTACCTTGTGAATATACTGTACCATGTGAACATACTGCACCTTGTGAACATATAGTACCTTGTGAATATATTGTACCTTGTGAATATACTGCACCTTGTGAATATACTGTACCATGTGAATACATTGTACCTTGTGAACATATAGTACCTTGTGAATATATTGTACCTTGTGAATATACTGCACCTTGTGAATATACTGTACCATGTGAATATATTGTACCTTGTGAATATACTGCACCTTGTGAATATATTGTACCTTGTGAATATATTGTACCTTGTGAATATATTGGACCTTGTGAATATATTGTACCTTGTGAATATATTGTACCTTGTGAATATATTGTACCTTGTGAACATATAGTACCTTGTGAATATATTGTACCTTGTGAATATATTGTACCTTGTGAATATATTGTACCTTGTGAATATACTGTACCATGTGAATATACTGTACCATGTAATATACTGGACCTTTTGAATGTACTGTACCTTGTAATATAATGTGCCTTGTGAATATAATGTACCTTGTGAATATATTGTACTTTGTGAACATATTGTACCTTGTGAATATATTGTACCTTGTGAATATACTGGACCTTGTGAATATACTGGACCTTGTGAATATATGTACCTTGTGAATATATTGTACCTTGTGAATATATTGGACCTTGTGAATATATTGTACCTTGTGAATATATTGTACCTTGTGAATATATTGTAACTTGTGAATATACTGCACCTTGTGAATACATTGTACCTTGTGAATATATTGTACCTTGTGAATATACTGCACCTTGTGATATACTGGACCTTGTGAATATACTGTACCTTGTGAATATAACTGGACCTTTTGAATGTACTGTACCTTGTAAATATAATGTGCCTGTGAATATACTGTACTTTATAAATATGATGTACTTTGTAAATATGATGTACCTGGTAAATATGATGTACTTTGTAAATATGATGCACCTGGTAATATTATGTACTTTGTAAATATGATGTACTTTGTAAATATGATGTACCTGGTAAATATGATGTACTTTGTAAATATGATGTACTTTGTAAATATGATGCACCTGGTAAATATGATGTACTTTGTAAATATGATGTACCTGGTAAATATGATGTACCTGGTAAATCTGATGTACTTTGTAAATATGATGTACTTTGTAAATATGATGTACTTTGTAAATATGATGTACTTTGTAAATATGATGTACCTGGTAAATATGATGTACTTTGTAAATGTGATGTACTTTGTAAATATGATGTACTTTGTAAATATGATGTACTTTGTAAATATGGTGCACCTGGTAAATATGATGTACTTTGTAAATATGATGTACTTTGTAAATATGATGTACCTGGTAAATATGATGTACTTTGTAAATGTGATGTACCTGGTAAATATGATGTACTTTGTAAATATGATGTACTTTGTAAATATGATGTACTTTGTAAATATGATGTACTTTGTAAATATGATGCACCTGGTAAATATGATGCACCTGGTAAATATGATGTACCTGGTAAATATGATGTACCTGGTAAATATGATGTACTTTGTAAATATGATGTACTTTGTAAATATGATGTACTTTGTAAATATGATGTACTTTGTAAATATGATGTACTTTGTAAATATGATGTACCTGGTAAATATACTGGATTATCTTTGCCGAAGATGTGATACAGCACTCGGAGACGATCGGTAGGATTTTTTCTCCACCCCTCCACCATCTTCATTTCCAGGGTTTTCCTGCTTTCTGTCATTGCTGTGTCTGCCTACACTGCTTGTCTTTTAGACTGTAAGATTGAAGGAACTTTTTATTTAAGGTTGTGGCTTTTAATCCCATTAGTCCTTTGGGATGGATTGTTCGACCCCATCTGGCCCCTATCCAGAGCTGAGCGTGCTATGGGCTTCACTGGGAAAGACTAGGGCACACATTTGAATCTCGTACACTTCATAGATGTGTCGCTGAATTCGCTGCTCAAAATCTGTCAGCCAATACCACAGGTGTGTGTATCTCTCAGGCCTAAGTGATGCAGAATCCAAAACATTGTGACTGCTCGCGTTCAAGCAAACAGGAACCAGAAAGAAAAAAAAAAACAGGAAAAAAGAATAAAAACGCGTATTTAATACAGACAAGACAAGAAAGGCGCAAATTTTCGGCCAACTGGCCTTTGTCAAGCGTATCATCACAAACAAACAAACACCAGATACAAAATTTAGGAGAAAAAGACCGACAGAGCAGCAGGGAAGTTTCAGTCTTTTTCTCCTAATTTTTGTATCTGGTGTTTGTTTGTTTGTGATCTTATGCTTGACAAAGCCAGTTGGCCGAAAATTTGCGCCTGTCTTGTCTGGTTGTATTAAATACGTGTTCTTATTCTTTTTTCCTGTTTTTTTTTCTGGTTCCTAAGTGATGCAAGATAAGTTATGAAAGAAAGTATTGAGTATAGCCGTGTCGCCCAGTCTCAATCCACAGTGTGGAGCGTTATCATCATTATCACACCCATTCTTACGTATCATTGTAACATTGTGAAAAGTTTTGTCACAGAAACCTCTGACGAAGCGTGGGAAGATGAGACAGTGAAGAACAAGTACTGGTGATGACAGGTCCACCACCACCACCACCACCACCACCACCACCATCATCATCATCATCATCATCAATCATCATCATCATCATCATCATCATCATCAAGTGCCCTGCCAAATGGCGTTGGCGATCATGGCCTTCCATATGTATCTATCCCTTGCTGACGCAAGCACAATTTCCACTCTCTCTGTCCTCAGCCACCCTGCAAGTCCGTCCAATATTTTCTTCCTGGGTCTACGTGCTGTTCTCTTTCCCTCCAGCTTTCCTGTTGTGACCAGGTGCTCTAATTCCCATTTCCTCATAAAATGGTCCATAAATGTTGCCTGTCTTTTCCTAATCTTAGTTATAAATGATCTTTTTGTGTCTGCCTCCATGAAGACTGTCTCGTTTGTTTTCTTTGCTGTCCATGGAACTCTCAACATTCTTCTTAGAAACCACATCTCGGCTGCCCCAATCTTGTTCTGGCTTCCCGTGTTGATTGTCCACACCTCACAACCGTATAACATTATTGGATCTATATAACATTCAAGAACTCTCTTCCTGATGTTAACCGATAGGCATTTATTGGTAAGAATGCTTTCCATTTTCTTGAATACTGTTTTGGCTTGGCCGATTCTGCTGGCTATTTCTGATGTGCATCTGCCGTCTGGTGAGATGATCGTTCCCAGATATTTAAACTTATCAACCTGTGCCATTTGCTGTTATTTTGTATGAGGGGATTTTATGTGTTTTTTTCTGATTAACATGACTTCAGTCTTCCTGCTATTAAGCTCCAACCCCATTCTATTCTATTTCTAGTATATTCACTAGGTTTTGTGGGTCCCTTTTATGTTTGACCAGAACCCAGTTTTGCAGGTTGGCAAAGATTGGGTAACTCCCACCACCCCCACCCCCATCTCACCCCCAAACTTCCATCGCCCCCAACCCCTCTCTCGATACAAATTAAAGTAATAAACTGTGAAGCTTGTGGACTGCTTGGCACAGGGACAGGGACGGAATGAACCCAACTTGGGTGGTGCGTTGTAATGACTGGCATGACATGCAGGGCGCAATGTAAATGTAGTCACCCAGGCGGTAACGCAGAAGATGGAACAGTGGGGAAAAACTAGGAGACCACCAGAAAGATAATGTGCCTACCGAACCGTGGGTCCCTTAACGGTCACGTCAGCATAAAGTAGAGCTAGGTAAAACAAGATGGTCAGACAACGCTGATAATCTTCCCTTTTAGTAAATGTTATAATCATCATCATCATCATCAAGTGCCTTGCCCCATGGCGTTGGCGATCATGGCCATCCATCTGTTTCTATCCCTTGTTGCCACAAGCGCCTCTTCCACCCTCTTTGTCTTCAGACTTTAGTCTTCAGGCGTGGACAGTCAACAAGCAAAGCCAGAACAAGATCGAGGCAGCCGAGATGTGGTTTCTAAGAAGAATGCTGAGAGTTCCATGGACAGCAAAGAAAACAAACGATACAGTCTTGATGGAGGCAGACACAAGTAGATCATTCATAAGGAAGATTAGGAAAAGACAGGCAACATTTATAGGCCATTTTATGAGGAAAGGGGAATTAGAGCACCTAGTCACAACAGGAAGGCTGGAGGGAAAGAGAACGGCAGGTAGACACAGGAAAAAAATATTGGACGGACTTGCAGATTGGCTGAGGACAGAGAGGGTGGAAGATGTACTTGCGGCAACGAGGGATAGATGCATATGGAGGGCCATTATCGCCAACGCCATGTGGCAGGGCACTTGATGATGATGATGATTTAAACACCTTCAACTGGTCTTGTCCCGATATTAAAACTGAAAACCAACTATGTCTACGAACTTTTCGTTTAGCATTTCACTTCCCACACAAGCAGTGACAAGCAGACATATGTTTACAGATTAGCCACGACAAGTTTTGTTGTTGTTCTTATTGTCGTTGTTGTTATTGGTGTTGCTGTTGTTTAGCGATCGATTTTTCTCGGATGCGTAAGTGCGCGTTATTTTGCCCACACTGTGCAGGCGATATGTTGCTGCGCAGTCTGCATGCCCCTTCTTTGATGGGTGTGTCTGCTGGGTGTTGTCATATTGACATAAGCCACCAGACACTGACATGGCTGATGGCAAGTTTGAAAAATGTCTTTTAGCACTGACATGGCTGATGACAAGTTTGAAAAATGGCTTTTAGCACTGACATGGCTAATGGCGAATTTGAAAAATGGCTTTTACCACTGACATGGCTAATGGCAAGTTTGAAAAATGGCTTTTACCACTGACATGGCCAATGGCGAATTTGAAAAATGGCTTTTACCACTGACATGGCTAATGGCAAGTTTGAAAAATGGCTTTTACCACTGACATGGCTAATGGCAAGTTTGAAAAATGGCTTTTACCACTGACATGGCTAATGGCGAATTTGAAAAATGGCTTTTACCACTGACATGGCTAATGGCAAGTTTGAAAAATGGCTTTTACCACTGACATGGCTGATGACAAGTTTGAAAAATGGCTTTTACCACTGACATGGCTAATGGCGAATTTGAAAAATGGCTTTTACCACTGACATGGCTAATGGCGAATTTGAAAAATGGCTTTTACCACTGACATGGCTAATGGCGAATTTGAAAAATGGCTTTTACCACTGACATGGCTAATGGCAAGTTTGAAAAATGGCTTTTACCACTGACATGGCTGATGGCAAGTTTGAAAAATGGCTTTTACCACTGACATGGCTAATGGCGAATTTGAAAATGGCTTTTACCACTGACATGGCTGATGGCAAATTTGAAAAACGGCTTTTACCACTGACATGGCTGATGAAAAGTTTGAAAAATGGCTTTTACCACTGACATGGCTATTGGCAAGTTTGAAAAATAGCTTTTAGCACTGATATGGCTGATGAAAAGTTTGAAAAATGGCTTTTAGCACTGATAGGGCTGATGATAAGTTTGAAAAATGGCTTTTAGCACTGACATGGCTAATGGCAAGTTTGAAAAATGGCTTTTAGCACTGACATGATTGTCAACAAGTTTGAAAAAATGGCTTTTAGCCAGTTACTTTGACAGGAAAATGGCTTTTAGCACTGACATAACCATTGGCAAGTTTGAAAAATGGCTTTTAGCCAGCTGTTTTGACTGCAATTTTGTACCATAACATTGAAGTTGTAGGGGAGTAAGATAATAGAGATCTCCACTTTTCTCGGCGCTGACATTTACCCCCCCCCCCCCCCACCCCCCCAACTTCCCGATATGGCAGACTTGAGAGAGAGAGAGAGAGAGAGAGAGAGAGAGAGAGAGAGAGACAGAGACAGAGAGACAGAGAGACAGAGAGACAAGAGACAGAGGACAGAGACAGAGAGAGAGAGAGAGGGGGGGGGGGGGCAAGGGTACCAACTTTAATCCAACTTTTCAACTTGTACTCTTCAACCTCCCTCTCCCATCATTTGGCGTGTCTAAACTTACCAGAAGATTAAAATCTCAGTCGACACACTTTAAGGACCGTGAGGTTCGTAAGTCATCAAATTACTATCAGACAGTCAAAGACACTAATCACACGATAGTCCTCCCTCTCAACAAGAATGACCAACTTTACAGGTCAGTAAAGATCAGGCTGTCTTACCAGTCGCCATTGGTGTAGTGGTCAACGCAATGGACTACCGGCCGGAAAGTTTGGGTTCGAATCCCCCATCAGTCCTTCAAAGTCATTGTTTTTTTTCGGCTCTAACCGGCTCCTACCCAGAGTCGGACGTGCTATGGGAAGGACTGGGACACAAAGTCCAGTCCCATCCACTTCATGGATGCGTCATTGACGGTGTTGCTCAAATCTTCTGACAGCACCGCAGGTGTCCGT
The DNA here is from genome assembly GCA_030674185.1 of Monoplex corrugatus. Lineage (NCBI taxonomy): Eukaryota > Metazoa > Mollusca > Gastropoda > Littorinimorpha > Ranellidae > Monoplex > Monoplex corrugatus. Next base: position 9,335,007 of record JAPXFY010000027.1, on the reverse strand, counting down.
ATCTCTCGGGCCTGGTTGACGCCAGGATAATTATGAAAGTAAGCGTAGAGTACAGCCCTGTCACGCAGTCTCAACCCTAGACGGAACTCCATAGCATCCTGATTATCATCCTCATCGACATCATCATCATCGCATTGGAAAAAAAAAGACTGCCTCAGTTCTGTGGCCATTAAAGTGGCGTAGGACATGGGTGAGAGGGAAAAAAAGGTGAGCACAAAGGAACCTCCCTGATGTGATGACCCTAAAAAAAAAAAGAAAAAAAAAGAAAGATGAGGCTGTCCTCACCATTTCACTACACCTCACTCCCCCAGACACAAGGTAATAACAACGGCCCCTGTGGACTGCCTGACACTAGAACTGCAACAGAAAGAATGAACCCGAGTGTGCACATGTGCTGGAAAGCTGGAATGTAGGCACAAGCGTTAATGTCACTGAGGTGATGGTACAGAAGATAAGGCGAAAGACAAATGCACGAAACTGTCAGAAAGAGAGATAATTTGCCAACCGCACTGGAACTCCAAGCAGCTAAAGCAGAAAATGTGAGCATAGTGGTAACATGTTAACAAACTCATTTCACAAACACGACAGGGCCGGGTTCACGGAACGATTTATCTTTTAGAAGCGTTCTGAAAATTTAACCTTTTCTCACCACAGGACGGAGTAGCAGGTAGTTTCAGTCTTTTTCTCCTAATTTGTATCTATGTGTGTTTGTTTGTGATCTTACGCATGACAAAGGCCGTTGACCGAAAATTTGCACCTGTTTTATCTTGTTTTATTAAATACACGATTTATCTTTTTCGTGTTTGTTTGTTTTTATATATTTTTTCTGGTTCCTGTTTGCTTGAACGCGGGCAGTCACACTTGTTTGGATTTCTGTTTCAATGTTTTCACGAGATGTATATGAGATTGAAATGATTAACATTTAGAATGTTTAAGAAATTGAAATGATTAACATTTAGAATGTTTAAGAAATTGAAATGATTAACATTTAGAATGTTTAAAAATTGAAATGATTAACATTTAGAATGTTTAAGAAATTGAAATGATTAACATTTAGAATGTTTAAGAAATTGAAATGATTACATTTAGAATGTTTATAAAATTCAAATGATTAACATTTAGAATGTTTAAGAAATTGAAATGATTAACATTTAGAATGTTTATAAATTCAAATGATAACATTTAGAATGTTTAAAAAATTCAAATGACACGTTAGATTGTTTATAAATTGAAATGACTAACAGAATGTTTATGAAATTGAAATGACTAACATTTAGAATGTTTATGAAATTGAAATGACTAACATTTAGAATGTTTATGAAATTGAAATGACTTACGTGACTAACAGAATGTTTATGAAATTGAAATAACTAACATTTCGAATGTTTATGAAATTGAAATGACTTACGTTTAGAATGTTATGAAATTGAAATGACTAACATTTAGAATGTTTATAAAATTGAAATGACACGTTTAGAATGTTTATGAAATTGAAATGACTAACATTTAGAATGTTTATGAAATTGAAAAGACTAACATTTAGAGTGTTTATGAAATTAAAATGACTAACATTTAGATGTTTATAAATTGAAATAACATCAGAATGTTTATGAAATGAAATAACGATCGGAATGTTTATGAAATGGAAATGATAACATTTTAGAATGTTTATGAAATTAAAATGACTAACATTTAGAATGTTTATGAAATCAAAATGACTAACATTTAGAATGTTTATGAAATTGAAATGACTAATATTTAGAATGTTTATAAGTTGAAATGACTAACATTTAGAATGTTTATGAAATTAAAATGACTAACATTTAGAATGTTTATAAAATTGAAATGACACGTTTAGATTGTTTATAAAATTGAAATGACTTACGTTTAGAATGTTTATGAAATTGAAATGACTTACGTTTAGAATGTTTATGAAATTGAAATGACTTACGTTTAGAATGTTTATGAAATTGAAATGACTTACGTTTAGAATGTTTATGAAATTGAAATGACTTACGTTTAGAATGTTTATGAATGAATGACTTAGTTTAGAATGTTTATGAAGTTGAAATGACTAACAGAATGTTTATGAAATTGAAACGACTAATATTTCGAATGCTTATGAAATTGAAATGACTTACGTTTAGAATGTTTATGAAATTGAAATGACTAACAGAATGTTTATGAAATTGAAACGACTAACATTTAGAATGTTTATGAAATTGAAATGACTTACGTTTAGAATGTTTATGAAATTGAAATGACTAACAGAATGTTTATGAAGTTGAAATGACTTACGTTTAGAATGTTTATGAAATTGAAACGACTAACATTTCGAATGTTTATGAAATTGAAATGACTTACGTTTAGAATTTTTATAAAATTGAAACGACTAACATTTAGAATATTTATGAAATTGAAATGACTTACGTTTAGAATGTTTATGAAATTGAAATAACTAACAGAATGTTTATGAAATTGAAATGACTAACAGAATGTTTATGAAGTTGAAATGACTAACAGAATGTTTATGAAATTGAAACGACTAACATTTCGAATGTTTATGAAATTGAAATGACTTACGTTTAGAATGTTTATGAAATTGAAATGACTAACATTTCGAATGTTTATGAAATTGAAATGACTTACGTTTAGAATGTTTATGAAATTGAAATGACTAACATAATGTTTATGAAATTGAAACGACTAACATTTCGAATGTTTATGAAATTGAAATGACTTACGTTTAGAATGTTTATAAAATTGAAAAGACTAACATTTAGAATATTTATGAAATTGAAACGACTAACATTTAGAATGTTTATGAAATTGAAACGACTAACATTTAGAATATTTATGAAATTGAAACGACTAACATTTAGAATGTTTATGAAATTGAAATGACTTACGTTTAGAATGTTTATGAAATTGAAATGAATTACATTTACAATTTTATGAAATTGAAATAACTGACATTTGGAATGTTTCCAGGAGACAGAATCATGTTATACAGTTGGCTCATAAACCTTTGACATTATTGTTCTATACCATCGTGTGTAGAATATCATGAATATGCCTTGACACCATGTTTTATTATGGAAAATAAAGAACCTTTGTAGCCATGGGCAGAAAAAAATATCCTGTCAACGTAACTGGCTAAAAGCCAATTTTACAAACTTGCCATTAGCCATGTCAGTGCTAAAAGCCTATTTTCAAACTTAACATTAGCCATATCAGTGCTAAAAGCCATTTTTCAAACTTGCCATTAGCCATATCAGTGCTAAAAGCCATTTTTCAAACTTGCCATTAGCCATATCAGTGCTAAAAGCCTATTTTCAAACTTAACATTAGCCATGTCAGTGCTAAAAGCCTATTTTCAAACTTAACATTAGCCATGTCAGTGCTAAAAGCCATTTTTCAAACTTGCCATTAGCCATGTCAGTGCTAAAAGCCTATTTTCAAACTTAACATTAGCCATGTCAGTGCTAAAAGCCATTTTTCAAACTTGCCATTAGCCATGTCAGTGCTAAAAGCCATTTTTCAAACTTGCCATTAGCCATGTCAGTGCTAAAAGCCTATTTTCAAACTTAACATTAGCCATGTCAGTGCTAAAAGTCAATTTTTCAAACTTGCCATCAGCCACGTCAGTGCTTAAAGCCATTTTTCAAACTTGCCATCAGCCATGTCAGTGCTAAAAGCCATTTTTCAAACTTGCCATCAGCCATGTCAGTGGTAAAAGCCATTTTTCAAACTTGTCATCAGCCATGTCAGTGGTAAAAGCCATTTTTCAAACTTGTCATCAGCCATGTCAGTGGTAAAAGCCATTTTTCAAACTTGCCATCAGCCATGTCAGTGGTAAAAGCCATTTTTCAAACTTGCCATCAGCCATGTCAGTGGTAAAAGCCATTTTTCAAACTTGCCATCAGCCAGGTCAGTGGTAAAAGCCATTTTTCAAACTTGTCATCAGCCACATCAGTGCTTAAAGCCATTTTTCAAACTTGTCATCAGCCATGTCAGTGGTAAAAGCCATTTTTCAAACTTGCCATCAGCCAGGTCAGTGGTAAAAGCCATTTTTCAAACTTGTCATCAGCCACATCAGTGGTAAAAGCCATTTTTCAAACTTGCCATCAGCCATGTCAGTGGTAAAAGCCATTTTTCAAACTTAACATTAGCCATGTCAGTGCTAAAAGCCTATTTTCAAACTTAACATTAGCCATGTCAGTGCTAAAAGCCATTTTTCAAACTTGCCATTAGCCATGTCAGTGCTAAAAGCCTATTTTCAAACTTAACATTAGCCATGTCAGTGCTAAAAGCCATTTTTCAAACATGCCATTAGCCATGTCAGTGCTAAAAGCCATTTTTCAAACTTGCCATCAGCCATGTCAGTGGTAAAAGCCATTTTTCAAACTTGCCATCAGCCAGGTCAGTGGTAAAAGCCATTTTTCAAACTTGTCATCAGCCACATCAGTGGTAAAAGCCATTTTTCAAACTTGCCATCAGCCATGTCAGTGGTAAAAGCCATTTTTCAAACTTGCCATCAGCCATGTCAGTGGTAAAAGCCATTTGTCAAACTTGTCATCAGCCATGTCAGTGCTTAAAGCCATTTTTCAAACTTGCCATCAGCCACGTCAGTGCTTAAAGCCATTTTTCAAACTTGCCATCAGCCATGTAACAATATGCCAACACCCAGCAGACACACCCATCAAAGATGGGTATGCAGACTGCGCAGCAACGTATCGCCTGCACAGTGTAAGTAAAGCAACGTGCATCTACGCATACGTAGAAAAGCCGTACGCTGAACAACACCAATAACAACAACCACAACAACAACAAATTGCCGTTGCTGATCTATAAACAACAACAATAACAGCAATAGCTTGCCGTTGCTAATCTATAAACAACAACAACAACAATAACAACAATAATATGCCGTTGCTAATCTATATACAACAACAACAACAACAACAACAACTTGCCGTTGTTAATTTATAAACAACAACAACAACAACAACTTGCCGTTGCAAATCTATAAAGAACAACTTGCCTTTGCTAATCTATAGACAACAACAACAACAATAAGAACAGTTTGCCGTTGCTAATTTATGAACAATAACAACTTGCCTTTGCTAATCCATAAACAACAACGACAACAACAAGTACAACTTGCCGTTGTTAATCTCTGAACATTTATCTGCTGAGAGAGAGAGAGAGAGAGAGAGAGAGAGAGAGAGAGAGAGAGAGAGAGAGAGAGAGAGACAGACAGACAGACAGAGAGGGAGGGAGATAGGGGGGGGCAACAGACAGGGAACTAGAGAGGGGAATGACGAGACGTAAGGGGGAAAGGAAATGCTTCGGGGATAAACTGATTGGCCTCATTTAGTCCTTTTTCGACTGTGTGGTATTCCACCCCTGGATAGGTGTCTTCAGAACATAGGCCTGGACACTTGCTAATGTATGGAGGCTTTGCTTGTTGTCCATTGACAACACTTCCCCATCTCGCTACATCAGCGTAAACCAAGCGAAAGGCCGAAGCCAATACAGCTTGGAGATGGTGAAGAGGGGAAATGACCGTACTAACGATTTGCCATTCGTAAGACTTAGCGTGGGCGTGCATACTGTGTATTTTCATCTTTCCATTAGCCAGACTTCCCTGGTTAGTTTAACCCTATGACTCCCGCACCCTGTCCACCAACTGCGAAAACTTAACCCTTTGACTCCCGCATCTTATCCACCGACTGCAAAAACTTAACCCTTTGACTCCCTCTCCCTATCCACCAGCTTCCTGCTGGAAGCTGGTGGATAGGGAGAGGGAGTCAAAGGGTTAAGTTCTTGCTTTGCTGGCATGGTTGACAATGCTGGATGCTGGTGGACAGGGTGCGGGAGTCAAAAGGTTAACACATGTGTAGGCGTTCTAATGTCGTCATGTGTACACGCACGCAGGACATCGGTTCAGCGCGTTGAAGATCTTGTAGGCCGTGTGAGTGTTGGATGGGGGATTAATGATCAACACTCTCTGTCTCTCTGTCTCTGTCTCTGTCTCTCTGTATATGTCTCTCTCTCTGTCTCTGTATCTCTCTGTGTCTCTGTCTCTCTCTCTGTGTCTCTGTCTCTCTCTCTGTCTTTCTCTCTGTCTCTCTCTCTCTGTTTCTGACTCTGTCTCTCTGTCTCTCTCTCTGTATCTCTGTCTCTGTCTCTCTCTCTCTGTCTCTGTCTCTATGTCTCTTTCTGTCTCTCTGTCTCTGTCTCTATGTCTCTATCTCTCTCTGTGTCTCTCTCTGTCTCTGTCTCTGTCTGTCTCTCTCTGTCTGTCTGTCTCTCTCTGTCTGTCTGTCTCTCTCTCTGTCTCTCTCTGTCTCTGTCTGCGTCTCTCTCTGTCTCTGTCTCTGTCTCTTTGTCTGTCTCTGTCTCTGTCTCTCTCTCTCTCCAGTTATAGTTGCTGAAACATCATGTGACAGGATGTCACCAACTTTGTGGCTCTAGGTAGGGTCTGCGATGTTGGCGATCCATTCAGTCACCGCCCACTACATCGCCAACCAGTTCATCAATCAACTCTCTACCTACTTTTCTTCCTTTCTTATGTGCACTTCATTGTTAGTTAACAAGCTACACCACCAGATGGGACCCGGAGCACCAATGCCTCGCCACTCTCCGGACACTCACCTCCCAAGCTGCCAACGCCAACCGAAAGTCATTTCATCAAGCAAAGGGGGGACTGCCCATGTGTTGCATGACCCATTCGGACCCAGTCATCAGTTACCTTGCTTACAAACCGAATGGTAAGGTTGGGGGAGATGACAAACCCCGGGACATAGCCACACAACGCGCACCAACCAGGTCCAGCCCAGCCTCTGGACTAAGAGAGAATGGAAGACCGCTCTCTCGTCCCTCTCTGGTCTTCATCTCTCCTTCGGACAGCCCGCCCTGCCACCAGCTCGCATAGCTGCCAGCATCTTTCCCCTTACTATATAGTCTCGACACTTAGCAATCGGAAGCTCCCAAGGTTGCCTTATTTCAATCAATGGGATTGTTTGAACGGCGGCGAAAGTGGCGAGGCATGATGCTCCAGACACAGCCCATTTTGCTGTTCAGCAAAGGTCTGACATGCCCCGAAAGGGATCCCAAGTTTGCCGTCTTTCCGAGCCACCAGCAGGTCTTTCCCTGCGGTCATCAGGCCTGATTTCCTGAAGTCAGCGGCCAAGCCACAAGCCGAAGTTAACAAGAAACTCCACAAGGATGCACTTCGCTGTTATATTTAGATAGAGACTTCGGGCAGCATCCTCAGTCCAGTGCCATCACCACATGTCCATCGCCGTGGAGCTTCGTCACAGCTGGTGACTGAATGTCTCGTACCAGCTGGCCTGTGTGCCTGACCAGCTCAGGGAATTCAGAAAATGCGGGTTTCCGTGCATCCTCTCTTACTTTGTGTACAGCATTTCCTTGGTATATTTATTGCATTACCACTTTTTGACAATGCCATGGTGCCACAGTGATTCGTTTTCAGTCACTAGAAAGTTCTGTTTCATACAATCGTGGCGCTGTATTTGGCAGATTGTTACTTTCATCGGTTTACTCTATCCTAGTCTTCGTTATCGTTTAACCCTTTGACCCCCGCACCCTTTAACCAACTGCAAAAAATGTAACCCTTTGACTCCCTCACCCTATCCACCAGCTTCCTGTTGGAGCAGGTGGATAGAGTGAGGGGTCCAAGGGTTAAGTTTATGCTTTGCTAGAATGGTTGACAATGCAGGATGGTGGTGGGCAGGGTGCAGGAGTCAAAGGGTTAAGTTTATGCTTTGCTAGCATGGTCGGCAATACAGGATGGTGGTGGACAGGGTGCGGGAGTAAAAGGGTTAAGTTTATGCATGGTTGGCAATGCAGGATGCTAGTGGACAGGGTACGGGAGTCAAAGGGTTAAACTACTCTACCGTCTCATTTACCTGCTTACCAGATCACTATGTAATGATGGTGATAGGCTCTCCCATCAGTCCAGCAGACGATAGGCATAGCTGTCTTTAGCGTCTGGTGTAGGTCTTCATATGGAATGCAAGACCGATCATAAGGCACGCAGGCCCCAGTAGCTCAGTTGGTTTGAGCGTCGGATTCACATGCTGATGGTTGTGGGTTCGAATCCTGGGGTGTGCTATATTAAAACTGCCCTTCTCACTGTCCCATCTTAACATCATTGTTGTTCTGGTGGTGTCAGTATAGGATTTAGATAAGTCCCCCCTTCCCCCAGTTCCCTGGAATGGTTATCCCCGTCGGCCATATCACCTGAGGTGGGTGTCGACGTAAAATCTGAACCATCATCATCATCATCATTACGTCGAGCTTACTCGGCTTTCCATGACACGTTTCTTCCATCCTTCTCTGTCAGACATTGCAGTAGGTAGTTCATTATACTGACAGCCCGTATCATCCATTAGTTGGTCGATGAAGGTCCTTCTTTGGACGTCCTGGTCTTTGTTTGCCATAGCTGGGTCTCCATAGTAGAACATCACCCACCAGTTCTTCTTTGCTCCGCCAAATCAATCAAATCTTAAAGCACGCGCTCTTCTATAAGTACCAGGAAGGTGTCTTGAGGCCTAGAGTTCTCTTTCTGGCAGTCCCTCTTCTGTTGAATAATAGCTGTCCTGCGCTGTTCAAACCTGTTTGTGTCCAGCATTCCCTGCTGCCGGCAATGCCTTCCAAGTTAGCAGCAATATTGACAATGACTGTATCTTTGGTAATAACACAATGGCGCAGCAGTAAATCGAGTCGTCGACATAACCGTACTTTTCAGCGGTTTTAACTCTCAATCTGCTTGGTATTCAACTAAACAAATTTTAGTGAGGAAAAACTAAATACATTTAAGTAAGGAAAAACTAAACTTTAAGTTAGGAAAAACTTAAGTAAGGAAAAAACAAAATAAATGTAAGCAAGGAAAAAAACAAATAAATTAAGTAAGGAAAAACTAAATACATTTAAGTAAAGAAAAAACAACTAAATTAAGTAAGGAAAAAAGTAAATACATTTAAGTAAAG
>JAPXFY010000027.1:9303487-9308487 GCA_030674185.1 Monoplex corrugatus | reverse complement strand
CCCCCCCTCTCTCTTTCTCTCCCCCCCCTCTGTCTCTTTCTCTTCCCCCCTCTGTCTCTTTTCTCTCTCCCCCTCTCTGTCTCTTTCTCTCTCCCCCCCTCTGTCTCTTTCTCTACCCCCCCTGTCTCTTTTTCTTCCCCCTCTCTGTTTCTTTCTCTCCTCCCCCTCTCTGTCTCTTTCTCTCTCCCCCCTCTCTGTCTCTTTCTCTCTCCCCCTCTCTGTCTCTTTCTCTCTCCCCTCTCTGTCTCTTTCTCTCTCTCCCCTCTCTGTCTCTTTCTCTCTCCCCCCTCTGTCTCTTTCTCTCTTCCCCCCTCTCTGTCTCTCTCCCCCCCCTCTCTGTCTCTTTCTCTCCCCCCCCCCCTTTCTGTCTCTTTCTCTCTCTCTCTTTCTCTCCCCCCTCTGTCTCTCTTCCCCCTCTCTGTCTCTCTCCCCCCCTCTCTGTCTCTTTCTCTCTCCCCCCTCTCTGTCTCTTTCTCTTTCCCCTCTCTGTCTCTTTCTCTCTCACCTCTCTGTCTCTTTCTCTCTCCCCTCTCTGTCTCTTTCTCTCTCCCCTCTCTCTATCTCTTTCTCTCTCTCTCTGTCTCTGTCTCTCTCACTCTCTTTCTCTCTCTCTCTGTATCTCTCTCTCACTCTCTCTGTCTCTCTCACTCTCTTTCTCTCTCTGTCTGTATCTCTCTCTCACTCTCTCTGTCTCTGTCATTCTCTGTCTGTCTGTCTCTGTCTGTCAGTCTGTCTCTCTCTCTTTTTCTCTCTGTCTCTGTAACTCTCTCCGTCTCTGTCTGTCTCTCTGTCTCTGTCTGTCTGTCTCTCACTCTCTCTCTCTTTTCTCCCCTCTCTGTCTTTCTCTCTCCCCCCCCCCCCCCACCTGCTTCCTCCCTCCCACAGATCTTTCTGTGGACACATAAAAGCAATCTCTCCACTCTCACACTCAGGCGACGATGAGGAAAACAGAGAAGAGCAGAAGACGAGAGGAACCAAGACCTTTTCCCTGCCAAGCCTGGCAGTGTGCTCAAGAGCTCTGGGCTGCCGCCATTTCCGGCCATGGCGGCTAAAAGCGGATGTCATCCAGGGCAACATCTCGACACTAATGTCGAGACAACGCGAGAACGACGGTGCTCTTCAGGAAAGGGAGACTGTTATTTCCTGCGGAGGAGTGCTCTTTCCTTCATGCTTAAATGTCTTTCCATTTCTGGCAGGGAGGGGACGGGAAAGGGGAGGGAGGATGTGCAGTAGATGAAGGGAGAGGGGAGAGGGAAAAATGTAGAGAGAGAGAGAGAGTGAGACAGAGAGAGTGAGAGAGAGAGAGTGTGAGACAGAGAGAGTGAGAGAGAGAGAGTGAGATAGAGAGAGAGAGAGTGAGAGAGAGAGAGTGAGAGAGAGAGTGAGACAGAGAGAGAGAGAGTGAGACAGAGAGAGTGAGAGAGAGAGAGAGAGTGAGACAGAGAGGGAGAGAGAGTGAGACAGAGAGAGTGAGAGAGAGAGAGAGTGAGACAGAGAGTGAGTGAGAGTGAGAGAGAGAAAAGAGAAGAGGAGATAGTGAAGAGAGAGGAAGGGGGAAATGAGAGCAGACGAGAAGGAGAGGGGAGAGAGAGAGAGACAGAGAGAGAGACAGACAGACAGACAGACAGATAAATACAGAAAGAGAGGAGAGAGGGAGAGACAGAAGAGATAGGGAGAGGAGAGGGGAGAGATAGAGACAGACAGAGAAACAGAGAGAGAGACAAAGAGAGAGAGAGAGACAGATAGACAGAGGTAGAGAGAAAGGGGAAAGAGAGAAACAGAGAGACAGAGACAGAAAGAGACAGAGAGAGAGAGAGAGACAGACAGAAAGACAGACAGAAAGAGCGAGGTAGAGAAAGAGGGGGGAGGGAGAAAGAGAGAAAAGACAAACAGACAGACAGACAGACAGAAAACATGTGTGGAAGAGGGAAGAGAGAGAGAGAGAGAGAGAGAGAGAGAGAGAGAGAGAGAGAGAGAGACAGACAGAGAGAGAGAGCAGAAAACTCAAGCAACCAGCCAACCAATCAGTCATTTGTCTGAACAGAAAACTAGTTACCAAAACTATCCAACCAAGCGACCAGCTAGCCAGCCAAACTGACCACTAATTTACAGAACAATTCCGCCATATAACAAACGACAGGCTCTTTCTTCATTTCTTCACTCAGTCACCTGCCCCCCCCCCCCCCCTCATCCATTGACCCTTAAGCTGCTTCGTTCAGTCACCTCCCTTCTCCTCATCCATCTACTCACACACTGTTTCACTTATTAACCCCTTCACCCGTCAACTTATATGCTCATTTGTTCGTATACTCCCTCACCCAGCTGCTCAAACGCCACTTCTCTCACCCACCCCCAAAATCTACTCGCATGCTGCTATACTCATTCACCCCATCTAATCAGCGCTGCTACATTCATTCACCCCCACTCATCTACTCACATGCTGCTATAATCATTCACCCCAACCCATCTACTCACATGCTGCTACACTCATTCACACCCACTCATCTACTCACATGCTGCTACACTCATTCACTCCCACTCATCTACTCAACACTGCTACACTCATTCACTCCCCACTCATCTACTCCACACTGCTACACTCATTCACTCCCCACTCATCTACTCAACACTGCTACACCCACCCACTCCACACCATCTACTCAACACTGCTACACTCATTCACTCCAGCTCATCTACTCAACAATGATACACTCACTCACCCCCACCCATTTACTCACACGATGCTACACTCATTCACCCTCCCCTATGCCATCTACTCAGATGCCGCTTCCTCACTGAGCGCCCCCCCCCCTCCCACCCAAACCACCTAATCACACGCTGCTTCACTCAATCTGTTCCCCCCCCCCCCCCAAGCCATCTACTCACGTTGCTCTTCACCCCCCTCCACAATCCATCCAATGTATTCACGTATTCATTGACCTGCCCATCCCATCCCATCACTCCCTCCATCATGCACTTATTTGAATAATCACTTTCTCCCTCCTTCCTTCTCCCTCACTCTCCCTCCCTCATTCCCTCACTCATTGATCGTTGTCTTTGTTTTCACACCCAAACATGGGTCCTGTTGGTTATCCACTCACCCTAGGGGCATGATAGTAGAGTGGTCAGGACAATGGTTTTCCAACTGGAAGGTTCAGGTTCCAACCTGCCTGGGTTCTGCCTGGTGGGGAAACAATGGAGATTTTTCTGATCTCCCTGATCAACATTTTACTATTACTACTACTATTACTACTGCACTACTACTACTACTGTTACTACTACTACATACTACTACTACTACTACGTTACTACTACTACTACTACTGTTACTACTACTACTACTACTGTTACTACTACTACTACTACTACTACTGCTGCTGCTGCTACTACTACTACTGCTGCTGCTACTACTACTACTGCTGCTGCTGCTGCTACCACTACTACTACTACTACTGCTGCTGCTGCTACTACTACTACTACTACTACTACGACGACGACGAGTATGACTACTATTACTACTACTACTACTACTACGACTGCTACTACGACTACTACTACTACGACTACTACTACGACTACTACTATTACTATTACTTTGTTATATCAAATACGCCTTCTGATGATGATGATGCTGTTGTTAAAAGTGATGATGATGATGATGATGATGATGATGATGACGACGACGACGACGACGACGACGCTGATGATGATGATGATGATGATGATGATGACGACGACGACGACGACGATGATGATGATGATGATGTCAACAGTAATAATTTTTGTTTAGAGGTATTTTCCAACTTAATTGGACTCACTGCGTATTACTTAGATTACAAAAGACACAGTGTAATTAATACATTGCTAATCACATACACACATTTACACTTCAGAATACACACTCCAATTCACGTGTGAACATGCGAATAAATACTGAATATGTCTATACGTACACACACACACACACACTCACAAAAAAACAACAACAAAAGGCTACAGTCACAAACTTACATGGGTGCAAACAAACATGTGTGAAAGACTTTTCCCGAGTCTGAACCCTCTTGGTGTGTGTGCGTCGTAGGTAAAACGTCCAAAAACGTACGTTAACCCTTTGACTCCCGGCACCGTACAGGAAGCTGTCAAAGGGTTAAGTTTTTGCTTCGCTGGCATGGTTGACAATGCAGGAATCTGGTGGACAGGGTGCAGGAGGCACAAGGTGAAACATCTTGTGAGCAATGTCAATGTCTAGTGCCTTTTATACAAACAGGAAAACCCCTAGTGTGCACACCCTCTTTCAAAAGCAGAAAGACCGCTATAATCGCGTGGCAAAAGCCCCTTCCTACAAGTTTTCGTGCATTTCAGTGGACAAGGTAGTAGCAATCAAGCATCGAGAGAGAGAGAGAGAGAGAGAGAGAGAGGAGAGGAGGAGAGAGAAGAGGACAGAGAGAGAGACAGAGAGGGCAAAGAGACAGAGAGACACAGAGAGAGAACAGAGAGAGAGAGACAGATGGAGAGACAGACAGAGAAGGAGAGAGACAGAGACAGAGTTAGACAGACGAGAGAGAGAGAGAAGAGAGAGAGAGACAGACAGACAGACAGACAGAGAAGGAGAGAGACAAAGACAGAGTTAGACAGACGAGAGAGAGCGAAAGACGAGAGAGAGACAGACAGACAGAGACAGAGACAGAAAGACAGAGACAGAGAGACAGAGAGACAGACAGACAGAGAAGGAGGAGAGAGACAGAGACAGAGTTAGACAGGAGCGAGAGAGAGAGAGAGAGAGAGATAATGAGAGACAGAGAGAGAAAGACAGACAGACAGACAGACAAACAGACAGACAGAGATGGAGAGAGACAGAGACAGAGTTAGACAGACGAGAGAGAGAGGACAGACAGACAGACAGAGAAGGAAGAGAGAGAGACAGAGTTAGACAGACGAGAGAGAGAGAGACAGAGACAAATACAGAGAGAGAGAGAGACAGACAGACAGAGACAGAGACA
>JAPXFY010000027.1:9245411-9280887 GCA_030674185.1 Monoplex corrugatus | reverse complement strand
TGTATGTTTGTGTGCGTTTGTTTGTGTGTGTGTGTGTGTGGTGAGAAGAGAGGGGAGAGAGAGAGAGAGAGAGAGAGAGAGAGAGAGAGAAGAAGAGAGCAGAGAGACAGAGAGACAAGAGAGACAGAAAGAGAGAGAGAGACAAGACAGAGAGAGACAGAACAGAGAGACGAGAGAGAGACAGAGACAGAGAGAGAAGAAGAGAGAGAGAGAGAGAGAGAGAAACAGAGAGAACAGAGTTGGAGAGAGAGAGAGAAGAGAAGAGAGAGACAGAGAGAGAGAGAGAGAGAGAGAGAGAAGAAGAAAAGAGAGAGAGAGAGAGAGAGACAAAAGAGAGAGAGAGAGAGAGAGCAGAAGACAGAAAGAGAGAGAGCGAGAGAGAGAAGAGAGAAGAGAGAGGAGGAGAGAGAGAGAGATGGGGAGGGGCGGAATTTATGTTCGTGTGTGTCACAGAACAAGCTTTAATCCAGTAGAACTGCCAGTTTCACACACACACACAGACACACACACACACACACACACACACACACACACACACACACACACACACACACACACACACACACACACACACACACACACACACACAACTGCTACAATTGTTTTCTGGATCATTTTTTCTCAAGATCAAAATTGACAATTTTCAAATACCTTCTTCACTCCTCCTGTATCCCCCCCCCCCTTTTTTTTTGTGTGTGTGTCTAAAATCACTTTAGTGAATAGACATTAAATCGAAGACCACAATCACACAAAACTGCTGTCAAATCTTACACAGTAACGTTTGTTGATCTGTTTGACCTCAGTGCTGCGTTTGATACGGTCGATTCAGTTTTCCTGAAGAGATTAGAAGTTAGAGGTTACCAGCAGGAATCAGGGTGTTGCCCTGAAATAGTTTGTCTCTCATGTCACTGAGCGCTCCTAGTTTGTCATTGTTAATGATAGGTACCAGAAAAAAAACCGAAAGTAGAATTATAACGCGCATTCAATACAACTAGTAGTATTTGTTTTGAATTGTTAATGATAGTCTGCTTGTTCCCCTGTGTTAGACACAATTAACTGTGAGGTCACGTGGGAGATACTAGGAAAGTTTGGTTTCTTGCAGAAGTTTGTTTCTCTCATTGTTTCCTATCACAATGGTGAGTGGGCAGAGTGTAAGAGAACGGGCTTTCAGTTTCAGTTTCAGTTCCTCAAGATGACGTCTCCGTGCTCGGAACGAATTCCGTATGCACCAACGTCACAGGTGCCATGTGTATGGTGATTATAAGCCTTAAGCCTTCTCATACATCTATGAGCAGGTCTCCAAGGTGCACAGCCTCTAGTCGATAGAACAATGTAGGTAAGGGAGGTCGGCAAATTGGATCCGTAGCTTCAGGAAAAGATTGGCTCTGAGGACTGGGTCAGTCGAGCTGGAGTGTGAAGCGGGTTTCAGGATGGCCACAGGCTGGGTGAGGCCTTCCCCTCTCTCTTCGCGGGGGGAGGTGTGAGGGGCCGACTTCGGATCGCTGGTTCACCCTTCCCGTGGACCGCCTCAGTTAGGTGTTGGCTTCGGCCGTTCACGTTGGCTGGCAATTTAACGGTCAACTCAGAACTGGTACGGACCAGGGGAATCCAACTGTCTAATTAAAACAAAACATTGCCATGGCCATACTCGGTGTTGACGGAATGTGATTTCTGCCCAGTGGTCTCAATGTCAAAGTGAGGAGAATGGGCAGCCATCTGAGCTCTTCCCATTGCAGAATGGGGTAAAACAGGGAAGCGTTCTAAAGTCCGTACTCTTCTACATTCTCTTTGTGGTAATGACGGTTGATGCATTCACAGACTATGATGGGGATGTTCACCTGTTCACCTGTCGGCGACATCATTCTTGATGGTAGCTGCTGATGCATGCCACATCAGCTGTCTCCGTTCCCTTACTGTCTATAGTCCTGTAGATGTATTCATTAAATTCCCGTCAGCTGAAAAACGTTTGAACTTGCCCAGCCTCCAAGCCCAAAGCAAAGTGATCAAAGCTCTCTTGCGAGAATGTGTCTTTGCAGATGCAGAAATGGCTGCACACTCACACGGAAATATCCAGCCTATCCCTGACCAATTTACTGCGGTCTGCATAACGCTTCGACTTTATCATCAGCCTCAGCAAAACGGAGACTGTGTTTCAGCCAACGTTATCTCAGCTTTTGACGCTTCATCATCTCTGATTGTTATCAACAAACAAGAGATCACGATTGTAGACACATTCTTACGCTTATGTCTTGAAGGAGGCAAGACACAAGAAGAACATTAATGAAGAAGGTTAGGACAAGACAAGCAACATTTATAGGACATTGTATGAGGTTAGAAAAAAATAGAACACCTAGTCACAACAGGAAAGCTGGAGGGAAAGAGAACACCAGGTAGACCCAGGGAGAAAAAAATAATGGACGGACTTGCAGAGTGGCTGAGGACAGAGAGGATGGGAGACGTACTCGCAGCGACAAGGGATAGATTCGTATGGCGGGCCATGATCGCCAACACCATGCAGCATGGCACATGATGATGATGTGCTGGACGCCAAGGAGCAAAGAATCTCTTGACCCAGATGTGGTGCTGTGAATCTCTAAGGGAAACTGCCTTTGGAAAGTTGACTAAGATTGTGGCAAGACCATGGCATTTGTTATTGTTATTGTTTGTGTAAAGCCCAGTCGACTGCGTAGAGCCATATCAGGGCTTTAACCGCTTTAAAGCACACAACTTCAAACAAGGAAAAAAATAAAATAAAATTAAGTACACATATCAATATATTCGCACATATAATCTAAGGACATGCCTCCAGCGTTGATCACTCCGTCCAATTTATCGCACGGGGGATTTAAAAAACACACCTGAATACAAATGTAAGCATACCTAAGGACACTAAAACGTACATAAAAACAGGCATAAATTACCTCACATTGCTTCCGCATATCACACCTCCCTAGAGCCAAAAATGTACTCAATATATGTACCCAATTATCAATCCTAAGAAAAAATACGCAAGACTTTATCGAACACATACAGGTGAATGGACCAGCAAGGCAGAAAATGATAGGAAGGAATGGCAGAAAGCAAAGGAACAAGGCAGAAACAAAGACAGTGACAGAAAAGAGGAAATATATAGCACAGAATGTTCAGAAGGTGGGGATACTATTTATACTGAAATAGCCCCTGGCATCCCCAAGAGGGACCATGGCATTTGGCTGTCCACAAAGATGGCTGTGTACACATCAGTAGCCTTAAGCACCTTCTGTACTGTTATTAGCCAGACCTGAACTGCCTACCGACTGTGCACTTAACAGCTGGAAGGTTCCACTAAGGAAGTCTGCTCAAGCTCTACAACACCAGGTAGCAATATCAAGTGTCCAAACTCCATGTTCTTAAGCCGTGTGACTTACCAAATATAGAGAGGGCTTCTACTCATCAGATGTCAGCCTCGTTGGTCAAGATGTAAGGTGGTGTCAAGGTGTGCAGCGGCCAACACCGAACCCGGTGACGCCGACAGATGAGACAGGTGAGGCAGTTTCAAGTATGGGTTCTTACAACTGTTTTGTATTCACTTATCAGAGGTCGTCCTGGATCTCCAGGGTGAAACTATCACATGTTACAAAGTCTAACTACAGCAGCAGCACATGTGTAATGTGTGTCTGTTTGCTTCTTTATTTGTTTGTTTGTTTGTTTGTTTGCTTGTTTGTTTGTTTTTTATTTGTTTGTTTGCTTGTCCACACAGTGATATATCTAACGGACATTGTCGGAGAAAGAGGTTTGAACGTGGACCAAGCAACCTATCTCATGTCCATCATGTTCGCCTGCAACGTGGGCGGGAAGGCCCTTGTGGCCGTCTTCCAGTTCATTCGCCATTTTTCTGTCATGGTCATTCTCGGTGTGGCCATTTTCGCCAGTTCCTTGGCCAGTTTTGGATTCACCCTGGTGGACTATGTAGATGATGATGGTAAGTGGTTCTTGTAATTACGGGGCTTTGTTCGTTTGTTTGTTTGTTGTTGTCCTTTGTTTTGGCTGGATGGTTGATTGCTTGGTTGGTTGGTTTTGTTGATATTATTTCATTATTTTATCATATTCAGTGACTGAATCGTTAGGTGTTCTGAGTTTGTCATCATTGCAACTTGATATCATTTTTTATTCATTTTTTTAACAATGAATAGACATCAACAAACAATG
Organism: Monoplex corrugatus; assembly: GCA_030674185.1. NCBI lineage: Eukaryota > Metazoa > Mollusca > Gastropoda > Littorinimorpha > Ranellidae > Monoplex > Monoplex corrugatus. Next base: position 9,276,699 of record JAPXFY010000027.1, on the reverse strand, counting down.
TAGTAACAAAAAATAATTTCAAGCAACTTGATATTATTGATTCCGTTTGTTGATATGATGCTCCCAGAAGCTCCGATAGTTTTCTACATAGCAGGATGCAGCAAGCTGTGGTTTTGAAAAAAAAATAAAGATGTGACATCCAGAGCAGGGAAGCAGGGTCTACTGGATGGAGCGAACAACTCGGTAATGCACTGCAGATCTTCCACAATGGGGGAAGGGGGGACAGGCGGAAATGATCAGAAAGAGTGGCATGAGACAGGACATAGTTCTCCACTCCAGTTCATTAATTTAAAACAAATGATTCCGATCGAGCTCACCGTGGGCCTACCTTAAGAGAGTGGGATGGAGGGAGCCCATAATCTACAAGACTGAAAAGCATGCCATTCTAGCCAACCAGCAGATTCAGGACATTTGACTTTCAAGCCAAAGTCCTCGCCATGGAAGCTAGAGAACATCAATCTTTGACCTCATGAATGCTCGATTTCTGGGAGAGAGAGGTCCAGAGCCCTAAAGGCAATGGCAGATGCAGCTAAAGAGTTCCAGTTGAAATTTGGTCAAGGAAGAACAAAAATGAAATTCATCAGTTTCAGTTTCAGTTTCTCAAGATGACGTCTCCGCACTCGGAATGAATTCCACATGCACTTACGTCACAAGTGCCATGTGATGGAGAATATCCAGAATGATCACGGCACAAACCTTAAGCCTGCACATAAACCCACGAGCTGGCCAGGTCCTGAGGTCCTGCTTGAAAAAGTTGTCCTCAACCAACTGAACTCTCACCTGTCTGCCAACAATCTCATCAATCCTTTCCAGTCAGCCTACCGCCAGTGCCAAAGCACTGAAACTGCCCTAGCTACACATTCTCAACAATCTCCTCCTTGCAACTGATACTGGCAAAGTCTCTCTCCTCACACTCCTTGATCTGTCTGCAGCCTTTGATACCATTCATCATAGTATTCTCCTTTCTAGACTTCATCATACTTTTGGCATCTCTGACATAGCTCTCTCCTGGTTCACTTCATATCTATCAAACAGAAAACAAACCGTTCTCATCAATGGCACTTACTCTCAACCTGCATACCTGACCTGTGGTGTTCCACAAGGATCTGTCCTTGGCCCTGTTCTTTTCACTCTTTACACCTCCCCCCTGTCCACCATCATCAACTCCCACTCTATAAAACACCACTTCTATGCTGATGACACCCAACTTCAAGACAGTGACTCACCTGACAATATACAGCGCCTCCTGACTCGCACCACTGAGTGTTACTCGGACATTAAAAATTGGATGACATACAACAAACTTCAGCTAAATGATGACAAGACAGAAGCTATCCTCATTGGCACCCGTCAGAAACTTTCTCAGCTGCCTCCTCTTTCTCTCCCATTATGTAACACATCAGTCCCAATTTCTGATTCACCTTGGTGTCTGCATTGACTCTACCCTCTCCATAAACAACTTTGTTTCTCAAACTGCCAGATCTTGCAACTATCACCTCCATCGTATAAGCCTGATCAGGAAGTATCTCTCTGTGGAAACAACTGCAAAACTCGTTCTCTCCTTCATAATGTCTCGCACTGACTATTGCAATTCACTCCTGTCCGATCTTCCTGCCTCCACCATTCACATCCTACAGCGCATTCAAAACAATGCTTCACGCCTTGTACTAAACAAGAAAAAAGCTGACCACATATCTCCTCTCCTGGCACAACTTCACTGGCTCCCTGTATCAAAGCGCATACAGTACAAACTAGACACCATGTGCTACAAAAGCCTCAATAACGCAGCCCCCGATTACCTGTCAAGCCTACTTGAGATCTATGTTCCCTCACGTACCCTCCGCTCTGCCTCCGATCCTCTGAATTTTCGCTTTCCACGCACTAAGCTCAATACCTATGGTCCACGAGCCTTCTCTGTTTCTGGTCCACTCTCCTGGAACAAACTTCCTCTCTCAGTCCGTCAGCAACCTACTTTTGTCTCCTTCAAGTCCGCTCTCAAAACTCACCTTTTCTCCTCTGCATAAAATCCTGACCTCACTCAATCCCTCTGCAGCCTGTCTCCACTCGGAGGGGAATCACATTGTAATATATAATTGTATATAATATGCTCTCTATAATTTTCCATTGCTTTTATTCTTTCTCCCCATTTATAGCCGTGTGCGTGTGTGTGTGTGTGTGTGTGTGTGTGGTGTGTGCGTGCGTGCGTGTGTGTACGTGCGTGCGTGTGTGTGCGTGCGTGCGTGTGTGAGTGTCTGTTTCAGCGCTTAGATTTGATTTTATCAAGATTTTGCGCTATATAAATATTGTTATTATTATTATTATTATATTATTATTATTATATAGTTCCATAACCTTTGGGTCGTAGGATAGTGAGGTGGCAGAGACCTCAACTTTTCCTGGGGCCAGCACAAAGGGCGGCGCTCATCCCCTCTCCCTCGATTCAAATTCATATTCACAATTTTAACAAGGCTTCAGAAAAGTCAGAAGGCTAATTCGTCTTCAAGGGATGGGACCTGGGAAATCAAATTATCTCTGCAATGTCTATACGAAAGCAGCCAGGCATGCCCTGCTCTTCATGATTTTCAACTGCCACGGGATCTTTTAGGGTGCTCAGCCAGAAGGCACACGGGTCCGACTCGTTTTTCGTCCCCTTCCGAATGACTAGACGTTCAGTTAGATTTTCCGGTCAAACTGAGGAGGTAAGTCGTGGTCTCTACGGGGAGTGAACCCTCGAACCTCGAGTTCAGTTAGTAGCAGGCGAACGTCTGAACCATTCTGCCACTCCCCTCCCTTCACAAGACTTAAAATTCCCCAAAACGTTGCCTGTACCTGGCAGCTAAGTTGTTAAGACATCCATTGCAAGGGCGACTTGGCCTTGAGAAACCTGATCACCTCGGATGTGCAGGTTCGAATCCAGGTAGAAGACAGATTTCTAGTTAAGAAAAAAATGGCGACAACAGAGGGGTATCCAGGAGTCATGACCTGAATGCGGCCCAATCCCCTTAGAGCGTCAGGAGTTAAGGGATGAAACACTTGCTTGACGAGGGTTTCTCCTCTGAAGGTCTTCTGCTGTCAGGCTCTCCCCTAAGTTTCTTACTCGTTACGTCCCAAGCAATACGTCTTGTGACTTTTACCTAATGATTATGTGACGTTGAGCAATCATTTTTACGTGTGTAAAGCAATACGTCATGTGACTTTTACCTAATGATTATGTGACGTTGAGCAATCATTTTTACGTGTGTAAAGCAATACGTCATGTGACTTTTACCTAATGATTATGTGACGTTGAGCAATCATTTTTACGTGTGTTAAAGCAATACGTCATGTGACTTTTACCTAATGATTATGTGACGTTGAGCAATCATTTTTACGTGTGTTTAGCAATACGTCATGTGACTTTTACCTAATGATTATGTGACGTTGAGCAATCATTTTTACGTGTGTTTAGCAATACGTCCTGTGACTTTTACCTAATGATTATGTGACATTGAGCAATCATTTTTACGTGTGTTTAGCAATACGTCCTGTGACTTTTACCTAATGATTATGTGACGTTGAGCAATCATTTTTACGTGTGTAAAGCAATACGTCCTGTGACTTTTACCTAATGATTATGTGACGTTGAGCAATCATTTTTACGTGTGTAAAGCAATACGTCATGTGACTTTTACCTAATGATTATGTGACGTTGAGCAATCATTTTTACGTGTGTAAAGCAATACGTCCTGTGACTTTTACCTAATGATTATGTGACGTTGAGCAATCATTTTTACGTGTGTAAGCAATACGTCCTGTGACTTTTACCTAATGAATTATGTGACGTTGAGCAATCATTTTTACGTTGTTGAACTCTTGACTTTACTGACAAATGGACGTTAAATCATTGTGTACATGGTGATTGACAAAACATTACTGTGTCGTGGAAAAAGTCGTATAATGTATGTTTATGTACGAGTGTGTGTTCTGATGTGCGTGTGTGCCTGCGTGTATGTATGTGTGTGTGTGTGTGTGTGTGTGTGTGTGTGTGTGGTGTGTGTGTGTGTGTGTGTGTGTGTGTGTGTGTGAGTGTGTGTGTGTGTGTGTGTGTGTGTGTGTGTGTGTGTGTGTTTCTAATATTAGTCGCATTGGCATCATCATCATCATCGTCATTATCCAGTAATCATCGTCATCACCATCCCCATCACGATCGTCATCCACCATTGTTGGAGTATAATAAAGATGATGATGGTGACGATGATGATAGTTCTGATGATGATGATGATGATATGATGAGATGATGATGATGTACGATGATGATGATGGATGATGATGATGATAGATGATGATGATGTGTGACGATGTGAGATGATGATTTTCTGATGATGATGATGATGATGATGATGATGATGATGATGATATGATATGATGATGATGATGATGATGATGATGATGATGAATGATGATGAAGATGATGTGAGATGATAGTGATGATGATGTGAGATGATGATGATGATGATGATGATGATGATGATGATGATAGTGATGTGATGATGATGATAGTTCTGATGATGATGATGATGATGATGATGATGATGATGATGATGATGATGATAGTTTGATGATGATGATGATGATGATGATGATGATGATGATGATGATATGATGATGATGTGATGATGATGATGATGATGATGATGATGATGATGATGATGATGATGATGTACTGATGATGATGATTCTGATGATGATGATGATGATGATGAATGATGATGATGATGATGATGATGAGATGATGAGATTGATGATAATGATATATGATGATGATGATGATGATGATGATGATTGATGATGATGATGATGATGATGATGATGATAGTTCTGATGATGATGATGATGATGTGATGATGATGATGATATTTGATGATGATGATGATGATGATGATGATGATGATGATGATGATGATGATGATGATGATAATGCCTATACTCATCTGTCACCGGGGTTCAATCTGTGACACATCTACTGTCCTCCAAATGGCTCTGCCTTGCCTTTTGTGGACAATTTCCTGAATATTTTGGCCACTGATGTTGGTTATGTTCTCGATGTATGAGGTTGGAGGTCTGCCTTTCTTCCTTTTTGCCTCTGTTTTTACTTGAAAAATGGTTGCCATGATGTCAATGTTCTTGCTACGTAACACATGGCCAGTGTATTTCAGTCTTCTATTGTTGATGTCTGCTAGTAGTTTTCTTGTGGTATCAAGTTCTTCCAGGACACTTTCATTCGTTCTTCTGTCTGTTCATTTGACACGTAGTAGTGTCCGATAAAACTACATCTCTGCTGCCTCAATTCTTTTGCAATCAGCTTTTCTGAGAGTCCAGGCTTCACAGCCATTAACCACGATTGGCCGGATCAAACATTTTAACAGTTTAATTTTCAGGACATTTGGTGTGTCTCGGTCTTTCCTGATATCGTTGAGATGGACCATAAATAATTATTAAAACATCTTTTTTGTTGTTGGTTGTTTTGCTTAGTACGTAAAATATATAACAACTTCTAGTACTTGGGTAGCTCTAGCAACTGAAAAGGGGATGTAAGTTGAACACTCTAGTACCAGAGCCTAAACTACGGCGTTTAACGTGTGGTATGAAAGTGGGAATGGCTGTTAACTGAAAGTGTCTATATTGTCACATTGTTTGCTGTCTTTCATGAATTGAATTGACTTGCTTTGTCAACTGTTTTTGGTGCTGATTTTGGTGTGTTTTGGGGTGTTTGTGCTGTAGCTGAGTAGAGCTAAATCATTGCAGTGAAGGGGGGGGGGGGGGGTCCTTATTTCAGATTTTGTTTGTTGTTTCTATGCCTTTTTAACGCTCAGTCAACATGTGCAGATGGCAAAGCCGATGTCATTGCTGACTTTATTGCAGATGAGCATGTTGACATTGTTTTTAATCACAGAAACATGGCTTAACCCCCTTGGTCATGAACCTATACATGCGAGTCTCACTCCGAGTAGTTACAGGCTTGCTTCTTTCCATCGCTCATCCCGAGGTGGTGGTATCGCCATCCTCTACAACGACTCACTCCATTCCCGCCTATCTTTCTCGCAGTCTCTGCCTTTCTCCCATCCTTCTTTCGAGCACGTTGAAGTATCCTTCCAATCCACCCCTCACCCCATTACCTTCTCCTGTGTCTATCGAACTCCACCTAGCTCTGCCAACAAGCTCACCACATCCATGTTTCTCTCTGACTTTGACCAACTTCTTGATTACTACTGCCTCTTACCTGGAAATCTCATCATTCTAGGTGACATCAATGTCCACTACGACAACACTCACCGTTATGACACAAGACATATCATCAATTCTCTGTCCAATCACAATATGACACAACATATTTCTGAACCAACCCATAAAAAAGGTCACATTCTTGATTGGATCATTTCTCGTGATCACCACAATTCAGCTACTGACAACTGCCTAGTTCTTTCTACCGTCTAATTTCAGCCCTTCTATCTGAGCACTCTGCAATTCTCTGTTCTCTTGACATTTCTCCTCCTTCCCGTACCACGCGCACAGTGACTCGACGCAATCTTAAATCTATTGACCTCTCCACATTTTATCTGATGCCTCCCGCCTCCTTTCTGAAAAGTCACATAACCTTGCCGATGAATTTTATACTACTCTCCACCATCTCTCATGCTCCAGCCACAACCCGTCTTTTACCTGACCGCCCCCCTACCCCCTGGCTCACCCATGAGATTGCCTGTGCAAAACGTGCCCGCCGCAGAGCAGAGCGCCGCTGGCGCAAATCCAAACTCACTGTACATAGGCAACTTTTCCAAGCCTCTAAAACAAAAGTATCCACCCTCATTGCATCTGCAAAAACAAGCTATTTCCAAACCAAAATCCTGAATGCCTCCTCTTCAAGAGAACTCTTTACAACCATGAATCATCTCCTTGGCATACGAAAAGATTTACCTCTCCCAACAAAACACACAAATGAAGAACTCCCATCTGTATTCTCCAAGTATTTCACCACCAAAATACAAACTCTTCGTGACAGGCTTGACAGGACACCTTGTCAACCATGCCCACCTGACCCTTCCTTCTCTGGCACACCTCTTACTACTTTTACCCCAGTCTCACAAGAAGAAATTCTCAACACAATCAGATCCATGTCGTTCAAAACCTGCGAACTGGATCCTCTTCCAGGTTCTCTCTACTCTGACTGTCTCCCTACTCTCCTCCCATTCATCGCTGACATCATCAACATTTCTCTTCAAACTGGAACTGTCGCAGATTCTTTCAAGTCTGCTATTGTTCACCCTCTCCTCAAGAAATACAATTTAGACCCAAATGAACTGAAAAATTACCGGCCTATCTCTAATCTCTCTTTCTTGTCAAAACTCATCGAAAAAGTTGTCCTCAACCAGCTGAACTCTCACCTGTCTGCCAACAATCTCCTCAATCCTTTCCAGTCAGCCTACCGCCAGTGCCATAGCACTGAAACTGCCCTGCTACACATTCTCAACAATCTCCTCCTTGCAACTGATACTGGCAAAGTCTCTCTCCTCACACTCCTTGATCTGTCTGCAGCCTTTGATACCATTGATCATGGTATTCTCCTTTCTAGACTTCATCATACTTTTGGCATCTCTGACATTGCTCTCTCCTGGTTCACTTCATATCTATCAAACAGAAAACAAACTGTTCTCATTAATGGCACATACTCTCAACCTGCATACCTGACCTGTGGTGTTCCACAAGGATCTGTCCTTGGCCCTGTTCTTTTCACTCTTTACACCTCCCCCCTGTCTACCATCATCAACTCCCATTCTATAAAACACCACTTCAATGCTGATGACACCCAACTTCTAGACAGTGAAACACCAGACAATATACAGTGCCTCTTGACTCACACCACTGAGTGTTACTCGGACATTAAGAACTGGATGACGTTCAACAAACTTCAGCTTAATGACGACAAGACATAAGCTATCCTTATTGGCACCCGTCAGAAACTTTCTCAGCTGCCTCCTCTTTCTCTCCCATTATGTAACACATCAGTCCCAATTTCTGATTCAGCAAAAAACCTTGGTGTCTGCATTGACTCTACCCTCTCCATGAACAACTTTGTTTCTCAAATTGCCAGATCTTGCTACTATCACCTCCATCGTATAAGCTGATCAGGAAGTATCTCTCTGTGGAAACAACTGCAAAACTCGTTCTCTCCTTCATAATGTCTCGCATTGACTATTGCAATTCATTCCTATCCGGTCTTCCTGCCTCCACCATTCACATCCTGCAGCGCATTCAAAACAATGCTGCACGCCTTGTACTCAAAAAGAAAAAAAGCTGACCACATATCTCCTCTCCTGGCACAACTTCACTGGCTCCCTGTATCAAAGCGCATACAGTACAAACTAGACACCATGTGCTACAAAAGCCTCAATAACGCAGCCCCCGATTACCTGTCAAGCTACTTGAGATCTATGTTCCCTCACGTACCTCTCCGCTCTGTCTCCGATCCTCTGACATTTCGCTTTCCACGCACTAAGCTCAATACCTATGGTCCACGAGCCTTCTCTGTTTCTGTCCACTCTCCTGGAACAAACTTCCTCTCTCTGTCCGTCAGCAACCTACTTTTGTCTCCTTCAAGTCCGTTCTCAAAACTCACCTTTTCTCCTCTGCATAAAATCCTGACCTCACTCAATCCCCTCTGCAGCCTGTCTCCACTCGGAGGGGAATCACATTGTAATATATAATTGTATATAATATGTTTTCTATAATTTTCCATTGCTTTTATTCTTTCTCCCCATTTTAGCCGTGTGCATGTGCGTGTGTGTGTGTGTGAGTGTGTGTGTGTGTGTGTGTGTGTGTGTGTGTGTGTGTGTGTGTGTGTGTGTGTGTGTGTGTGTGTGTGTGCGTGTGTGTCTGTTTTAGCGCTTAGATTTGATTTTATCAAGATTTTGCGCTATACAAAAAAAATAAAATATTATAGTATTATTGTATTCATCTTCTTCGGTCTTTAGCATGATTTGACAATAAAAAAATCAGTTTAAGATATAAAACGGTCAGCTTTAAGCCTGATATAAAAAAAATGTGGTGCTGTTTGTACAGATGTGATGGCTGCATATATCGTTATCTGCGCACTGAACGGCTTCTTCATGGGTATTGTCGTCATGTGCTTACCTTTGCTATGCGCAGAACTGGTGGAAGTGACGCAATACGCACCGGCCATGGGCTACCAGTTATTCATTGTTGGTTGTTCCAATTCCATTGGAGGACCCTTCGGAGGTGTGTTTGGATTGGTTGGTTGGTTGGTGTTTGGTTCGTGGCTGATTTTGTTATTGTTGTTTTCGTTTAAAGCCCAGCCGTCTGCATGGAGCCATATCAGACTTAACCATACACAATGTTTCTACAGTAAAATAATGGAAAAGAAAATTATGTACACATTTTAATGCATTCTCGCACGTAATCTAAGGAACTGCTCATGGCATTGGCCACCCCATCGAATTTATTACACAACGGGTTTTAAAAACTTACCTGATAAAAATGTAATATAACTGAGGACACTAAGCAGGTAGAAAGAAACTCTAGGGAGAGCTAGACAACAGAAGGTCTTCAGAGAAGTAACCCCCTTTAGACAAGTGTTTCGGCCCTGAACTCCTTACACTCTCGGGGGGCCGGGCCACATCCAGGTCATGACTCCTGGATGCCCTTCTGCTGTTGTCTATTTTTTTTTTCCCACGCCGGGGAGCGAACCTGGGCGATTCTGCGCTTCAGAACTGCGGTACGCGGTTTTACCAATGTGCTAACGGGGCACACATCATCTGTAGGGAATTTAATCCTTATGAAGTTCATTTTTGGTTCCTCCTTGCCCAGATCCAGCTTGAGCTCCTTTCTGCTGCCTCTGCCATCGCTTTAAGGGCTCTAGTCCTCTTCTTCCCAGAAATGGCGAGTTGTTTCATGAGATCATAAGCGGAGGTGCCCACAAACCCTCTTGCCCCGACCTCTATGGCGAAGATTTTGACCCGCAGACCTGCTTTCTTCAGGGTGCTGGCAAGACCGGCGTATTTTTCGGTCTTGTAGATATGTGCTTCTTCCATTCTGCTTTCGTATGGCACAGTGAGTTCTATCAGAATCACTTGTTTCGAGGAGTCAGAATGGAGAGCGATGTCTGGTCTCATGCCTGTCTTGCTGATGACATCTGGGTAATTTCTCCACTCTGGGAGGTCTGCTGTACACTCCCAGTCGACTGCTCCATCCAGAAGACCCTTTGGCAATGTGCTGGTTGTCATAGCAATTTCGGGCCAGACCTGTTTCCCTCCTGCTTTGTAGAACGTTGTCATAGCAATTGGTGCGTTTGGGGTCATGGTTTTTTCGCTAACCACGTCTGTGATCACTTTCAGAACTTGGTTGTGCCTCCATGTATACCTTCCTTGGGCTAGCGCTACTTTGCAAGAGCTTAGGACATGTTCCACTGTTTGTTTCTTCTGACAGAGCGGACATGCTGGGTCATCTGATTTCCCCCATTTCACTAAGTTTGCATTCGAGGGGAGCAGGTCATATACAGATCTGAGGAGGAAGCTTATCCTTAGAGGAGCCATATGCCACATATCGTTCCAGCTGAGATTTCTTTGGAGTGCACTGTCCCATGTTGTCCATTGCCCCTGTTGACCTTGCTGGACTGCCTTCTGCACTCTTTTGACATCTTCTTCGTTCTTCAACTCCTGTATGATCATGTCTCTTTTTTCCTTCCCTTTGGCTTTGGACCACCACTGCATTTTTGTTGCTCCCAGTCCCTGTCTGTTGGTTTGCGTGTGTCCAATTATTTCTTTGATGCTGAGGTTTCTCTTGGCATTGTTTACAGCCTCTTGGACTTTCCATTTTTTGCCAGTTCTCAGCTTTGGCTGAACTGATCTCACGATATTGTCTTTCGATTCCTCCAGCATGCTCAACAGTCTTGCTTTTCCAACTTTGTATTCCTCTATGGATTTGAGAGGTAGCTTCAGCATTGCTTGACGACAGTAGAATGCAACATCAGTGAGACCAGGTGGGACACCGAGCCATTTTCTTGTGTATTTGTTGATTTTGGCTTCCATTGCTTCCACTGTGCTGGTGCAAATGTCATAGATTAGCAGTGGCCACAGCAGCTTTGGTATCAGCATGAACTGTAGACACCAGATTTTGTATTTGCCTGGCAGTCCGCAGTTATCTATTTTCTTCAGGCCTTCTTCTGCTGTTTGCTTGGTTTCACATCCCCTTTGTGTGTCTTTCAGGGAGTCATCATACCATCTTCCGAGACTTTTTACTGGCTCTTCTGTGACCGTGGGGATGGCTTGGTTGGCTACCATGAATTTGACTGAATCTGCCACTTTTCCTTTTCGCAGTGAGAGACTTCGGGATTTCTTTGGTTTGAACCTCATTCTTGAAGAGGCCACCAGCTCATCCAGCTGCTTTAAGATTTAGTGTGTCTCTTCCTCATCCGTGGACAAGACTGTTGTGTCATCCATGAAAGCTTTCAGAGGAGGCATCTGGTATCCATCTCCCAGATTCACTGGACCTGAACTCTTCATTGCAGCTTTCAAGATGACTTCCATTGCCAACACGAACAGTATGGGAGAGATTGCACAGCCCATTGCAATGCCCACCTCTAGGTCTATCCAGTCCGTGGTGTATTCTTTGGTAGAGAACCGCATTGAGAACCCTTGGAAATACTTCCTCAGCATTGTTCGGATGTTTTCTGGGATGTGATACATTTCAAGAGCCAGCTGGATCATATCGTGTGGAACTGATCCATATGCATTCGCCAGATCAAGCCAAACTACGTCAATGTCTCTCTTCTCTGTTCTTGCTTTTTGGATGGCATCCCAAATCAACGTGGCATGTTCCAAGCATCCAGGCATTCCTGGTATGCCTCCCTTTTGGACTGACATATCCAGATACTTGTTTTCAGTCAGGTATTTTGTAAATCTTGCTGCCATAACAGAGAAGAAGATTTTCCCCTCGACGTTCAGAAGTGATATTGGCCTGAACTGGTTGATGCTGCTGGAGTTCTGCTCCTTCGGAATGTACACTCCCTCAGCTCTCATCCATTGGTCGCTAATCTTCTGGTTCCTCCATGCTGATCGAATCATCTTGTGGAGCCACTCGAGCACTTTTGGGCATTTCTTGTAGAGCAGGTATGGTATTCCGTTTGGTCCAGGTGCTGACTTGGCTCTGGCTTTCTTTACTACGTTCTTCACTTCATCCAGTGTTGGTGGTTTGTTATTGAATTTTCCTTCTGGCGCTACAGGCCAGACCAGATTCTGGATTTCAAGTGGTGCCTCGCGCTGAGAATTGGAATATGTTTCCCTGAGATGCTGCTCTAGGGTTTCCTTGCCCACTGTGAGAGTCCCTGATTTGGGTTGTTCAAACAGCTTTCTTGCAAAGTCAAAGGGATCTTTGAAGAAACGATCTTGAGTCTTCTTCTTTTTGCTCTTTCTTCGCCTTGCTGATTCCACTTTGCCAAGAGCATTGTGTTTGGCTTTCAGATCTTTCCAGAGTTCCAGGAGCCCTTGCTTCTCGAATTCTGAGGCATATATAAAAGCGGAACTAAATTACGTAAGATTCCCTCTGCATATCTCACTTCCCTAGAGCCAAAAATGCACTTAATATATGTAGCCAATTATGAATCCTAGGAGAAAATACGTTACACTTTATTGAACATACAGGTGAATGGACCAGCAAAGCAGAAAACGGTAGGAAGAAATGATAGAAAGCAAGAGAATAATATTATGACAGACAAAACGAGAGTGACAGAAAAGAGGAAATTTCTAGCACAGATTTTCCAGAAGGTGGGTATCTTATTTAAACTTAAAGACCCAATGGCATCTCTACAGATGATGTGGGCTGGTTGAATGAACTGACGGATGGATGAACTGATCAATGAACAGTTGGATGGTTCCATCAGACACATTTTGATTATGAAGTTAATTGACTGGTTGGCTGTTGTTTAAGTGGTTTGTTGTTTGCTTGTTTGGGGATGAGTGAATGGATGGTTAGATAGATGGAAAGATTCGAAACATGTGTTTTATTGATTGGTTTAAAAAATTATCGAAATCAACAAAACCAAAATGTATACACATCAGTTTTAGACAAACTATCAAGAAATGTCTTAAAATCTGATCTGTCAGTCATCCACTTCATGTGGGCAGGCAGCCAGCTGGTATAAATACACACACAAATACAAACAATATTATAATATTAAGTCAATCCAATCGCAGAAGAGAGAGAACGAGAGAGAAGAGAGAGAGAGAGAGAGAGAGAGAGAGAGAGAGAGAGAGAGAGAGAGAGAAACTGAAACTGAACTGAAACTGAAACTGAAACTGAAGCTGTTTATTGTCATTACCCGAAAAGGTCTTTTGACAAGGGGGATAACAATTTTCCAGTAGTGCGACACATAATCCACTCTTTGTATGTGCGCAAATTCTTCACGCATAATCAAAAAAAAAATATCGAACATCCATTCCTTGAACAGTCGAACATATTCAAATCATATATAATGAACAATCATCCATTTTACCACTACTACATAATACAAAGAAAACAACAACAAAAAATATCAGAACAGTGTTCCCACATTCAGGCCAATAATTTGTCTAGGTTTAGACAAACCAAAATCTTTTTCACACACCCACACCCACACACACACACACGCATCCATATACACTCACACGCGGGCGCGCGCTCGTGCGCACGCACACACACATCAAAACTGTAATATGATGAAACATCTGGGCTAGACCACCCAAACCTTACATTTAGTGATAATAATATAATCTTCACATAACTGCCCCAAAATACTCTGTTAACAAGGGACATCACTATGCCTTTTATTTATTTGTTTTTTTGTTTTTTTGTTTTTTTTGTTTTTTTGTTTTTGTTAACATGTATAGTAGACCCTTAAGTGTCTATATACCCTTTCAATATCCACTTCTAACATATTCTACAAATATACCATTATTTTCATATTATTAGCTACTCTTAAATTATCGGCAAACAAAGCAAAATAAAGCAAATGAAAACAGCTCTTTACAAAACAGAGTCTATAATAAAGCGGCTTCTTTTGGAATTAACGTGATAGAGCCCACATCAGTCAAAAGAGATTAAATTAATCCCAGTATGATATTGTCTAGCACTATTGTCGGGCTTGTAAGTGTTTATGTCTTATTTTTTGTGCTTCCGCAATGTATAGTGTCACTGATTTGATTATGACTTCGTCATCAGACGACAAAATAGATACAACATCTTGTCTTTTGGCCATGTTGGATTCAAAAACTTTGCATTTTCCACGTATTGTGTCAAAAATTTGGCATTGGAATAAAAAGTGTTTTTCATTATCGACATTGTTTCCACATAAGGGGCAAGGATATACTGTGGACGTCTCAGGTTGAAACCAATTTTTATTTGCATTGAAACCAAGTGTTCTTAATCTAAATCTTGCGTAATTAGTTCTTTGCCATTTATCCGTAACAAAACTGAGATATTTTTCGGTTTGAAAAACATCTTTAAATGAGAAGAACCAACTATATTTTTCTTTGTTTTCCATATCTGAGTGCCAATTTTGTTTAAACGAACAAATAAGCCTGTCTTTAAATTCATTAATAAACTGACACTCATTTCCTACTCCCTGGGACAACCACACGATTCCAAACCCAAGTTCTGATAAAGCCTTTTTTACCTGATAGGCCCAGTTCTGTTTTCCTATTTCCATTTGAGTAACCATCATTTCATATGCCTGTTTACATAACCGAGATTGTGGAAGCCTTAACAATTTCAACCAGTATTTAATACTCTTCACAAAGGTTCTAATGTATAAAGGATATCTTCCAGTTTCTCCATATAAAACAGTATTAGAAGAGTGAATTGGTACAGCCAAAAAACGTTTTATAGCATATGTATGCACTTTTTCCATATGTGGATTTACAGTAAGACCCCATACTTCAGCTGCATATGTAAGTAAAGGTTCTATCTGTGTATCAAACATTTTCCAATATAAATTACAATCAATAGAATTGAGCTTCCGTAAGGATTTTAGAATTTCAATAACACCCTTTTTCCCTTTATTACAAGATTCTTCCCATGCATAATTTAAACTTAATTTTGTCGAAAATATCATTCCTAAGTATTTATAAGAACTAACAACTTTAACCTCGTTAATTCCATAGAACCATTTTTCGTGTTTTGATAAATGTCCACCCTTCCTGAAAATCATATTAGTTTTATCCATGTTAACTGTTAAAGCTAGTCGATCCGATTCTTCCTTTAAGACATTTAACTGGTTTTGTAAGCCTTTGACTGTACCAGAGAGAAGAAGAACATCGTCTGCAAACAGCAATAGGAATATCTCAATAACCCCAGGGATAATTTGAATGCCATGCCTGCCTTTTCTTGACAGTTCCACTGCTAATTCATTAATGAAAAATGAAAACAATTGAGGACTCAATTGACACCCCTGTTTCACTCCTTTAGGGCATTCAAAATAATCTGAATATACACACTTCTCACGCACGCATACAAACACTGAGTTATAAACTCCTCTTAGGGCCATATATAATTTTCCATTCACACCACTTTTACGTAATATATTCCAAAGATTATTACGATTCACAGAATCGAATGCCTTCCTAAAATCCACAAATGCAACATAAAGTTTCTTATTTAAAAGTAAATGCTTCTGCACAAGGGAGTAAAGTGTGAAAATATGATCAATTGTACTGTATTTTGCTCTAAATCCAGCTTGTTCTTCAACTATTTTCTCTTCCTTTTCTGCCCACTTTGTTAATCTCTTATTCAAAATATATGTATAAACTTTACTCACTATACTTGCTAGAGCGACTCCTCTATAATTATCTGGATTATTCACATCTCCTTTTTTATGAATTGGGATTATTATGGACTTTGCCCATTCTGACGGAAAAATGCCATTATCAAAAAGCTTGTTACATAAATGGACAAGGAAATCAATTACATGAGCATTTGCATGTTTTAACATTTCGCTGATTATTTGATCTGGTCCTGCGCTCTTTCCTGCTTTCAAATGCCTGATACTCGCAGTCACTTCTTCTTTAGTTATAGGCTCATTGAAAAGTGGCTCAAAATTATTTTCTTCCTCTACTATATTACTCTCTTGTGCAGTATTTCCCCCGATATCATTGAAAACATTGCAGAAATGATTGTACCATTGTTCAATAGAGATTTCATTGTACACAAAGGCCTTTCTATTAACAGATCTTATTATTGACCAGAATGTCCTGGAGTCATTGATGGAATCTTTGAGTGTTCTTATTTTCTTATCTTCGTATTCCCTTTCTTTCGTTTTCCTTAGTTTAACATACTCTTTTCGTGATATGACATATGCTTCTCTTTTTTCTCAGAGAGAAAGAAAGAAAGAGAGAGAGAGAGAGAGAGAGAGAGAGAGAGAGAGAGAGAGAGAGAGAGAGAGAGAGAGAGAGAGAGAGAGGGGCAGCTTTTCATTCAGCTCAGACATTTTTTACCAAAGCGTAACAAATTAACTAAACACAATCAACCGCAAACACCACAGACATTAAACAAACGCCACTGGAAACTAGAAGAATAAACTTTATAAGCAATGAAAATGTTTGACTTGAAGTGATTATTCTTGACAAGTTTCTTGTTATATGTAATTCAAAAATATATGCATAGGCTGAAAAACAAAACAAAAAGAAACAAAGGAAAGCAAAACAAACTTTCCTCTCACGCTGTATTTCACTTTCATAGCATACACACAGCATCCTTCCATACAGGTTCAGAACCACGTGTATTCAGTTTTTCAGCTCTGCTGGGAGTGCTGGTTGTGAATAAAAGCACAAATACCGTCACAGATCTATGCTACATTGTGGAAACAATTGCCTGTGAATCGCTAGACCTATGATCGAAGGGTCCCGTCACGGATGTGATAAGTGGGTTAATTCAAAGTCGTATAAATGTATATCAAATGAGAGAATAACAGTCGAAGGGAAAGAACTGCTACACAATTGTCTGTAGGTCCCAAGAACAGATTTCATTCCCCTCGAGTAAATTTGTTATCTGAGAGAAAATCATTAAAAATCTGTCGGATGTGTATTCATTCCCTTAGAATGACTTCGACACACACTTGAAAATTATTACAAATTTGTCAGACACATGCGTCCAACACGTCCTCAAACGAATTACAGTGTCAGGAACATGTATCTGACAAAACTCCATTGACATAATTAACACAAAATTGTGTGTGTCAACATTGGCTGGTTGATGGGTGGATGGATATACAGAGTGTATTGGAGGTATAGTTTGATTAGCTGCTGACAGGTTGGATGGACGAATGGAAGAATGGATGGATCGGTGGATGAATGCCTATGGCCATTGTTTCAAGAGAAAGTGGAGGAGTGGAGGACTGTGTTATCATAAGTCCTATGAAAGTGTGTATTGGTTGCCTAGTTTCTTTTGTTAGTTTTGACCACTAGTATCACAAATGACATATGGAAGTGTGTATTGATTGCCTAGTTTCTTTTGTTGCTTTTGACCACTAATATCCAAATGACATATGGAAGTGTGTATTGATTGCCTAGTTTCTATTGTTGCTTTTGACCACTAGTATCACAAATGACATATGGAAGTGTATATTGATTGCCTAGTTTCTTTTGTTGCTTTTGACCACTAGTATCACAAATGACATGAAAGTGTGTATTGATTGCCTAGTTTCTATTGTTGATTCTGACTACTAGAGTGTTTCGTTGATTTTGACCACTAGTGTCACAAGGGCCATATGAAAGTGTGTATTGATTGCCTAGTTTCTTTTGTTGATTCTGACTCTAATATCACAAATGACATATGAAAGTGTGTATTGATTGCCTAGTTTCTATTGTTGATTCTGACTCTAGTATCACAAATGACATATGAAAGTGTGTATTGATTGCCTAGTTTCTTTTGTTGATTCTGACTCTAGTATCACAAATGACATATGAAAGTGTGTATTGATTGCCTAGTTTCTATTGTTGATTCTGACACTAGTATCACAAATGACATATGAAAGTGTGTATTGATTGCCTAGTTTTATTGTTTATTCTGACTACTAGAGTGTTTCGTTGATTTTGACCACTAGTGTCACAAGAGTCATGTGAAAGTGTGTTTTGTTGATTTTGACCACTGGTTGATTGATTGATTGGATATATATTTGACTGATATGTTTGGTTATGTTGATTAGACACAGTTCAAAACAAGTGTGACTGCCAGCGTTTAAAAAAAACAAGAACCAGAAAAAACACGAAAAAAGAATGAGAACGCGTATTTAATACAACAAGACAAAACAGGTGCAAATTTTCAGCCAACAGGCCTTTGTCAAGATAAGATCACAAACAATTTCTCCTAATTTTTGTATCTGGTGTTTGTTTGTTTGTGATCTTACACTTGACAAAGGCCAGTTGGCCAAACATTTGAGCCTGTCTTGTCTTGTTGTATTAAATACGTGTTCTTATTCTTTTTTCGTGTTTTTTTTTCTGGTTCCTATACACAGTTCACTTTCTGATTTAGTAACTGATTGACTAACTGATTGAGGATGGCTGAATAGATGCATACATAGATCGATCGAATTGGAATGGATAAATGCATGAATGGATGGATGGATGGAGGGATGGGCCTGAGCCTGAAATAACTCTTGTCTTGTTTCTCCCAGGTTAGATCAAAGACAAAACAGGAAGCTACAATGCCTAAGTCTAAGTAACCCTTGTCTTGATTTTCTTCCAGGTTGGATCAAAGACATAACAGGAAGCTACGACGCCGTCTTTTACATCATGCTAGCTCAAGGATTCATCGGTCTAATTGTCACTCTGGCCCTGACCATCTGCCCACAGCACTGCCACCAGAACCTTCCCTTCCAGAGACACAACAAAGAAGAAGAAGAAGACCAATCCTCTGCAGCCCCAAGCAGAACGTCCTCCTGTGTATTTGCCATAAGTGCCACCAACGATATCCGCTGTCCTATAAATGAGAGTCGTTTTGATCATTTGGATAGAGGATGCAGCAACAGCAGCAACAACACTACAGATCTGAACAAATTCGAAAATGCTGGATTTCGTGTTGAGCCTGATGATATGTCGACATATTTATAGTTGATATGTTACAATGTGTTGAGTTGTGACGTGGGCGTAATGTAATGCAGTGTGTTGTCACAGTGCTGTGTTCTGTTATACTGTTGTACATGTGTACTGATTTGTTCAACTGTATAGTAGTGTACTGTATTCCTCTGTATGTTTTTTTTCTAATTCACATACAACAACAAATAGAAATTTGTGTATATTTTTAACAGGACTTTCTTTAATCTAAATCAAAGGAATTTCCAGTGTTAATTTAAAAATGAGAAATCAGATATAAACGAAAATAAAACAAGGAGAAGGTGTCTTTAATTCTCAAAACAAGATGGCGACAAACTGACGGCCAACTGGCCTTTGTAAAATGTGCACCATCTTTTTAAGTCATGTGACCTTACACACGTATAAATAAACTTACACACCTATAAATAAACTAGCTGTTTTGAGCTTGAAGATATGTGAGTTGTTTTGAATTTATGTTTTTTGTTTTATCTTAGGAAAAAGAAAAGACAGGGAGACCTATTTTTTTAAATGATATATCTCAGCCGATAGTGTTTCTCTCTCTCTCTCTCTCTCCTCTCTCTCTCTCTCTTTCTCTCTCTCTCTCTCCCTCCCTCTCTCTCTCTCTCTCTCTCAAGTTGTCTATCTCATATCCCTTAATAAGAAGCTTGAGCTTCAATGAATAACAAATCATCTGAACTCTGAAGTTATTTCAAATTTGAAATCACTCACTCTCTCTCTCTCCCTCCCACCATCCCACCCCTTCCTCCCTTCCCCCTCTCTCTCTATCTATGTATTTGTCTATCTCTCTCAGTCTCTCTCTCTCTCTCTGTCTCACTATTCTGTCTTTGTCTCACTCTTCTCTCTCTCTGTCTTTCTGTCTTGCTCTCGCTCTCTCTGTCTCTGTCTGTCTCTCTCGCTCTCTCTCTGTCTCTCTCTTTGTCTCTGTCTGTCTCTCTTTCTCTCTCTCACTCTCCCTCTCTCTCTCTGTCTCACTTTTCTCTCTTTGTCTCTGTCTCTCTGTATCTGTCTCTCTCTCTGTGTAAAATTCATCTCGTTAAAATTTCAAGCAGCTTTAAGTAGGATACTTTCATTGTTTCAGCAGAAATTTCGTAAATTTCTAAAATTCAATGATATTCATTCTGCTAGTGGTTGTAGAAGGCATAAAAACATGAAAGCAACCAACCTACTAACCAACCATCCAACCAATCACAACCAACCTATCAATCAACCAGCCAACCAATCACAACCAACCTACCAACCAGTCAGCCAACCAATCACAACCAACCTACCAACCAGTCAGCCAACCAATCACAACCACACACAACCTACCAATCACAACCACCAAACCAACAGCCAACCAATCACAACCAGCCTACCAACCAACCAGCCGACCAATCACAACCAACCTACCAACCAACCAGTCAACCAATCCCAACCAACCTACCAACCAACCAGCCAACCAATCATCAACCAAACTACCAACCAACCAGCCAACCAATCACAACCAACCTACCAACCAACCAGCCAACCAATCACAATCAAACTACCAACCAACCAGCCAACCAATCACAACCAACCTACCAACCAACCAGCCAACCAATCACAACCAACCTACCAACCAACCAGCCAACCAATCACAACCAACCTACCAACCAACCAGCCAACCAATCACAACCAACCTACCAACCAACCAGCCAACCAATCACAACCAAACTACCAACCAACCAGCCAACTAATCATCAACCAACCAACCAAGCTCCACATACAACAAAAGAAAGGAAATAAATAGAAAGAAAGAAAACAGCAAAGTCATCGTCATAGTCACGTTTCGCTGTAAACAACACCACAAACCCATTACACTGTTGTTCTTGTTGTTGTTGTTGTTGCTGTTGTTGTTTTTTCCATGCTGTGTGTAAAACACGTTAAACTAATTCTATCTGCTTCAGAATCCAGACTGAGAAATATGCTCGTGTTTCTCAGCGGCACACACACACACACACACGCACACACACACACACACACACACACACACACACACACACACACACACACACACACACACACACACACACACACACACACACACACGTGCACGCACACACACACATAGGCACACACACACACACACACACGTGCACGCACACACACATAGACACACACACACACACACACACACACACACACATACACATACACAACGCACACACACACACGAACATACCCACATGTATTCGCACATGCACACGCACATACCTATCCTAAGAAATATGAAATATGCTCCCCTTCCTTCGTTTTTAAAGGGAGATTAGAAAGAAAGAAGAAGAAAAAGAAAAAACGTCACAATTCTGAACGTAATCTAATGTATCAAAACACTAGGATTCAGAACTCGGCTCGCTGCATTCAGTACTAATAAGTACTGACTATTCAATTTGACTCTTTGATCAAACAATTTGTCTGTTCGTGAACAAATTATAAAGGAGTAGTTGTTATTCAGTGACATCGAAACGTGACGTTTCACTAGCATTTTTAGAGCTTACGTTTCTGAATAGTTCCAGCAAATTAAGATAATACTCTTCCAAAAGCCTTTGTGAATTCAGAACAACATTGTAAATATTACTCTGAGTTGTCTAAAGACGAATAATTGACGAACTGTTACAATTATAAAATATTGGCTCAATTTCGTATTAAGCGAGTAAACCCAACCAATAAATTGGGATTTTATCAAGATTTTGCGCTATATAATAAATATTGTAATTATTATTAATTATTACTATCAAGTTCTAAGTAGAAGCCGTCTCGCGACAAATTTCCACCAAATTGGTCACCTGACTGAAACAGATCTCTGCGGGGATCGCACCCAATTCTAATCCTGTGATGTTTAGAGGAGTGTGTGTCGTCTATCTTACGTGTGCGGTACTAATTTAGGATACAAAGTAGGAGCTAGGCTATTGGACCGCTGATAACTTAAATACGTGGAGATGGAAGGAGCAGGTGGGTAACTAAGGGCCATACAGGGAGAAATAAGGGTATGGGGAGTGATGGGGTAGATAAGGGATTGGGAATAAGGAGATCATCATCATCAGGTGCCCTGCGGCATGGCGTTGGCGACCATGGACTTCCAACCATCTCTATCTCTCGTTGCCCCCAGCATCTTCCCAAGCCACTCTGCAAGTCCGTCCAGCATTCTCTCCCTGGGTCTACCTGGTGCCCTCCTTCCCTCCAGCTTTCCCGTTGTGACCAGGTGCTCCAAATCCCCCTTCCTCATAAAATGGCCTATAAATGTTGCTTGTCTTTTCTTAATCTTCCTTATGAGTGATCTATTTGTGTCTGCCTCCATCAAGACTGTCTCGTTTGTTTTCTTTGCTGTCCATGGAACTCTCAACATTCTTCTGAGAAACCACATCTCGGCTGCCTCGATCCTGCTCTGGCTTTGCTTGCTGACTGTCCACGCCTCGCATCCGTACAACAGTATTGGTTCTATATAACATTCAAGGACTCTCTTTCTGATGTTAATTGATAGGCATTTGTTGGTAAGAATGCTTGTCATCTTCTTGAATGCTGTTTTGGCTTGGCCGATTCTGCCAGCTATTTCCGATGTGCGTCTACCGTCTGATGAAATGACCGTTCCCAGGTATTTGAACTTATTAACCTGTGTCAAGGTTGTGTCATTTGTTTTTATTTTGCATGAGGGGATTTCATGTTTTTTACTGATCACCATGACTTCAGTCTTCCTGCTCTTTAGTTCCAACCCCTTACCTTTGCTTTCTGTTTCTAGTATATTCACAAGGTTTTGTAGGTCCCTTTCATTTTCTGCAATTAGCACGGTGTCATCTGCGTACCGAATGTTGTTTATCATTTTCCCTCCAACCTTTAATCCAGGGTCTTCTTCTAGGTTTCTCATGATGTTTTCGCTATATAGTAAAAACAGATCTGGTGACAAAACACAACCCTGTCTTGACACCTCTTTTGATGTTTTGAAAAGAGCTGATATTGTTTTCTATTCTCATTGCAGCTGTTTGTTCCCATATTCCTGATTATTCGTAGATCTTTTCTATCAACATTGAGTCTCTCCACTTGGTTGATCAATTCATCATGTCGTACCCGATCGAAAGCCTTGGTATAGTCAACAAAGCATAAATACAAATCCTTATTCATCTCAATTGACCTCTCTAAGATAGTTCTTAGGATGTATATGGCACTAATAGTTCCTTTCCCCTCCACAAATCCACACTGTTCTTCTGCTATTTCCCTTTTGATTCTATTCCTTGTCCTCATCATGATTATTCATATTAGGATTTTTGTTACATGACTCATCAAACTGATTGTGCGATGGAGTTTGCATTCTATAGCCCCTGTCTTATTTGGAAGTGCAATGAAAATTGATTTTGACATATCTTTGGGGATTTTTCCAGTGTCATAAATTTCATTTAGGAAGACTGTTATTTTTTCTATGCCAAATTCACCCAGGGCTTCAATCACCTCTGTTGTAATGTTGTCTGGTCCTGGGGCTTTTCCTGGTTTCATCTTTTTCAGTGCTGCTCTAATTTCATCTTTCATTATGGGTGGTCCTTCAAAGTTCTTTTTTATAATGTGTTCTTCGTTTCTGTCATCCTCAAAAAGGTCTTTAATGTACTCTCCCCATCTGTCTAATATTTTGTCTTTTTCTCTGATAAGCGTGCCATCTTTCGATTTTAAGCAACCAGTTGATGTGCACGTATTTTTCATGTGGACAATTTCTTCAGTTCGTCTGTACATACCCTGAAGATCCATTTTGTGTCGTTCTTCTATCTCTTTGCATTTTGTGTTCAGCCAAGCTTCCTTAGCTTCATTGCACCTATACCTGATTTCTTTGTTTATCTTCCTGTATATCTCCTCGTTTCTCTTTGCCTTCCTCCTTTCCTCCATCAGGCCCAAAATTTCATTAGTCATCCAACTCTTTTTTGCTTTTCTATTTGCCTTAGGGATTTCTTCACAAGCTTCATTTATAGAACTTCTCAACTTTGTCCATTGTTCCTCACTGTCACCAACGTCTTCCAGAGCACTGAATTTGTTTTGAACATGTACATTAAATGTTTGGCGTATCATTTCATCTGACTTTAAGAGTCCAAGGTTTAGTTTGATGTTGCTTTTGGTCTGTTTCCTTTTCCTCAATTTCAGCCTAAACCTTCCCACTATCGGATTGTGGTCACTGTTGCAGTCTGTGCCTGGTAGTGTTTTTGCTGACAGTAAAGACTTTCTAAATCTTTTGTTGATTAGGATGTAGTCAATTTGATTTTTGGTATTATCTCCTGGACTCATCCAAGTCCATTTTCTTCTGTTAGACTGCTCACACCATGTGTTTCCTACTATGGACTCAGTCACTTGTGCCCATTCTACAAGTTTCCCCCCTCTTTCATTTTGTGCACCAAGGCCATGAGGTCCAACTATATCCTCCACCCTATCCTGTCCCACTTTAGCATTAAAATCTCCCATTATGACTGGAACTTCTTGTGATTTACATTGGACCTTGGCCATCTCTAAAACTTCGTAGAAGTTGTCGATGTCTTCCTGAGTACTTGCGGATGTTGGTGCATGCACCTGTATGATGTTGATATCAAAATGTTTGCCTCCCAATTTGACCAGTAAAACTCTGTCGGACACTGCCCAGTAACCTTTAACTGCTTTTGATTTGTCTTTGTCCATTGTGATGCCTTCTCCTCTTTCATGTGAATTACCACCAGAGTATATCACTGTATATTCCCCTGATGTTATCATGCCTTCCCCCTTCCATCTCACTTCCCCTAGTCCTAAAATACTGATGTTAAGCCTTTCCATCTCCATTTTGATGTTGTCTATTTTACCTTTCTGCAACATTGTTCTTATATTCCATGTTGCTAGTTTGAATTTAATTTTGATTTTGGTCCAGTAGCTGGCTGATGGTCTGGTGTCACCTGCGCCGCATGACAGTCTCTACCGGACGAAGGTGCTCCGCAGGAGCACCTATTAACGTCGTTAACTTTCTTCTTTTTCTTTCTCCTGTCCATGGTTTTCCTGGGGAAAAACTACGATGGTGGTTTCCCCTTGCCTTCCATCAGTTTTTTCAGAATTAACTCCCTTAGCCTTACTCTCTCCCGAGATGTCCACAAGGCAGTGGAGCTATTTATCCATAGTTTGGGGATCTGGTTCGTGGGCACCAGGGCGTGTCCACACGCCGGTGGGCCTGCATGCCTCACGTCTGGGGGCCAGACCTCCTCCGAGTCCTACGAGATTCAGCCTGAGTCCGTGAGGTGCTCAGTTACCGCCTGTCGCCACAAGGAGGCACAGCGTAGGGCTTGCTGAGGGAGAGGCTATGTACTGACAGGAAGAGACTTACACATTGCTCTTCTTTTCGCACAGCAGTGCTAGCCAGCGGTGCAGGGCGAAGCAGACACACTAGACGCATCACATCTGCCAATATGACAAGCGAATAAGGGGATAGAGTACATAACAGAATAGGATCAACAGGGATGGAGTAAATAAGAGAATGGGACTGACATGGGATAGAGTAGATAAGAGAATGGGACTGACAGGGGATAGAGTAAATAAGGGAATGAGACTGATAGGGGAATAGAGTAGGTAAGAGAATGGGACTGACAGGGGATAGAGTAGATGAGGGAATGGGACTGACATGGGATGGAGTAGGTAAGAGAACGGGACTGACAATGGATGGAGTAGGTAAGATAATGGGACAGACAGGGGATGGAGTAGATAAGAGAATGGGACTGATAGGGGATGGAGTAGGTAAGAGAATGGGACAGACAAGGGATGGAGTAGGTAAGAGAATGGGACAGACAGGGGATGGAGTAGAATAAGAGAATGGGACTAACAGGGGATAGAGTAGATGAGGGAATGGGACTGACATGGGATAGAGTAGATAAGGGAATGGGACTGACAATGGATGGAGTAGAAAAGGGAATGGGACAGACAGGGGATGGAGTAGGTAAGGGAATAGGACAGACAGGGGATGGAGTAGGTAAGGGAATGAGACAGATAGGGGATGGAGTAGGTAAGGGAATAGGACAGACAGGGGATGGAGTAGGTAAGGGAATCGGACAGACAGGGGATGGATTAGGTAAGGGAATAGGACAGACAGGGGATGGAGTAGGTAAGGTAATAGGACAGACATGGGATGGAGTAGGTAAGGGAATGAGACTGACAGGGGATGGAGTAGGTAAGGGAATAGGACAGATAGGCGATGGAGTAGGTAAGAGAATGGGACTGATAGGCGATGGTGTAGGTAAGGGAATAGGACAGACAGGGGATGGAGTAGGTAAGAGAATGGGACTGATAGGCGATGGAGTAGGTAAGGGAATAGGACAGACAGGAGATGGAGTAGGTAAGGGAATAGGACAGACAGGGGATGGAGTAGGTAAGGGAATAGGACAGACAGGGGATGGAGTAGGTAAGGGAATGGGACAGACAGGGGATGGAGTAGGTAAGGGAATAGGACAGACAGGAGATGGAGTAGGTAAGGGAATAGGACAGACAGGGGATGGAGTAGGTAAGGGAATAGGACAGACAGGGGATGGAGTAGGTAAAGGAATGAGACACACAGGGGATGGAGTAGGTAAGGGAATAGGACAGACAGGGGATGGAGTAGGTAAGGGAATAGGACAGACAGGGGATGGAGTAGGTAAGGGAATAGGACAGACAGGGGATGGAGTAGGTAAGGGAATAGGACAGACAGGGGATGGAGTAGGTAAGGGAATGAGACTGACAGGGGATGGAGTAGGTAAGGGAATAGGACAGATAGGCGATGGAGTAGGTAAGAGAATGGGACTGATAGGCGATGGAGTAGGTAAGGGAATGAGACAGACAGGGATGGAGTAGGTAAGGGAATAGGACAGACAGGGGATGGAGTAGGTAAGGGAATAGGATAGACAGGGGATGGAGTAGGTAAGGGAATAGGACAGACAGGGGATGGAGTAGGTAAGGGAATAGGACAGACAGGGGATGGAGTAGGTAAGGGAATAGGACAGACAGGGGATGGAGTAGGTAAGGGAATGAGACTGACAGGGGATGGAGTAGGCAAGGGAATAGGACAGATAGGCGATGGAGTAGGTAAGAGAATGGGACTGATAGGCGATGGAGTAGGTAAGGGAATAGGACAGACAGGGGATGGAGTAGGTAAGGGAATAGGACAGACAGGGGATGGAGTAGGTAAGGGAATGAGACTGACAGGGGATGGAGTAGGTAAGGGAATGGGACAGACAGGGGATGGAGTAGGTAAGGGAATGGGACAGACAGGGGATGGAGTAGGTAAGGGAATAGGACAGACAGGGGATGGAGTAGGTAAGAGATGGGACTGACAGGGGATGGAGTAGATAAGGGATGGGACAGACAGGGGATGGAGTAGGTAAGGGAATAGGACAGATAGGCGATGGAGTAGGTAAGGGAATGGGACTGATAGGCTATGGAGTAGGTAAGGGAATAGGACAGACAGGGGATGGAGTAGGTAAGGGAATAGGACAGACAGGGGATGGAGTAGGTAAGGGAATGGGACAGAAAGGAGATGGAGTAGATAAGGGAATGGGACTGACAGGGGATGGAGTAGATAAGGGATGGGACTGGCAGGATATGGAGTAGGTAAGGAAATGGGACAGACAGGGGGTGGAGTAGATAAGGGAATGGGACTGGCAGGATATGGAGTAGATAAGGGAATGGGACTGATAGGGGATGGAGTAGGTAAGGGAATGGGACTGACAGGGGGTGGAGTAGATAAGGGAATGGGACTGGTAGGATATGGAGTAGGTAAGGGAATGGGACTGATAGGGGATGGAGTAGGTAAGGGAATGGGACTGACAGGGGATGGAGTAGATAAGGGAATGGGACTGGCAGGATATGGAGTAGGTAAGGAAATGGGACTGACAGGGGATGGAGTAGATAAGGGAATGGGACTGGCAGGATATGGAGTAGGTAAGGGAATGAGACTGACAGGGGTGGAGTAGATAAGGGACTGGGACTGGAAGGTGGAGTAGATAAGGGAATGGACTGGCAGGGGATTGAGTAGATAAGGGACTGGGACTGGCAGAGGGGAGTAGATAAGTGAATGGGACTGGCAGGTTGGAGTAGAAAAGGGAATGGGACTGGCAGGGTGGAGTAGATAAGGGAATGGGACTGATAGGGGATGGAGTAGATAAGGGAATGGGACTGGCAGGGATGGAGTAGATAAGGGAATGGGACTTGCAGGGGATGGAGTAGATAAGGGAATGGGACTGACAGGGGATGGAGTAGATAAGGGAATGGGACTGATAGGGGATGGAGTAGATAAGGGAATGGGACTTGCAGGCGATGGAGTAGATAAGGGAATGGGACTGGCAGGGTGGAGTAGATAAGAGAATGGGACTGGCATGTGGAGTAGATATGTGAATGGGACTGGCAGGGGAATGAGTAGATAAGGGACTGGGACAGGCAGATTGGAGTAGATAAGTGAATGGGACTTGCATGGTGGAGTAGATAAGGGAATGGTACTGATAGGGGATGGAGTAGATAAGGGAATGGGACTGGTAGGTGGAGTAGATAAGGGAATGGGACTGACAGGGGATAGAGTAGATAAGGGAATGGCACTGACAGGGGATAGAGTAGATACGGGAATGGGACTGACAGGGGATGGAGTAGATAAGAGAATGGGACTGACAGGGGTGGAGTAGATAAGGGAATGGGACAGACAGGGGATGGAGTAGATAAGGGAATGGGACAGAAAGGGGATGGAGTAGATAAGAGAATGGGACAGACAGGGGATGGAGTAGATAAGGGAATGGGACTGATAGGGGATAGAGTAGGTAAGAGAATGGGACAGACAGTGGATAGAGTAGATAAGGGAATGGGACAGACAGGGGATGGAGTAGATAAGAGAATGGGACTGACAGGGGATAGAGTAAATAAGGGAATGGGACAGACAGGGGATAGAGTAGATAAGGGAATGGGACTGACAGGGGATGGAGTAGGTAAGAGAATGGGACTGACAGGGGATATGGTAGATAAGAGAATGGGACAGACAGGGGATAGAGTAGATAAGGGAATGGGACAGACAGGGATAGAGTAGATAAGGGAATGTGACTGACAGGGGATAGAGGAGATAAGGGAATGGGACAGACAGGGGATAGAGTAGATAAGGGAATGGGACAGACAGGGGATAGAGTAGATAAGGGAATGGGACAGATGGGGGATAGAGTAGATAAGAGAATGGGACTGACAGGGGATAGAGTAAATAAGTGAATGGGACAGACAGGGGATAGAGTAGATAAGGGAATGGGACTGACAGGGGATGGAGTAGGTAAGAGAATGGGACTGACAGGGGATAGAGTAGATAAGGGAATGGGACAGACAGGGGATGGAGTAGATAAGAGAATGGGACAGACAGGGGATAGAGTAGATAAGGGAATGGGACAGACAGGGGATGGAGTAGGTAAGAGAATGGGACTGACAGGGGATAGAGTAAATAAGAGAATGGGACAGACAGGGGATAGAGTAGATAAGGGAATGGGACTGACAGGGGATAGAGTAAATAAGGGAATGGGACTGACAGGGGATAGAGTAGATAAGGGAATGGGACTGACATGGGATGGAGTAGATAAGAGAAAGGGACTGAGAGGGGATAGAGTAAATAAGGGAATGTGACAGACAGGGGATAGAGTAGATAAGAGAATAGGACTGACATGGGATAGAGTAAATAAGGGAATGGGACTGACAGGGGATAGAGTAGATAAGGGAATGGGACTGACAGGGGATGGAGTAGGTAAGGGAACGGGACTGACAGGGGATGGAGTAGGTAAGAGAATGGGAATGACAGTGGATGGAGTAGGTAAGGGAATGATAATGACAGGGGATGGAGTAGGTAAGGGAATGGGACAGACAGGGGATGGAGTAGGTAAGGGAATGGGACAGACAGGGGATGGAGTAGGTAAGGGAATGGGACAGACAGGGGATGGAGTAGGTAAGGGAATGGGACAGACAGGTGATGGAGTAGGTAAGGGAATAGGACAGACAGGGGATGGAGTAGGTAAGAGATGGGACTGACAGGGGATGGAGTAGATTAGGGATGGGACTGACAGGGGATGGAGTAGATAAGGGATGGAACTGGCAGGATATGGAGTAGGTAAGAGAATGGGACAGACAGGGGGTGGAGTAGATAAGGGAATGGGACTGACATGGTATGTAGTAGATAAGGGATGGGACTGGCAGGATATGGAGTAGGTAAGGGAATGGGACAGAAAGGAGATGGAGTAAATAAGGGAATGGGACTGACAGGCGATGGAGTAGATAAGGGATGGGACTGGCAGGATATGGAGTAGTAAGGGAATGGGACAGACAGGGGTGGAGTAGATAAGGGAATGGGACTGACAGGGGATGGAGTAGATAAGGGAATGGGACTGACAGGGGGTGGAGTAGATAAGGGAATGTGACAGACAGGGGATGGAGTAGATAAGGGAATGGGACAGACAGGGGATGGAGTAGGTAAGGGAATGGGACTGATAGGGGATGGAGTAGATAAGGGAATGGGACTGACAGGGGATGGAGTAGATAAGGGAATGGGACTGGCAGGGATTGAGTAGATAAGGGACTGGGACTGGCAGAGTGGAGTAGATAAGTGAATGGGACTGGCAGGTTGGAGTAGATACGGGAATGAGACTGGCAGGGTGGAGTAGATAAGGGAATGGGACTGATAGGGGATGGAGTAGATAAGGGAATGGGACTGGCATGGTATGGAGTAGATAAGGGAATGGGACTGGCAGGGGATGGAGTAGATAAGGGAATGGGACTTGCAGGCGATGGAGTAGATAAGGGAATGGGACTGGCAGGGTGGAGTAGATAAGAGAATGGGACTGGCAGGTGGAGTAGATATGTGAATGGGACTGGCAGGTGGAGTAGATAAGGGAATGGGACTGGCAGGTTGGAGTAGATAAGGGAATGGGACTGGCAGGGTGGAGTAGATAAGGGAATGGGACTGATAGGGGATGGAGTAGATAAGGGAATGGGACTGGCAGAGGATTGAGTAGATAAGGGACTGGGATTGGCAGAGTGGAGTAGATAAGTGAATGGGACTGGCTGGTTGGAGTAGATAAGGGAATGGGACTGGCAGGGTGGAGTAGATAAGGGAATGGGACTGATAGGGGATGGAGAAGATAAGGGACTGGGACTGGAAGGGGATGGAGTAG
>JAPXFY010000027.1:9222911-9225411 GCA_030674185.1 Monoplex corrugatus | reverse complement strand
GGTCTTTGTGGTGGGTAATATCACAAGACAGGTTGGTCTCTGAGCCGTTCCGATTCAACGTACTGCAGGGATGACTGATCACAGATTGTGATTGGGTGAACTATTCACCTGTCTGATAATCTATGCATGTTGTTTTCTGGTCTGCAGAGTGCCTTGTGCTAGCAGACTATTGTCGCCTGATAGATTCTGCATGGCTGAAGCTTGGTTTTGCAAATGAATGGTTATCAGCCCACACTGTGCTAGTCTTCTTTTTCGTCGTCTTTTTTCGTTCTTTCTTTCTTTCTTTTTTCTGTCTTTTTTAAAAACTTTTTTCTTTTTCTTTCTTTCTTTCTTTGTTTCTTTCTTTCTTTCTTTCTGTCTTTTTCTTCTTTCTTTTTCTTTCTTTGTTTCTTTCTTTCTTTGTTTCTTTCTTTCTGTCTTTCTTTCTTTCTTTCTTTCTTTTTTCTGTCTTTTTTTAAAACTTTTTTCTTTATCTTTCTTTCTTTCTTTGTTTTCTTTCTTTCTTTCTTTCTGTCTTTCTTTCTTTCTTTCTTGTTTTTCTTTTTCTTTTTTCTTTCTTTCTTTCTTTCTTTCTTTCTGTCTTTCTTTCTTTCTTTCTTTCTGTCTTTCTTTCTTTCTTTCTTTCTTTCTGTCTTTCTGTCTTTCTTTCTTGTTTTTTTCTTTTTCTTTCTTTCTTTCTTTCTTTCTTTTGTATTCTTCCTCTTTCTTTCTGTCTGTCTTTTTTCTTTTTTGTTTGTTTGTTTCTTTTTTCTTTTTCTTCTGCTTCTTTCTTTTTCATTTTCATAATTTTCTTCTCTTTTTTTCTCCTCCAGCTCATCCTTCTCTTCTTCTTTTGCTTCTACTTCTTCTTGTCCTTGTTGTCCTTGTCCTTGTTGTCCTTGTCCTTGTTGTCCTTGTCCTTGTTCTCCTTGTCCTTGTTGTCCTTGTCCTTGTTGTCCTTTTTGTGCTCTTGTTTTTCTTCTTCTTCTTTTGTCTTCTTCTTCTTTTTTCTTTTTTTCTTCTTCTTTGTCCTTCCTTGTTCTTGTTGTTCTGCTTATCCCTGTGGGGATGCCAGGGGCTCTTTCAGTATAAGTGGTATTCTCACCATCTGGAAATTATGTGCTAGAAATTTCCTCTTTTCTGTCATTCTCTTTGTTTTTCTTCCTCGTTTGCTTTCTGCCATTTCTTCTTATCATTTTCTGCCTTGCTGGTCCATTCACCTGTATGTGTTCGATAAAGTCTTACGTACTTTCTCTTAGGGTTGAAAATCAGGTACACGTATTAAATTGCATTTGTGGCTATAAGAAAATGAGATAATCGGAAGCAATTTTAGGTAATTTAGGCAATTTTTTTACGTTTTAGTGTCCTGAGCTATACTTAAACACTGTATTCAGATATGTTTTTAAGTCCCCTGTGCGTTAAATTGGACGGAGGGGTCAACACCAGGGGCATCTCCTTGGATTATGTGCGCGAATGCATTGATGTTGACTATACACATTTTGTTTACACTGATGTAACCGTTTATCCTTGTCTTTACATCACCTCAAGTTTTATTTCATCCCATGCATTTTCAAGGTCTCTGTGACCTTGAAAAGTACAAAATATTGATGTACATGAACGTTTTTTTGTGTGTGTGTAAGTTGGAGCTTGTGAGATTGCCTTGACCATCTTGTTTTTGTTTGTTTGCTTGTCTTGTTTTCTTCCTGTCCATTATTTTAACTAAAACGAAAGTATATGAACATCATCATCATCATCATCATCATCATCATCATCATCATCATCATCATCATCATCATCATCATCATCAACATCATCATCATCATCAACATCATCAGCATCATCAACATCATCAACATCATCAACATCATCATCATCATCATCATCATCATCATCATCAACATCATCACATCATCATCATCATCATCATCATCATCATCATCATCATCATCATCATCATCATCATCATCATCATCAAGTGCCCTGCCTCATGTCGCTGGCGATCATGGCCCTCCATATGCATCTATCTCTTGTAGCCACAAGCACATCTTCCACCCTCTCTGTCCTCAGCCACTCTGCAAGTCCGTCCAATATTTTTCCCTGGGTCTACCTGGTGCTCTCTTTCCCTCCAGCTTTCCTGTTGTGACCAGGTGCTCTAATTCCCCCTTCCTCATAAAATGGCCTATAAATGTTGCGTGTCTTCTCCTAATCTTCATTATGAATGATCTTCTTGTGTCTGCCTTCATCAAGACTGTCTCGTTTGTTTTCTTTGCTGTCCATGGAACTCTCAACATTCTTCTTACAAACCACATATCGGCTGCCTCAATCTTGTTCTGGCTTTGCTTGTTGACTGTCCACGCCTCACAACCGTATAACATTATCGGTTTTATTTTACATTCAAGAACTCTCTTCCTGAAGTTAATTGATAGGCATTTGTTGGTAAGAATGCTTTTCATCTTATTGAATGCTGTTTTGGCTTGGCTGATTCTTCTAGCTATTTCTGATGTGCGTCTGCCGTCTGGTG
>JAPXFY010000027.1:9210411-9217911 GCA_030674185.1 Monoplex corrugatus | reverse complement strand
GAAAGTGAAAATGTAGACATTATGTTTTCTAAATTCCAAGAGTCAGTTCTAGCCGCTACAGACCTATCGATTCCGAAATTCAAATCTTCTAGATCAAATAATCGATTGGGTAATGTTTGGTGGACAGAGGCATGTGAGAAAGCAGTTCAATATAAAAGGGAGAAATTCAAAATCTACATCAAAAGCCGGAAACCTGAGGATCATGTGGAAATGAAAAAAGCTAACATCCAATGTAACAAAATCATTGCTGAAGCAAAGAAAATTATTGAGCATCATTCTGCACAAAAGAAATGTCAGATTTCAAAGATTTCCATAAAGTCTGGACGAAAATGAAACAAATGAAGGATGGAACCAACTTACCTTGGTGTCCGATAATGATTGAAACATGTAACACATTTCCTTCAGACATGGACAAAGCAGAAACTTTTGTGGATCTGTTTGCCGAAAACAGTAAAGTTGAAGGTTTATCTCCTGACTGCAAACATCACAGAGAAATGGAAGATTACAACCCAATCTACACAGATCCAATACCACAGAATGATCTCTGGTTTAATTCTCCAATCACCTTAGAAGAGCTAAAAAACACAGTATTGTCTCTAACAAAAAGAGTTCGGTAGTGGTTTCGACTGAAATGATTAAACATCTCCCTGAAAACTACCTTATTTTCCTACACAAAATTTTGCAGAAATGCTGGGTTAACGGAACTGTGCCACAAATCTGGCAAAAGTCTATAGTTATACCAATCTTAAAAACAGGAAAATCGAAAACCGAAAAAACAGTTACAGACCCATTGCTTTGACGTCCCACAGAAGCAAACTAATGGAAAGATTGGTCTTAAACAGACTTTTACACTACTGTGATAAAAATAACGTTATTCCGGTAAACCAGGCAGGTTTTAGAAAAGGAAGATCCGCAGTTGAACACCTGGTTAAAATTACAACTCAGATCAAACAAAGTTTGCCCGCAGAAAAAGTGTTTTAGCTACTTTCTTTGATGTGAAAAAAGCTTACGATCAAGTTTGGCATAAACGTTTATTGTTCAAACTAAAATCTGTTGGTTTATCAGGCAATATGTTCAATTACATTAAATCTTTTTTAGCTAATAGAACAATTCAGCAAGAGTGGGAGCTAGTTATTCTTCTTCACGATGCCTCGACATGGGGATTCCACAAGGTTCAGTGATAGCACCTATTTTATTTAATATCCTTATACAGGATCTTCCTAAAGCTCTTTCAAATCGTGTTGTTTTAGTACAGTACGCTGATATATATGCACTTGGATGAATATCACTTTAAAAAAGACAACTCCACAGAGAACGCGAAATTACATCAGGAAGTTGTATCAAATTGATCTTGATAATCTTGGAAACTATATGTTAGAAAATGGGCTGTCGTTGTCAGCAGAAAAAATAACATGATGCTGTTTGATCCTGGTGGTAACTCAAATAACTTGCCTACTTTCAAATTGCTTGGTGAAGTGTTAAATTACAAACAGGTCGTAAAATTCCTGGGAGTTTACATCACGTCCAAATTAAGCTGGAATGTCCATTTTGATTATATTTTAACAAAAGCGCGAAAAACCTTAAATTTTCTAAAGATTTTGAGCAAATTACCCTGGGGAATGGATATAAATGTACTGATTCATCTGTCAACAGCGCTGGTCAGGTCTAAATTATCCTACGCGCAAGAAGTTTTCTTCAATGCACCCAAATATTTATTAAAAAAGATTCAGAGCTTGGACTGCAAAAGTCTTAAAATTGCACTAGGTGTACCGACTCATGCTTCTACTCTGGAAACGTACAAAGTTGCTGGAATTCTACCTTTAAACGACCTTCGTGAGTTAGCTACAGCAAAGTTTGCAATTAGAACTGCTTTACAAGCGAATAATTTTGTGAGCAAAGAAATTAAGATCAGGTCTGATACTGACTTTCCAAAACGAGCAAAAAACATTTCATCACAAATTACAGCCGCAACTTACATATCTGGCCTGATCAAACAGTCCAACATAACAATGGATGAAATAGCCGAGAAACCAACGATAACGCCTATCCCTACATGGGAAATGCTAAAGGCCACATTTGATCTCGATTATGCAAAAGTTAAAAAAGATGATAATGTCAACATTACGCTATCCACAGCTTGTGAACACATCGATGAAAAGTATCGTACCCACCTCCACATTTTTACCGATGGGTCAGCCTTAGCAAATCAGAGCGCCGGAGCAGCCTTTTATGTTCCAAAATTTAACATTAAAAAGTCTTTTTTCATTGGGGCAAATGTATCTATATATACAGCAGAATTGGTCGCTGTTGTTCAAGCGTTGCATTATTTAATAAGCCTTCGGCCTGTGTCATTCAAAGTAGTTCTCTTTGTTGATTCAAAATCTGTATTATATGCCTTACAGTCTTTTGATACAGACACAAGACCTGACTTAATTATTGAGGCAAATCATCTAATACATTGTTTAAAGATAAATGGCTCGGAAATCAATTTATGCTGGATGCCTTCTCATGTTGGTCTTCATGGCAACAACGTAGTTGACAGAGCAGCTAAATCCGGTGCCCTCCATTCTGAAAATTCCATAGAATTACATGTTAACACCTCGGTAAAAGAAGTTACAACTCGCTAGAATTACCATCATGGATTCGATTTCATGAACATTTAAATGAAAAATTTGTGTCTCAAAAAAGAATCAAACTTTCAGTTCAAAATATCTGTAAAAACTTGCAGTATTCCTCGTTATATCATTTGAGATTAATTGTTATGACATATTTTCGCATTCAACTGAACGCTTTGAAAACAAAATATTGTAACAACGTTTTATGTATTTGCGGTGAACAATTCACATTGTATCACTGTTTGTTTTACTGCAGAAAGCTTCGTTCCTTTTTACCAAAGACGTTTACACAAGGAAACTATCTTGAAAAGCATTTTAAAGAAGTAGTATCGGATCAAGTTTTGTTAGTTAAAATTTCAGAATCATTGGTTCACAGTCCTGTTAATGCGTTACTTTAAGATTATTATTATAATTATGATTATTTTGTTTTGTTTTGTTTTTATGACGATTTTTCTTTTACATTATTGATGTTAGCGTTGTTCTAGTTTCATTTCTCTGTTCATCCATATCCTTTTTCTTAAGACCTTGCCGCTTCCTTTTAATTTTTTTACGTCCCTTACTCTGTTCCCCTCTCCCCTCCACCCCCCCCCCCTTTATTTCATCCTCCATGCCATTTTTCCCCGTCTAATATCACTTATAGTGAAAAGACGTTAAATCAAGCAACGAACATAACGCACCCCCCCCCCCCACACACACACATACACACACTCACTCTCGCACACACATGCACACACGCATACAACAATATACACACACATATACACACACACACACACACACACACATACACATATACATGTACACACACACACACACAACACACACACACAACACACACACACACACACACACACACACACACACACACACACACACACACACACAACAAACTACACAACACACACACCACGCCAGCGTGCAAGTGCTTGAATGCATAACGCTTAGATAAACAAACCGAACAGTTAGTGAGAACTGTTTCGATTGTGATTTCAAATTTGCTTTTATGAATAATTCTTTTACCTGTTATGAAGTCTGATTGCGTGTTCCATTCTCTCTTATTTTTCTGTTAAGTTCTTATTTTGTCTCTAACAGACCTTCAGTAGACATGATCCTTTTTCAATATGCCTTTCAAATGCCGCTGTAAATAATTCATATGACAATTAGGAAAACTAGTGGCTTGCTTATTATATTCCTGTGTTTGTTTCTGCGTATTCTCTTGTATCTTACGTAATAATATTCCGTTGTATGTTTTTAATAATCATTTTATTTCATCTAATTTACTTGAATCTTACCTTTTAGTTTTAAAAGTATTTCCTTGTATAATTTCTTTAGTAGTTATGAAGACTTTTTTTTTTAGTTTTGTTTCAGTGTATCTTATATGTTATTTGATATTTTCATTTTCCTGTATTTCTGTTTTGTTTGATAAAATTCTATTTTCATAAAATTATCAATACAAATATGATTATTCATTTTCACTTAAGTTTAAGCTTTAAGGATGGTTGTGGGTTGAAAAAATTTGAGGGATATGATATAATGGAGACGAGAAATTGATTTCGCTTTTTATTTCTGTTTCTTTTTACTTCATTTCTTGAATTGTATTTTATTTCGTATCTTCTGCAGTCATAAAGAGGGATGATTGCACTTTGTTTTACTCTATTTCATTTTGTATTCTATGTTATTGTAAAGAGGGATGATATGCCTTCTTTTACTGTATTTCATTTTGTATCTTCTGCGGTTATAAAGAGAGATGATATGTCTTTTATGTATTTAATATTTCATTTCATATTTTACACATTTATAACAAGGGTTGGTATTCCTTGTTTCATTGTACTTCATGTCGCATATCAAGCAGTTGTAAAGAATGATACTTCACCTTCTATTTCAATTTGTATCTTACGTTGGTGTAAAAAGAGATGGTGTCTTCTCGTATTGTATTCATTTAATAATAATAATAATAATCATAATAATAATACTGTTTATTTGTATAGCGCATATTCCATATAAAAACATGCTCACCAGCGCTTTACATTTCACAAAAAATGCAAATGGTGATTAAAAAAAATGTTCACAATTACATACACAATAAG
Organism: Monoplex corrugatus; assembly: GCA_030674185.1. Lineage (NCBI taxonomy): Eukaryota > Metazoa > Mollusca > Gastropoda > Littorinimorpha > Ranellidae > Monoplex > Monoplex corrugatus. The sequence continues at coordinate 9,213,209 of JAPXFY010000027.1, read as the reverse complement.
ATAACAACAAACTTTAAAGCTATACAAGTAAGCAGACATATAAGAAACCACAGAATATTAAAATTTAAACACTGACTTATGTAATGAAAACAGATTAACAGATTTTTCATATGAATAAAGAAGCATATTGTGTTTATATATTGCTGCGTGTGTGTGCGTGCGCACGTGTGTGTGTGTGTGTGTGTGTGTGTACGTGTGTGTGTGCGTGCGTGTGTGTTGCTGTGCACGTGTGTGTATGTAAGAATGTGTGTGTGTGTGTGTGTGTGTGTGTGTGTGTGTGTGTGTGTGTGTGTGTGTTTGTGTGTGTGTGTGTGTGTGTGCATGCGTGTGCGTGTGCGTGTGCTGTTTGCATGCGTGTGTGGTTTCGGAAATTTCGGAAATTACGCAGTTGTACAGAGAGATGTAAGCCTTCTTATGTTGCATTTCATTTTGGAAATTACGCAGTTGTAAAGAGCATGGATAAGCCTTCTTTTATTACATTTCATTTCGGATATTACACAGTTATAAAGAGAATTGATAAGCCTTCTTATATTGTATTTCATTTTGGAAGTTACGCAGTTGTAAAGAGAGATGATGTCTTCTTATATTGTATTTCATTTCGGAAATTACGCAGAGTTTTAAAGAAGGATGATATGTCTACTTTTACTGTATTTATTCTGTATATTACGCAATTCTACAGAGGGCTGATACATCTTTCTTTAGTGTATTTCATTTCAGATATTACGCAGTTGTAAAGACAGATGATGATAAGCCTTATTTTATTGTATATTATTTTGAAAATTACACTGTTGTAAAGAGAGATGATAAGTTTTCTTTTATTGCATTTCATTTAGGAAATTATGCAGTTGTAAAGAAAGATGATAAGCCTGCTTTTCTTGTATTTTGTTTTGAAAATAAAACAGTCGTAAAGAAAGATGATAAGCCTGCTTTTCTTGTATTTTGTTTTGATAATTACGCAGTTGTAAAGAGAGATGATAAGCCTTCTTTTGTTGTATTTTGTTTTGATAATTACGCAGTTGTAAAGAGAGATGATAAGCCTGTTTTTCTTGTATCTTGTTTTGAAAATAAAACAGTCGTAATGATAAGTTTTCTTTTATTGCATTTCATTTAGGAAATTATGCAGTTGTAAAGAGAGATGATAAGCCTGTTTTTCTTGTATCTTGTTTTGAAAATAAAACAGTTGTAAAGAAAGATGATAAGTTTTCTTTTATTGCATTTCATTTAGGAAATTATGCAGTTGTAAAGAAAGATGATAAGCCTGCTTTTCTTGTATTTTGTTTTGAAAATAACACAGTCGTAAAGAAAGATGATAAGCCTTCTTTTCTTGTATTTTGTTTTGATAATTACGCAGTTGTAAAGAGAGATATAAGCCTGTTTTTCTTGTATCTTGTTTTGAAAAGTACTCAGTTGTACAGATGATCAGCCTTTTTTTAAGTGTATTTCATTCGGAAGTTACGCAGAGTTGTAAAGAGCGATGATGGTCTTCTGTTACTGCACTTCATTTAAGATATTACGCAGTTGTAAAGAGGGACGATAACCTTCTTCTATTTGTATTTCATTTAGGAAATTACGCAAATGTAAAGAGTGATAGTGCGTCTTCTTTTATGCATTTATTTTGTATATTACGCAGTTGCAAAGAGGGATGGTATGCCTTCTTTTACTGTATTTCATTTCGGAAGTTACGCAGACTTAAAAAAGAGATGAGAAGCTTTCTATTATTTATTTTATTTGGGATATTACGCAGTTGTAAAGAAATATGATACGCCTTCTATCATACATTTCAGTTAAGATTTTACGCAGTCGTAAAGAGGGATGATAGCCTTCTGTTATTGTATTTCAGTTACGATTTTACACAGATGCAAAGACGGATTGTGTGTCTTCTTTTAATGTGTTCATTTTGTATATTACGCAATTGTAAAGAGAGATAATAAGTATTCTTTTATTGTATTTCATTTCGGAAATTAAGCAGAGGTGTATAGAAAGATAATATCTTCTTTTATTGTAATTCGTTTCGTCTCATGCAGCATGACATTCCCTCAGGCCTTCTGTCTTACCACTGATCGTCTGCTTCATTTTTTCACAAAACTTCGCAGATACAAGCGGTTGGACGATAGAAAGAGAAAAGAAAGAAAGAAAGAATAAAGAAAAAATAAGAAAAAAGAAAAAAAAAGAAAAAGAAAGAAGGGAAAGAAAGAAAGAAAGAAAGGAAAGAAAGAAAGAAAGAAAAAGAAGAAAAAGAAAGAAAGAAAGAAGAAAGAAGGAAAGAAAGAAAGAAGAAAGAAGAAAGAAAGAAAGAAGGAAAGAAAGAAGAAAGAAAGAAAGAAGAAGGAAAGAAGAAAGAAGAAAGAAAGGAAGAAGGAAAGAAGGAAAGAAGGAAAAGAAGGAAGAAGAAAGAAGAAAGAAAGAAAGAAGAAGAAAGAAGAGAAAGAAAGAAAGAAAAAGGAAAGAAGAAGAAAGAAGAAGAAGAAAGAAAGAAAAGAAGAGAAGAAAGAAAGAAAGAAGGAAAAAAGGAAAGAAAGAAAGAAAGAAGGAAAGAAAGAAAGAAGAAAAAGGAAAGAAAGGAAGAAGGAAAGAAAGAAAGAAAGGAAGAAGGAATGAAAAAAAAAAGAAAGAAAGAAAGAAGGAAAAGAAAGAAAGAAAGAAAGAAAGAAGAAGGAAAGAAAGAAAGAAGGAAGGAAGGAAAGAAAGAAAGAAAGAAAGAAGGAAAGAAAGAAAGAAAGAAGGAAAGAAAGAAAAAAAGAAAGAAGGAAAGAAAGAAAGAAGGAAAGAAAGGAAGAAAGAATGAAAAAAAAAAGAAA
>JAPXFY010000027.1:9202911-9205411 GCA_030674185.1 Monoplex corrugatus | reverse complement strand
GTTGTATGTTTTCTGGGTTTTATAAGTCACGGGACACACTGCGCAGGCAGTATATAGCTGCACAGTTTGCGTATCCTGTCTTTGGTGGGTGACCATGTTGAGTGTTTTCAGGTTTCTATAAATCATTGGACACACTGTGCAGGCGATATTTAGCTGCACAGTTTGCGTATCCTGTCTTTGGTGGGTGACCATGCTGTGTGTTTTCGGGATTTTATAAGTCACGAGACACACTGCGCAGGCAGTATATAGCTGCACAGTTTGCGTACCCTGTCTTTGGTGGCTGACTTTGATGTGTGTTTTCGGGGTTCTTTTTATAAGTCATTGAACACACTGTGCAAGCCATATGTTTCTGCACAGTCTGCGTATCCTGTCTTTGGTGGGTGACCATGCTGGATGTTTTCAGGGTTTTATTAGTCACGGGACACACTGTGCAGGCAGTATTTTGCTGCACATTCTGCATAATCTGTCTTCGGTGAGCGTGTATGATAGGTGTTTTTTTTTTCAAGCTTTCGTAAACCACCGAACATAGACATGGTTTAAAAAAAGATCTATGATGTGCGTGTATTGATGTCCTGTGTGCGTATACACAGAGAGGGGGGGGGGGGTGGCGGTTGGGGGGGGGGGGTGTTAGGTATGACGGGTCTGCACACATGATGGCTTGAGAATCATCATCATCATCAGGTGCCTTGCCACATGGCGTTGACGATCATGGCCTTCCATCTGTTTCTATCCCATGTTGCCGCAAGCACATCTTCCACCCTCTCTGTCTTCAGCCACCCTGCAAATCCGTCCAATCTTTTTTCCCTGGGTCTACCTAGTGCTCTCATTCCCTCCTGCTTTCCCGTTGTGACCAGGTGCTCCAATTCCCCTTTCCTCATAAAATGAGCTATAAATATTGCTTGTCTTTCCCTAATCTTCCTCATGAATGATCTTCTTGTGTCTGCCTCCATCAAGACTGTCTAGTTTGTTTCCTGTGCTGTCCATGGAACTCTCACCATTCTTCTTAGAAACCACATCTCAGCTGCCTCAATCTTATTCTGGCTTTGCCTGTTGACTGTCCACGCCTCACAACCCTATAACATTATCAGTTCTATATAACATTCAATAACTTGAGAAATCAAGGAAAAAAAAACCTCCACTCTTTATCCAGAAAGGACCGAACCCAGGCTTTTCGACCGGTGTCTTAACCACTTGGCTATCGCGTCTGTAGATGCCATGATGACAGTGGGTATGGTAGTGATGATATATACGGATGCGAAGCGTGGACAGTCAGCACGGAAAGTCAGAACAAGACTGAGGCGGCTGAAATATGGTTTCTAAGAAGAACGCTAAAGAATTCCATGGACAGCAAAGAAAACAAATGACACAGTCTTGAAGGAGGCAGACACAGGAAGAAATTTTTTTTAAAAGATCAGGAAAAGGACATTTTTTTATAAAGCTAGAGAAATTAGAGCACCTAGTCACAACAGGAAAGTTGCAGGGAAAAAGAACACCAGGTAGACCCAGAGAGAAAATGATGAACAGACTAGCAGAGAGGCCGAGGACAGAGAGGGTGGAAGATGTACTTGCAGTGATAGGGGATAGATTCGTGTGGAGGGCCATGATCGCCAAGGCCATGCAGCAAGACACATGCTGCTGCTGCTGCTGTGATGATGATGATGACAACGACGATGATGATTATAGTGATGATGATGATGACGACGACGACGACGATGATGATGATGATGATGATGATGATGATGATGATGATGATGATGATGATGATGATGATGAGATGATATGATAATGATGATGATAAATGATTGATGAAATGATGATGATAATGATGATGATGATACAGAATTCCATTCCGTATTGTGACATCATGAGTGGATTGTACTCTGTCATTTTCTCAAACATATATCCTGGCATAGAACAGGCCTGAATGATAGATACCTGCAGTGTTGGTCAGAATGTTGAGAAGAGAGATAGGAACAGAGTCACGGAAGAGGGTGACAGGGAGAAAGAGAAGAAGAGTGAGGTGAGAAAGAACAACAGAGAGAGAGAGAGAGTGAGCGAGTGAGCGAGAAAGAGAGAGAGGGGAAGGAAACAGAGAGAGAGAGAGAGAAAGAGAGAGAGAGAGAAAAGAAAAGAGAAGAAGAAGAAAAGACTGAAAAGAGAGAGAGAGAGGGGGGGGTGAGGGGAAGAGAGCAAGAGAGAAGGAAGGAAGGAGAGGAACACACACACACACACACACACACACACACACACACACACACACACACACACACACACACACACACACACACACACACACACAACACAAACAAAGAGAGTCCATGAAAGAGAGCCAGATCCACAATATCTACAATGACCACACTAACATGTCGACAGTATCAATATTTATACCACTTGTTCACATGGAAACGATGCATGAGACAAGTACTCGAAAGCTTAGACATTAATGCATTCCTTTTGTCTGTCATTTTCTTTCATTCACCTTCCCTCCCCTCGTTCCCCC
>JAPXFY010000027.1:9172911-9185411 GCA_030674185.1 Monoplex corrugatus | reverse complement strand
TTGTGTCTCTCCTCTCTTCTTTGTCTGGCCTTGGACACACACACACTTTGGTAGCAATATATTATTTCAGTTGCGTGTGGTAGGGCTTTGATTTGGCTGTGTTTTCGTTTCAATTTATGGTAAAGTAAGTTGTTCAGTCACCCTTAAATATACCAGCTGAAGATCTGTGGTTCTTTTTTTGTTTTTGTTTTGTTTTTTTGTCTCATTCTCTCTCTGTCTCTGTCTGTCTGTCTGGCTGGCTTTGTCTGTCTGTCTCTCTGTCTCTATCTGTCTGTCTGTCTGTCTGTCTGTCTGTCTTCTCTCTTTCTTTTGTTCTCTCTCCCATCCTTCTCTCTTCTGTTTCTCTCAACAGCTCTCTCTCTCTCTGTCTCTCTCTGTCTCTGTCTCTGTCTCTGTCTCTGTCTCTCTCTCTCTCTCTCTCATCTCTCTCTCTCTCTCTCTCTCTCTCTCTCTCTCTCTCTCTCGGGAGACCTCTTTCGCTTTCTCATTCTCTGTCTCTCTCTGTCTCTCTATATCTCTGTTTCTCGATCTTTCTCGATAGCTTTGTGTGCATGTCTGCCTGCCTATATCTGTCCGTCCTTCTCTATCTCTCTCTTTCTCTCTCTCTAATCTCTCTCTCTCTCTCTGTGTGTGAAGGGATTTAGTCATTTGTTTGTCCCGGTTTTGTTTATTCACATGTGTGTGTGTGTGTTTGTGTGTGTGTTTGTGTGTGTGTGTGTGTGTTTGTGTGTTGTGTGTGTGTGTGTGTGTGTGTGTGTGTGTGTGTGTGTGTGTGTGTGTGTGTGTGTGTGTAAGTGTGTGTAAGTGTGTGTATGTATGTACATACACATAGGCACAACCTTTGTCTTTCTCTTCCTGTTCTCTCTCTCTCTCTCCCTCTCCCCACTCTCTCTCTCTCCCCTCTCTCTCTCTCCCTCTCCCCACTCTCTCTCTCCTCTCCTCCTCTCTCTCTCTCCTCTCTCTCTCTCCCCTTTCCCTCTGTATGTATTGTGTCTGTGTGTGTACGCATCCATACAGAGAGAGAAAGAGAGAGAGAGAGAGAGACATTCATACATACATACATACATACACACACAACATACATACATACACAGAGAGACAGACAGACAGACAGTCAGACAGACAGACAGGGAGTGTTTTATAAACCGACGTGCTTGAGCGTGTCCAAAACAGTGTATCACGTAATGTTCATACCAGGGAACGTCGACTGATACTAATGACACGCACTGATGTGGTTTAGATGAGCCTTTTGTCAAGACAGAGGTGGTATCCCTGTACTTGTTTAGTACATTGTAGAGGATGGGTGATGAGGTGAGGTGAGGTGGGGTGGATGTGGGGGGTGGAGGATGAGGTGTAGGGATGGGTGGGTGGGTGGGTGGGTGAAGGGGCGGAGGCAGCAGAGTGGCTCAGAAGGGATTTAGTCATTTGTTTGTCCCCGGTTTTGTTTATTCACATGTGTGTGTGTGTGTGTGGTGTGTGTGGTGTGTGTGTGTGTGTGTGGTGTGTGTGTGTGTGTGTGTGTGAGTGTGTGTGTTTGTGAGTGTGTGTATGTGTGTGTGCTTTAAGTCTGTGTATATATGTATGTATATCCATATATACACATACACAGACAGGCACACACAGATATTCTTCTCTCCCTTCTCTCCTTCTCTCTCTCTCTTCCTCTCTCTCTCTCTCTCTCTCTCTCTCTCTCTCTCTCTCTCTGTATGTGTTGTGTCTGTTGTGCATCTATGTAATTGATGATAAGACTGTCGAATGTATGATTGCTTATTAGTGGTCTATAGTATTATGTATGTATTATGTATGTGTTATGTATGTATGTTGTATGTAGTATGATGTATGTATGTATGTATGTATATGTATGTATTGTATGTATGTATATGTATGTTATGTTATGTATGTAGTAGTATTAGTATGTATGTATGTATGTATGTATGTAGTATTATGTATGTATGATTATGTATGTATGTAGGTATTATGTATGTATGGTATGTATTTATTATGTATGTATGTATGTATGTAGGTATTATGTATGTATGTAGTAGTATTATAGTATTATGTATATATGTATGTATGTAGGTATTATGTATGTATGTAGGTATTATGTATTATGTATGTATGTATGTATGTATGTATGTATGTATGTATGTATGAATATGTATGTATATGATGTATGTATGTATGATGTGTTATGTATGTATGCATGTATGTATGTATGTATCTGTCTGTCTGTCTGTCTGTCTTTGTCTCTGATTATCTCTCCCTCTAAGTGTCTGTGCATGCATATCTATCTATCTATTTATCATCTATCTATCTATCTATTCTACCTACCTACCTATCTATCTATCTATCTATCTATCTATCTATCTATCCTATCTACCTACCTCTACTACCTACCTATCTATCTATCTTATCTATCTTATCTATCTGTCTATCTATCTGTCTGTCCATCTATCTGTCTGTGTGTCTTTCTATGATATATCTATTTCTGTGTCTCTGTGTCTGTCTTTGTCTGTATATGTAAGTATATATAAATAAAGTATGTGTTTTTACGTAAGATAGATAGCTAGACAAATACATAGATAGATAGATAGATCGATAGATCGATAGCTAGATAGCTAGCTAGCTAGATAGATAGATAGGTAGATAGATAGCTAGATAGCTAGATAGCATACATGCATACATGCATGCATACATCATGCATACATACATACATACATACATACATACATACATACATACATACATAGCATTCATACATACATACATAGAAACAGAGAAAGATACAGATACATAGATAAATATATAGGTACATAGATACATAGATATATAGATATATATACATAGATACATAGATGCATATATACAGACAGACAATAATAGATAGATTCATAGATACATAGGCAGATACAGACACAGACAGATAACTAGATAGCTAGATACAGAGATTGATAGATACAGAGATACAGAGATAGATACATAGATAGATTGATCGATTGATAGATAGATAGATACAGAGACGATAGTAGATAGATAGATAGATAGATTAGATTAGATTAGATAGATAGATAGATAGATGGACTGATAGATAGATAGATAGATAGATAGATAGATAATAGATAGAAAAATTAATAAATTGATTGATTGATTGATTGATTGATTGATTGATTGACAGCTTTACAGATACATAGATAGATTGATAGATAGACATGTGTGTGTGTGTGTGTTTTGTTCCCTACCTGTCCATTCCTCTTTCTCTGTCCACATCCCTGTCTACATCTCACAACTCTAACAGATCAATAATGTCACACAATGAATAAAAAATCAATTTCTCTCTCTCTCTGTCTCTATGTCCCCAGGGCACCTCGATCCAAACGCTTCCCAGGACACAAAAAGACGTGGCATTCATTCCAGCAGACTACGACCATCACTATTGGACATGGAAACTTTGACGTAAAGGAATACAAAAAAAATTTAAAAAAAGAGAGAGAGAGAAAAAAAAAAGGATTCCTACAAGCTAAACAGGGTTTGGCCTGGAGGAACCTTTGTGCTCACAATTTGGGAATTTCCCAGTCAAAAAAAGAAAAAAAGAAGAAAAGATGAATAAATAAAAGCCAAATAAAAACGTCAGCAAAAGGTAAAAGTAAAGTATTGATAGCTAGCAGTAACAGGGTTAGGAAGCAACTGGAAAGTAGGAGATGACAGTGCAAGAATAGAAGGTCTTACTTTTGAAGATAACTCGAAGTAAACAGAAGAGCAAACAAGCAGACGTTGGAAGAAGGAAGGAAGGAAGGAAGGAAGGACGGGGAAGGAAGGAAGAAAGGAGAAGGAAGGAAGGAAAGGAAGAGGAAGGACAGGCAAGGTGGGAAGGAAGGAAGGAAGGAAGGAGGAAGGAGGAAGGGAGGAAGGAAGGAGGAAGGTGGAAGGAAGGAAGGTGAGAAGGAAGGAAGGGAAGGAAGGAGGAAAGGAAGGCAGGAAGGTGGGAAGGAAGGAAGGTGAGAAGGAAGGAAGTGGGAAGGAAGGGGGAAGGAAGGAAGGTGAGAAGGAAGGAAGGTGGGAAGGAAGGAAGGTGAGAGAGGAAGGAAGGAAGGTGGGAAGGAAGGTGAGAAGGAAGGAAGGTAGAAGGAGGAAGGTGGAAGGAAGGAAGGTGAGAAGGAAGGAAGGTGGGAAGGAAGGAAGGAGGAAGGAAGGAAGGAAGGAAGGAAGGAAGGAATGAAAGGAAGAGAAGGGAAAGAAGGAAACGACAGCAAGATAGAGAATGCAAGAGGACGGAATTGAAGGAAGGAGGAACAAAAGAATGAAAAGGACAGAATAATAGAAAAAATCAAGCACACATCGATGAGAGACGGGCACAAGCAGGACGGATTGAGACAGGATACAGGAGTGACACATAGAAGAAACGACTGGAATAAACGATCCTTAAAAACAGAGAGAGAGAAAGAGAGAGAGAGAGACAGAGACAGAGACAGAGAGACAGAGAGAGACACAGAGAGAGACATAGGCAGAGTCAGGGAAACAGAAGAAAGAGAGAGAAAGAGAGAAGAGACAGAGACAGAGAGAGACACAGAGAGAGACATAGGCAGAGTCAGGGAAACAGAGAGAAGAGAGAGAGAGAGAGAGAGATAAGAGTCAGGGAGACAGAAGACAGGAGAGAGACAGAGAGAAGAGACAGAGAGAGATATAGGCAGAGTCAGGGAAACAGAGAGAAGAGAGAGAGAGAGAGAGAGAGAGAGAGAGACAGAGACAGAGACACAGAGAGACAGAGAAGACATAGGCAGAGTCAGTGAAACAGAGAGAAAGAGGGGAGAGAGACAGACAGACAGACAGACAGAAACGCAAAAGACAGAGAGACAGAGACAGAGACAGAGACAGAGTCAGGGCGAGAGAGACACAGAGAGAGAGAGAGACAGACAGACAGAGAGACAGAGACAGAGACAGAGACAGAGACATAGAGACAGACAGACAGAGACAAAGACAAAGACAGAGACAGAGAAAAACAGAAAAAACAGAGACAGAAAAGAAAAAAAAAGTAACAATAAAAGCAAATATTGTTACCGACTGAAAGAGGAAAAGCAACTTTTAAAAGGAAGAGTGTGAACAGTTAAAATGCCAGGGGCGATCGAAGAATAGAAAAAAAGATACCAGAAATAAATAAACAAATACATAAATAAACGGGAAAAAAAATCGCACTTAACAATTTCAGCCTGAATCGCAAACATACGAGAAACGATCGAACAGCAATATAAGAGAAAGCTTTGGAAAAAAAAAAAAACCCACCTAAGTAAATAAAAAGTTGGACAGAAATATAAAGAAAGAAAGAACATGCAATAGTAATGGTTATCGAACTGGATGCTAACTGACAGTCGTCGAAATAGGCGGAGACAGTTTCGCTTCGTTCGTGGAAACACCAGCACACAAAAACTGCTCTCTGTCTTCTTCTTCCATCGCACACGCAGAGTCTGCGAGGAATCTGCCTGGCACTTGCAGTATCTGTTCAGGAAGTGTGACAGACAGAGACAGAGACACAGAGAGAGAGTGAGAGAGGAGGGAGACAGGTTCCTGAGCGTTCATCTGTTCCGCTGATATTGAGTTTTGGAACAATTATGGCGGTAAGTTGGGATAAAAACTTGTTTATTTATTTATTATTTTTTTGTTTTTTGGTCTTTTTTCTTTTTCTTTCCCGTCTTCGGTTTTTTTTTCTCTCTGTCTCTAAGCGTCTGTCTTTATCTCTGTCCCGTCTTTGTGTCTCTTTCTCTCAGCGTCGTCTTTGTCTGTCTCTTTTTCGTGTTTCTCTACTGTGTTTTTTTGTTTTGTTTCTCTACTGTTTTTCTTTTTATATAATATTTTTGTTATATGGCCAGAAGACGTGTTCGACTGAGTGCTTGTCAACGTACGCTGTGTGTGTGTATGTGGTGTGTGTGTGTGTGTGTGTGTGTGTGTGTGTGTGTGTGTGTGTGTGTGTGTGTGTGTGTGTGTGTGTGTGTGTGTGCTGGAATGGTTAATGTTCGTTTCAAGCCCCCCCCCCCCTTTTTTTTTTCTTTACTTTTAATTTCTTTCTTGTTGTCCTCTTAACTGGTTTTGTCTTATTTTCTCCTATTTTCATTCATCCATTTTATTTATTTCTTTTTCTCTCTTTCTTTCCTGCTCTTTTTTTTTTTATATACATTTTTTCGCTCTCTGTTTCTTTATTTTTCTTCTTATTTTCTCTTTCTTTCTTTCTTTCTTTCTTACTTTCTTTCTTTCTTTCTTTCTTTCTTTCTTACTTTATTTCTTTCTTTCCTTCTTTCTTTTCTTTCTTTCTTTCTTTCCTTCTCTCTCTCTCTCTCTCTCTCTCTCTCTCTCTCTCTCTCTCTCTCTCTTGTTCTCTTTCTATCTTTTTTCCATGCTCTACACACTTTAATGGTCACAGAAGCTGGGTGCAGGTTATAAACTGCTGTGATGATGACTATGAGGATGATTACCGTGATACTATGAGGTACAATCTAGAATGAAGACTGCATGACAGAATTATACTCTACGCTAACTATCATAATGTATCCTGATGCCAACCAGTCCCGAGAGATACAGACAGATGCGGTGATGTTCAGAAGATTTGAGCAACACAGTAAAGTGGACGAGACTTGATTCTGTGGTTCCAGTGTTCCCAGTGAGCCCAAAGCACGTTCAGCATTGGATAGGAGCCAGGCGAGGCCGCAAAATCCCACAATGAGTTTTAGCATGATTGATGGGGAATCGAACCCACAACCTTCCAGTCGGTAGTCCGTTGCGCTAACCACTATGCACCACGGCCATTGGTCTTTATTGTCTTTTTTTTTCATATTGTTTTTTTTTACCTGTTTTCTTCTTTCTTTCTTTTCTTTTTTTTCTTTCGTTCTTTCTTTCTTTCTTTCTTTCTTTCTTTCTTTCTTTCGTTCTTTTTTTCTTTTTTTCTTTCTTTCTTTCTTTCTTTCGTTCTTTCGTTCTTTCTTTCTTTCTTTCTTTCGTTCTTTCTTTCTTTCGTTCTATCGTTCTTTCTTTCTTTCTTTATTTCTTTCTTTCGTTCTTTCTTTCTTTTTTTCTTTCTTTCTTTCTTTCTTTCTTTCGTTCTTTCTTTCTTTCTTTCTTTCTTTCGTTCTTTCGTTCTTTCGTTTTTCGTTCTTTCTTTCTTTCTTTCGTTCTATCGTTCTTTCTTTCTTTCTTTCTTTCTTTCTTTCTTTCGTTCTTTCTTTCTTTCGTTCTTTCTGTCTTTCTTTCGTTCTATCGTTCTTTCTTTCTTTCTTTCTTTCTTTCGTTTTTTCGTGCTTTCGTTCTTTCGTTCTTTCGTTTTTTCGTTCTTTCTTCCTTTCTGCTTTCTGCTCTCTTTCTTTGTTTGTTTCTTTCCTTCTTTCCGTCCTTTGTGTTCCTGTTTTTCTTCTTTTCTTTTTGTATTTATTTCTTCGTCTTTCGTTGTCTACTGTCTTTCTTTCTCGTATTCTTACTTTCTTCCTTTTTCTTATTTATTTTCTCCCTCTTTCTTTGCTTTTTTTTCTTTTTTTTTTTCTTTCCACAATTTCGTCTGTTTTTTCTGCCTGTTCAGTTTTGTCTTTCTTTCTTTCTTTCTTTCTTTCTTTCATTCTTTTATTCTTTCGTTCTTTCGTTCTTTCGTTCTTTCTTTCTTTCTTTCTTTCTTTCATTCTTTCCCTCTTTCTTTCTTTCGTTCTTTCTTTTTTCTGCTTTCTGCTCTTTTTCTTTGTTTCTTTCCTTCTTTCCGTCCTTTGTGTTCCTGTTTTTCTTCTTTTCTTTTTGTATTTATTTCTTCGTCTTTCGTCGTGTACTTTCTTTCTCTTATTCTTCCTTTCTTCCTTTTTTTGTTACTTATTTTGTCCATTCGTTCTTTGCTTTTTTTTCATTTTTTTTCTTTCCACAATTTCGTCTTTTTTTCAGCCTGTTCATTTCTTTTTTTTCTTTCTTTCTTTCTTTCTTTCTTTCTTTCTTTCTCTCTTTCGTTCTTTCTTTCTTTCTTTCTTTCGTTCTTTCTTTCTTTCGTTCTTTCTTTCTTTTATTCTTTCATTCTTTCGTTCTTTCTTTCTTTCTTTCTCTCTTTCGTTCTTTCTTTCTTTCTTTCTTTCGTTATTTCTTTCTTTCTTTCGTTCTTTCTTTCTTTCGTTCTTTCTTTCTTTCTTTCTTTCGTTCTTTCTTTCTTTTATTCTTTCATTCTTTCGTTCTTTCTTTCTTTTTTCTTTCTCTCTTTCGTTCTTTCTTTCTTTCATTCTTTTATTGTTTAGTTCTTTCTTTCTTTCATTCATTCTTTCGTTCTTTCTTTCTTTCTTTCTTTCTATTACTTCTTTGGCATTTTTCTGTTATTTCAAGATTTTGTCTTTTTGTTGTTGTTGTTTTCTCTGTTCATTTTTTTCTCTTTTTTTTTTTTTTTTTTTTTGCTTTCACTTTCTTTGTTTATGAATGTGTGTTATGTATTGATTCTCTCTCTGTCTCGCCCCCCCCCCTCTCTCTCTCTTCTCTCTTTCTTTCTCTCTCTGTCCCCTCTTTCTCTTTCTCTCCTCCTCTCTCTCCCTTTTTCTTCTCTCTCTACGTTTATGATATACATAACACATATTATGTACACATGTTCATGTAAGCTTACTTATTATGTCTATGCATGCTTTCGTGGATGGAACAGTCGCGACAGGTAACGAAGAAATCTAAACCTTCCGGAAAAGCTCCGGTTCGGGTTTCAGAGGTGACTTACTATTTTGAAAAAATATTTATTCATCACGTATAGATTTATTTATCGTTTGATTTATTTATCATCTTTCTTTCAACCTACGTACGTACCTGTCTACGTACCTATATACATACTTACCTACGTACCTACTTATGTACTTACTTTCGGTCAGTGTAGTTTAGTTTAGTATAATCTAAAGTAATCTAACCTAAACTGACCTAATCTAAGCTAAGCCAAGCTAAGCTAAGCTAACCTAACTTAACCCTTTCACTCCCGCATCCAATCCACCAACAGCGAAAACTTAACTTAACCCTTTTGATTCCATCACCCAATCCACCACACCAGCTTCCTGCAGGAGGACGCTGGTGGATAGGGTGAGGGAAATCGAAAGGGGGTTAAGTTTTTGCTTCGCTAGTAATTATGATTCGCAATGCAGGATGCTAGTAGACTAGAGCGCGGGAGTCAAAGGGTTAAATTCACTTAACTTAACCTAGCCTAGCCTAGCCTAGCTAACCTAGCCCAACCTAACCTAATTTAACCTAACCTAACCTAACCTAGCCTGACCTAGCCTAACTTAATCTAACCTAACCTAGCCTAGCCTAGCTAATCTAACCCAACCTAACCTAGCCTAACATAGCCTAACCAAACCTTTTTATGATCTAATTATAACTTCACAAATTAGCTGATATTCTAATCATTAATTTACGAATTATTTCATAATGTACTTATGACGCTACACATTTTTATAATCTGATTATAACTTTACAACTTAATTGATAATCTACCCATAACTTTAGAAATTATTTCATAATCTGCTTATAACGTTACAAATTTTGGTTATCTAATTATAACTTTCCTACAAATTGATTGATAATCTACTTATAACTTTACAAATTATTTCGTAATCTACTTATCACGTAACACATTTGTGTAATCTAATTATAACTTTCCTACAAATTGATTAATAATCTGCTTGTAACTTCATAATCCACTTACAAATTATGTTATGCTCTACTTACAACTTTACACGAGTTTTTATTATCCAGCGATAGGTTTACAAATTATTTGATAATCTATTTGTAGCTATTCACATTGATAGCGCTCTTATCTGATGTTGATTGACATGAATGTGTGTGTGTGTGTGTTGTGTGTGTGTGTTGTGTGTGTGGTGTGTGTGTGTGTGTGTGTGTGTGTGTGGTGTGTGTGTGTGTGTGTGTGTGTGTGTGTGTGTGTGTGAGTGTGTGAGGTGTGTGTGTGTGTGTGTTTGTGTGAGTGTGTATATATTGTGTGTGTGTGTGTGTGTGTGTGTGTGTGTGTGTGTGTGTGTGTGTTTGTGTGAGTGTATGTATGTGTGTGGGGGGGGGGCGGTTCGGGGGGGGGGGGGTTCGTATTTTCAAAGGGTTAACAAATCATGTGTGACTCCTTTTGTAACCCCCCCCCCCCCACAAACAAAACAAACAAAAAACGACAAAAACAAGACAAAACAAAACAACCAAACCAAACAAAAGAAAAACCAACAACGATCAAAGAAACAAAGAAAAACAAAGAAAGAAAGGAAGGAAGGAAGATAAAAAAAAAAGAAAGAAAAAGAAAGAAAGAGAAGAAAAAAGAAAGAAAATAAGAAAGAAAGAAAGAAAGAAAGATAAAAAGAAAGACAGAAGGAAAGAAAGAAAGATAAAAAGAAAGAAAGAAACAAACAAACAAAATGCCTGCTCTTTCATAGCAAGCGTTTTGCTAAATGAAGGATGCGATACTGCCTTCTGTTCAACTCATTCATCTTTAGGATCTTGCCATTCAAATATTGTTGTAGATGTGACGCTTTGCAGATGTTGCTTATTTGTGCTGTTAATGTTTGTATGACCTTTAAATTGTCATGCAAGTTTTCGATAACTATAGAAATTTACGATATGAACACAACAAAAACTTCGTCGAAATTGTGAAAAAAAAAATCCTGAGATGATCATGAAAACAGGACACAAAGGACAACAGAATCTGTAAAACAAACAAGTAAACAAGCAATCAAAACAAACAAACAAACAAACAAAACAAACAAACAAACGAACAAACAACAAACAAACAAACAAACAAACAAACAAAAGAAAAACAACCCACTTTTCACAATGCTATGATGAAGAAATAGGGGGTGATGGTAGTGATGCGACAAAATTCCGTTTCGGATTCGAGATTTTGCGTGACAAGGCTATAATCTACTTTTTCTTTCATAATATACCCGGCCGTCAACCAGGCGCGACCGAGAGATACACACACTTGCTGTGTTAGAAAATTTAAGCAACACCTTCAGTAACGTATCTGTAAAGTGCATGAGATTTGACTGTGTGGTCCCAAGCCTTTCCAACGAGCCCATTGTATGCTCAGCTGTGGTCAGGAGCTGGTGGGGGCCAAAAAATCCCATAATAGTTTTCTGGATTCGAACTCACAGCCTTCCAGAGAGTAGCCCGTTGTGCAAACCACTACACCTCATTGACTGGTGGCAAATCTAAACCTTTTAATTCGGTGCCTGTTCCATGTCTTCATTCATTCATTCATTCATGCATTCATTCATTCATTCATTCATTCATTCATTCATTCATTCATTCATTCATTCATTTATCTATTCATTTGTTTACTTATTTATTTAAGTTCAGGAGGCAACGAAGAAATCCACATCTCTGGTAAAAGTCCTTTTGGGAGTAGATTGGTGGATTCCATTATTTATTCACTCATTCATTCATTCATTCAATCATTCATTCATTCATTCATTCATTCATTTATTTATTCATTTATTTACTTATTTATTTCAGTTCCGGGTGTAACGAAGAAATCCACATCTCTGGTAAAAGTCCTTCTTTGGGAATTTCAGAGTAGATTGATGGATTCCATTATTCATTCATTCATTCATTCATTCATTCATTCATTCATTCATTCATTTATGTATTCATTTGTTTACTTATTTATTTGAGTTCAGGAGG
Organism: Monoplex corrugatus; assembly: GCA_030674185.1. Classification (NCBI taxonomy): domain Eukaryota; kingdom Metazoa; phylum Mollusca; class Gastropoda; order Littorinimorpha; family Ranellidae; genus Monoplex; species Monoplex corrugatus. Next base: position 9,173,762 of record JAPXFY010000027.1, on the reverse strand, counting down.
TAACGAAGAAATCCACATCTCTGGTAAAAGTCCTTCTTTTGGGAGTAGATTGGTGGGTTCCATTCACTCATTCACTCATTCATTCACTCATTCATTCATTTATGTATTTGTTCATCTATCTGTTTGTTTATTAATTATCCATTTATTTGTTTCTTTTGTTAGTTTTACAGTCAGGTAGGTAGGTAGTAGGTAGATAAGCAGTAAGTAGGTAGGCAAATAGGTAGGTAAGTAGTAGGTAGGTCGGTAGGTAGGTAGGTAAGTTGATAGGTAGGTAGGCAGGTACGCACAAGTGTTCATACGTAGGCACGTATATATGTACGTGCGTATATAAGTAGGTAATAGGTAAGTAGGTAGGTACATAAATAGGTAAGAAGGTAGGTAGGTAAGTAGGTAGGTAGGGAGATAGGTAGGTAGGTAGGTATGTAGGTAGGTAGGGAGGGAGATAGGTAGGTAGATAGGGAGGGAGGGAGGGAGGGACATAGGTAGGTAGGTAGGTATGTAGGTATGTATGTAGGTAGGTAGGTAGGTAGGTAGGTAGGTAGGTAGGTAGTGAGTTAGTTATTGAAACGCACTTAGTTTTGTATGCTTAACTGAGTCTGTATCTCAACTCTTTATGTCCTATCAAACTTAGCTGGTACAGTTCCTTAATGTTGCGATTTCCCCTAATATACTACATACATTCATCCTTGGTCAGGATTTTATTCATTTATGTATTCATTAAATGAATTCATTAAATAAATGAATGTATTTATTTACTATTAATACACTTATTCATTTATTTGTTTGTTGTTGTTGTTGTTGTTCAGATCGTCTGGCAAAGCGTATTTTGAAATGCCAGGAATGGTTGTCTC
>JAPXFY010000027.1:9152911-9167911 GCA_030674185.1 Monoplex corrugatus | reverse complement strand
CAATCATGACAATTGTTGTCATCATGATCAGTATGTGTAATTCTGCCATCATCATCGTCATCATCATTATCATTATCATTATTATCATTCTTCTTCTTCTTCTTCTTCTTCTTCTTCTTCTTCTTTCTTCTTCTTCTCTTCTTCTTTCTTCTTCTTCTCTTCTTCTTCTTCTTCTTCTTCTTCTTCTTCTTCATTCTTCTTCTCTCCATTCTTCTTCTTCTTCTTCTTCCATTCTTCTTCCTTCTTCTTCTTCGCATTCTTCTTCGCATTCTTCTTCTTCTTCTTCTTCTTCGCATTCTTCTTCTTCTTCATTTCTTCTTCGCTTCTTCTTCTTCCTTCTTCTTCTTCTTCTTCCTTCTTCTTCATTCTTCTTCTTCTTCTTCTTCTTCTTTCTTCTTCTTCTTCTTCTTCTTTCTTCTTCTTCTTCTTCTTCTTCTCTTCTTCTTGCATTCTTCTTCGTTCTTTCTTCTTGTTCTTCTTCTTCTTCGCATTCTTCTTCCTTCTTCTTCCATTCTTCTTCCTTCTTTCTTCTTCTTCTTCTTCTTCTCTTCTTCTTCTTCTTCTTTCTTCTTCTTCTTCTTCTTCGTTCTTCTTCTTCTTTCTTCTTTCTTCTTCTTCTTCTTCTTCTTCTTCTTCTTCTTCTTCTTCTTTCTTCTTCTTCTTTCTTCTTCTTCTTCTTCTTCTTCTTCTTCTTCTTCTTCTTCTTCCTTCTTCTTCTTCTTCTTCTTCTTCTTCTTCATTCTTCTTCTTCTTCTTCTTCTTCTTCTTCTCTTTTCGCATTCTTCGCATCTCTTCGCATTCTTCTTCGCATTCTTCTTCTTCTTCGCATTCTTCTTCTTCTTCGCATTCTTCTTCTTCTTCGCATTCTTCTTCTGCATTCTTCTTCGCATTCTTCTTCGCATTCTTCTTCTTTTCGCATTCTTCTTCGCATTCTCTCTTCTCTTCTTCGCATTCTTCTTCTTCTTCTTCTTCTTCTTCTTCTTCTTCTTCTTCTTCGCATTCTTCGCATTCTTCGCATTCTTTCTTCGCATTCTTCTTCGCATTCTTCTTCGCATTCTTCTTCTTCTTCGCATTCTTCTTCGCATTCTTCTTCGCATTCTTCGCATTCTTTCGCATTCTTCTTCTTCGTCTTCTTCTTCTTCTTCTCGTTATTATTTCTATCATTATTATTGTGATTATTATTGCTATTATTTTTTGTATTAATTATTACTATCTTTACTATTGTTATCATCATTATTCTTGTAATTGTTATTATTATTGTTTATTCTTCTTCTTCTTTTTCATTCTTCTTCTTCTTCTTCCTCTTCTTTCTTCTTCTTCTTCTTCTTTTTCTTCTTCTTCTTCTTCTTCTTTTTTATTCTTTGTTATTGTCATCATCATCATCATCATCATCATCATCATCATCATCATCATCATCATCATCATCATCATCATCATCATCATCATTAATATTATTGTTGTTGGTGGTGTGTGTTGGTGATGGTGACTGATTGATAATGGACCCTCACGTAGATCCAAGGGTGGAGTAGCCCTACTGGTTATCCTCACCTGGTCCTCATATAGATCTTGATGTGGAATACAACAAGACCGATCCTGAAGACACGTGTCACTCCACAGACATCGCATGGTAAGACATTCTGTGGCCTTGGGTTCTGCGTCCGCCGAGCCCGAACATCACAAAAGAATGTTTAACGTGCGGAAGGAACGTGCAATCCTCTTCTCACTCTCTCACTTACTGTTCACTCACAGACACTACATGATGAGAAGATCTGTGGTCTTGGGTTATGCTTCCACGGTGCCCGACAAACTCAAAAGAATGTTTAACGTGCGGAAGGAGAGGGCATCGTCTTCCCACTCTCTCGCTTAGGGATGTTTGTAGTTCTACAGGTGTAGCGACTGACAGTGTACGACGGACCTTAGCAGGTAACAGCCTGGTTTTGGGTGTATCTGTCTCCTAACCTCTGTGATGATGATGATGATGATGATGATGATGATGATGATGATGATGATGAATGATGATGATGTGATGATGTATGATGATAGGATGATGATGCTATGGTGATGGTGATGATGACGACGACGACGACGACGACAGACGACGATGACGATGACGATGGTGATGATGATGATGACGACGATGACGATGATGATGATGATGATGATGATGATGATGATGATGATGATGATGATGATGATGATGATGATGATGATGATGAAGTGGTTGTTGTCATTATCATAATACTTATGTATCATATGTCACTATTGCATGCCTTTTTTATTCAGGGTTTCAGTATGATGAGCTGTATATTATTATTACTTACTTTTCTTTCTACAGAAGCCAGACCTGAGTGATCAAGAGAAGAAAGGTAAAAACTTTTTTGTTTTGTTTTGTTTTGTTTTGTTTTGTTTTGTTTTCTCTTCTTTTGTTTTGTATTCTTTTGTTTTCTTTTGTCTTGTCTGGTTGTATTAAATACGCGTTTTGATTCTTTTTTCGTTTTTTTTTCTGGTTCCTGTTTGCTTGAACGCGGGCAGTCACACTTGTTTTGGATTTTGTTTGTGTTTTGTTTCGTTTTGTTTTGAGTTTGTTTGTTTTCTTGTTGCTGTTGTTCTCCCGTTGTTTGTTGTTGTTTTATGTTAGAAATCATGATTTATGTCGCAGTGTGATTGACAACACATTTATTGTCGATACCATCTTAATATTGTTGATCTGTTCAATCAATTTCTATGTTTAACATTTGTTAATTCATTTATTCATCCATTTAGACGACGACGACACGACGACGACGAGAATGATGACGATGATGATGATGATAATTTTATTATTATCATCATCATCATTAGTAGTAGTAGTAGTAATAATAGCAGCAGTAAAGCAGCAGCAGCAGCACAGTAAGTACAATGAGTAGTATAAGTATATATAATATAGTAGTATAGTAGTAGTATGTAGTAGTAGTAGTAGTAAGTAGTAGTGAACGCCTGATCACAACAGGAAAGCTTGGAGGGAAAGAGAACACCAGGAAGACCCAGGGAAAAAAATATTGGACGGACTTGCAGAGTGGCTGGAGACAGAGAGGGTGGGAGATGTACTTGCAGCGACAAGGGATAGATTGTGTGGAGGGCCATGACCGCCAACGCCATGCGGCAGGGCACATGATGATGATGATGATGATGATGATGATGACGACGATGATGATGATGATGATGATGATGATGATGATGATGATGATGCGCGCGCTGCTGCTGTGCTGCTGCTGCTGCTGCTGTGCTGCTGATGATGATGATGATGATGATGATGATGATGATAGTATTTATAGTAACATTGAGTCAGCGATGATGTTGGGTTTTTCCCCGATGTGAATAGCGGATACAGACATTGAGTTGACTTGTCACCACCTCACAAGCTTTTCGGCTTCTTCCTTCTCCCTCCACCCCCCCCCCTCCTACCTTCGTTCGTTCTTTTTTCATTCATTCATTCATTCATTCATTCATTCATTCATTCATTCATTCATTCATTCATTCATTCATCCATTCATTCGTTCGTTCATTCGTTCGTTCGTTGACTCATGAGTTCATTCTTCATTCATCATCTTCATTCATTCATTATCATTCATTCATTCATTCATTCGTTATCTTCTTCATTCATTCATTCTCCATTCATTCATTCATTCATTCATTCATTCATCGTTCTATGTTCGTTCTTCTGCGTTCGTTTGTGTTTTTCGTCCATTCATTCATTCTCATTCATTATTCATTTCATCATTCGTTCATTCATTCGTTGACTCGTTCGTTCATTCATTCATTCATCCATTCATTCATTCATTCATTCATTCATTCATTCGTTCGTTCGTTCATTCGTTCGTTCGTGCGTTCGTTTGTTGGTTTGTTCGTCCATTCATTCATATCATTCATCACATTCATTCATTCATCCATTTCATTCATTCGTTCATTCATTCGTTGACTCGTTCGTTCATTCATTCATTCATCCATTCATTCATTCATTCATTCATTCGTTCGTTCGTTCGTTCGTTCGTTCGTGCGTTCGTTTGTTGGTTTGTTCGTCCATTCATTCATTCATTCATTAATTCATTCATTCATTCCCTTCATTTGTTTCATTCATTTTTCATCACTATTCGATCTTTTGTTTGTTTGCTTTTGTTTCTTTCTTTGTTTCTTTGTTTTTTGTCTTCTTTGTTTTTTATTTTTTGTTTGTTTGTTTGTTTCTTTCATTTCTTTCTTCATTTGTTTCTTGTTTTTGTTCTTTTTTCTTTGTTTGTTTTTTCTTTTTCATTTCGTATCCCTTTAGGCGTTTTCATCCATTTACTGTTTCATTCCATTCTTCATCATTCATTTGCATTGTTTCATATATCCATCGTCTTCCTTTTTCATATGCCATCATTCACATTGTTTCATAATATCCAGTCTTTTTCCTTTTTCATATATCCATTCATTTAGCATTGTTCATAATATCATCGTCTTCCTTTTCATTACATTCATTGTTGTTCATATCCATGTTCTTTCTTTTCATATGCCATTTATTACTTTTTCATTCATTCTTTCTTAATACGTTCATTTGTTCTTGTATTCTTTCATTCTTTCAGTCATTCTTCATTCTTTAGTTCATTCATTTTTTATAAATTCTTTGTGATAAAAGATCTATTTTTTATAAATTCTTTGTGATAAAAAAAATCTTTTGAAACACACCTAAAAAAATCCCTACAAAGACTTTCTTTTCAGTGTCAGTTTCAGACCGAATGAAAACACATCAAGCCACTCAGTGTATACGTGTCTCACATCACAAAAAGCCCTCCCCCTTCCCACCCCAACTAATACTACATATAGCCTCCAGTGCCTATCATCATGATAGAATAATAGCTTCTTTATTAACCCTTTGACTTCCACACCCTATCCACCAACTGCAAAAACTGAAACCTTTGATTCCCTCATCCTATCCATTGAGGCAGCCGAGATGTGGTTCCTAAGAAGAATGTTGAGAGTTCCATGGACAGCAAAGAAAACAAACGAGACAGTCTTGATGGAGGCAGACACAAGTAGATCACTCACTCATAAGGAAGATTAGGAAAAGACAGGCAACATTTATAGGCCATTTTATGAGGAAGGGGGATTTGGAGCACCTGGTCAAAACGGGGAAGTTGGAGGGAAGGAGAGCACCAGGTAGACCCAGGGAGAAAATGCTGGACGAACTTGTAGAGTGGCTGGGGATGAGGAGGGTGGGGGAGATGCTGGGGGCACGAGAGATAGAGATGGTTGAAAGTCCATGGTCGCCAACGCCATGCGGCAGGGCACCTGATGATGATGATGATGATGATGATGATCCATCAATTTTCTTGCGGGAAGCTGGTGGATAGGGTAACTGAGTCAAAAGGTTAAGTTTTTGATTTTCTAGCATGACCGACAATGCAGGATGCTGTGGACAGGGATCGGGAGTCAAAGGGTTAAAATAGCCCGTCCAGTCTGTCATCCACCTCTGAGATAAAAATAGGTAGATACATAAACATGTACACACACACACACACACAAACGCACACATACACACACACACACACGCACACACACATGCACGCACACACGCTCGCACGCACAACACACACCACACGCACAACACACAGACACACACACACAACACACACGCACACACACAAACACGCACACACAGGCGCACGCACACACACGCGCACGCAACCACACACACACACACACACACACACACGTACACACACACACACGCACACCACACACACGCACGCACGCACGCTCATACGCACACACACACAAACACACACACGCACAACACACAAACACACACACACACACAACACACACGACACACACAAACACGCACACACACGCGCATGAACACACACGCACACGCAACCACACACATACACACACACCACCACACACCAACACACACGCGCGCGCGCGCGCGCGCGCGCATACACACACACACACACGCACGCACGCTCGCATGCACACACACACACAAACACACACACAACAACAAACACAAAACACACACACTCAGACAATACACACACACACACACAAACACACACATACACACACACACACACACAACACACACACACACACACAAACACACAACACACACACACACACACACAACACAACACAACACACACACACACACACACACACACACACACACACACACACACACACACACACAACACAACACAACACACACAACACACACACACAACACAACACACACACACACAACACAACACAACAACACACACACAACACAACACACACACACACACACACACACACACACACACAACACAACACAACACAACACAACACAACACAACACAACACAACACAACACACATTAACAGCAATCCCCACCCATCTCGTTCCTCTCTAAAGAGCTGAATGGAAACTCTCAGAACGATTAAAAATCGATTCATTGCCAATTATTTATCACACTTTGCTTGATCATTTAAAACTGTTACTCAAAGGACTTTGGGCAAATATTTGAAGGGTCGTATGACATGGCAAGATTGTAAGCATGCACGGCCATTGTGTGGCCTTATTGAATATCACTGGCTGCTGTGTTACTAAGTCCTTGTGTTATGCTGGAAAGGGTGGGGGTGGAGGTGGGGTGGGAAGAATGAGAAAACCAAGATGGTGAAGCTGTATTATTAATCTCCTCTTTTGTCCTTCTTTCTCTTATTCTTATAATGTTTATCATCAAAATCAAATTATTTCCGATACATTTTCAGCGACGAGCTTCCCTGTAGCATAAAATATATCCCGTTTTGATAATACCTATTCATATATATTAATTCATATACATTTACATATTGTTTTCTTCATAAATGTTTGTATCTTTTCTTCTCATTAAGCAAATAATAGTGTGTGTATTTTTTCTTTCATTCGTAATAGGACATGCGTTATCGGTATTTGTTTAGTCATTTATCCAATTGTTTGTGACATTGTCCACAGTAGTACAAATTCGTGTCAACCTATGTAAGGATAGATTCGGAAGAAAAGAAGAATACAAAGAATCAAAAGAGAAATCACGAGCAAAATTAGTAGAGATAATGAAAATAGGCTGGTGGAAGAATGTGCAAACATACATGAGCATAATGAATGCAGAAGATCAAGGGATCTATTCCAACAGATAAAGAAAGTTCGATCCACTAAACTCCAACCCAGAAATGAATGCATCAACAGGAAGGAAAGCACCACACACTGACTGAACCAGAGCATATTATGAACAGATGGAATGAACATATGGAGCATCACATTTCAGCGACAATAGCCCTCAAGACACTCTATGCCCTGACCTGAACTGTCCCAAATCAGAACCAGAACCACCATTAAGTGAAACTGAAGCAGATACCAAGCGACTAAAAACAATAAAACCCCCAGGAATTGATAACATTCCAGGAAAACTTTTAAAATACGGCGGGAAAAAAGGTCTAAAAGCAATGCACCATCTTTGCTGTAGAATCTGGAATATTCATCAGTGGCCAATTAACAGATTGGAAACTTCAAGAATCTGTGATGCTTCACAAGAGTGGCAATGTCAAAGATTGCAACAACAATCACAGAACCGTTGCCCTAATCAGCCACGCCAGTAAGACCTTGCTCATAATTATTCTCAACAGATTGAAGCCCAAGATAGAAGGACTATCTGACTATCTGATGAAGCCCTGTACTCTGCATCTGGTGTCTTTATTCAATTCTACTCTGCAACAGATAAAAGTTGGTTTGTTCGCTGATCATCTTCATCATCATCATCACGTACCTTGCCACATGGCGTTGGCGGTCATAGCCCTCCATATGCATCTATCCCTTGTTGCCGGAAGCACATCTTCCATCCTCCCTGTCTTTAGCCACCCTGCAAGCCCGTCCACCAGGTGCTCTCTTTCCCTCCAGTTTTTCTGTTGTGACCAGGTGCTCCAATTCCCCTTTCCTCATAAAATGGCCTATAAATGTTGCCTATCTTTTCCTAATCTTCCTTATCAGTGATCTTTTTATGTCTGCCTCCGGCAAGACTGTCTCGTTTGTTTTCTTTGCTGTGCATGGAACTCAACATTCTTCTTAGAAACCACATCTCGATTGCCTCAACCTTGTTCTGGCTTTGCTTGTTGACTGTCCTCGCCTCACAATCGTATAACATTATCGGTTCTACATGTATATAACATTCAAGAACTCTCTTCCTGATGTTACTGTAATTGATAGGCATTCGTTGACCATCTTAACCGATCCAGCCCTTCTGGTGGGGGTTAGTTCAGTGTTTCATCGATCCCGCCCCCCACCCACCTCCCGCCACCTCCACCCTCCCCATTTCAAGACCACTGCCAATACATAGGTTTTCTGTGCAAGATCAAAGAATTTGCCAAACACTTCCTGGAGATTTGGTTGAAGCGCGTATGGAATTGTCCGAATGAGAGGAAAATCCGTCTTCGAACAAAATGTTCAAACTAACCAGTCGCCGTGGTGTAGTGGTTAACGCAACGGACTACTGACTGGAAGGTTGTGAGTTCGAATCCCCATCAGTACCTTCAAAAATATATCATTGTGGTTTTTTTCGGCTCTAACCGGCTCCTACCCAGAGTTGGGAAGACTGGAACCACACAGTCGAGCCTCATCCACTTCGTGGATGCGTCATTAAGGGTGTTGCTCGAATTTTCTGACCAGCACCGCAAGTGTCTATATCTCTCGGGCCTGGTTGACACCAGGATATATTATGATAGTAAGCGTAGAGTACAGCCCTGTCACGCAGTCTCAATCCTAGATGGAACAACATAGCATCATGATTATCATCCACATCGACATCATCACCATCGCATAATGAAAACCGTTTCAGCATCTGTGGCCATCAATTTAAAGTGGCGTAGAAAATGGGACGAAAAAAAAAAAAAGGTGAGCACAAAGGTAACCTCCCTGAGTGCAATGATCCTTAAAAAAATTCCAAACTATACTATAAACTTTTATCATCAATAGAATCAATAGTTTCGCCCGTGGCAATCTGTAATCATTGATTTGCACTGATGCCACTCCTGATGTCAGCTTGGTGTGTACTTGTATCTCCAATTGTTCAGGCCACAAGCTAAAAGCCAGCACTTTACGTTGTGGTTGTATCTCCAAACTGTTCAGGCTACAGGCTTAAGTCAGCACGTTACTTTGTGGCTCTATCTCCAAACTGTTCAGGCTACAGGCTTAAGCCAGCACTTTACTTTGTGGTTGTATCTCCAAACTGTTCAGGCTACAGGCTAAAGCCAGCACTTTACTTTGTGGTTGTATCTCCAAACTGTTCAGGCTACAGGCTTAAGTCAGCACTTTACGTTGTGGTTGTATCTCCAAACTGTTCAGGCTACAGGCTTAAGTCAGCACTTTACGTTGTGGTTGTATCTCCAAACTGTTCAGGCTACAGGCTTAAGCCAGCACTTTACGTTGTGGTTGTATCTCCAAACTGTTCAGGCTACAGGCTTAAGCCAGCACTTTACGTTGTGGTTGTATCGCCAAACTGTTCAGGCTACAGGCTTAAGCCAGCACTTTACTTTGTTGTTGTATCTCCAAACTGTTCAGGCTACAGGCTTAAGTCAGCACGTTACTTTGTGGCTCTATACAGGCTTAAGTCAGCACGTTACTTTGTGGCTCTATACAGGCTTAAGTCAGCACGTTACTTTGTGGCTCTATCTCCAAACTGTGCGGTTTACAAGTTTGAGCCAGCGCATTTCTATGTGACTGTTTCTCCAAACTGTTCAGGCTACAGGCTTAAGCCAGCACTTTACTTTGTGGTTGTATCTCCAAACTGTTCAGGCTACAGGCTTAAGCCAGCACATTACTTTGTGGTTGTATCTCCAAACTGTTCAGGCTACAAGCTACAAGCCAACAATTACTTTGTGGCTCTATCTCTAAACTATTCAGGTTACCAGCTTGAGCCAGCACTTAACTTTGTGGCTGTTATCTCCAAACTGTTCAGGCTACAAGCTACAAGCTAGCATATTATTTTGTGACTCTATATCCAAACTGCACAGGTTACACACTTAAGCCAGCACATTACTTTGTGGTTCTAGCTCCATACTGTTCAGGGTACAAGACTGATCATCCCTCTAATTGGTAACTATGCTCGATAGTGCAAAGCTTCAACTTTTTGAGAGAAAAAATGTTTTCATCCCTACACTATCCTTTATTCAGAGTCTAACGCTTGTTTATCTAGAAGCACATGCTTAGTCCGACAGCTGATTCCGTTTCAGTTTCAGTTTCTCAAGATGACGTCTCCGCGCTCGGAATGAATTCCATATGCACTAACGTGACAGGTGCCAAGTGATGGAGAAGATCCAGAATGATCACGGCACAAGTCTTAGGCCTGCATATAAACCCATGAGCTAGCCAGGTCCTGAGGTCCTACCTAGATAGTTCCACAACCCTGGTGTCGTAGAGGAGTGAGGTGGCAGACCTCAACTTTTCCCGGGGTCAGCACCCTGAGGACGCGCCCATCCCCTCTCCATCGTTTCAAATTTTATATTCACATTTTTTTCACCAAGTCTTGAGAAGGACAAGAAGGCTCATTGGTCTTCAGGGGGTGAGACCTGGGAAATCAACCTATGTCTCCAACGTTTTATACCAAGGCAGCCGGGCAATGCCCTGCTCTTCACGATTTTCAAGTGCCGTGGGATCATTAGCGTGCACAGCCAGAAGGCACATGGGTCCGATTCGTTTTCGTTCCCTTCTGAAGGACTAGACGTTCAGTTCAATTTTCCGGTGAAACTGAGTCGAAAAAAAGTTGAGACCTCTACTGGGAGCAAACCCTGGAACCTCGTGTTTTTAGTTATTGGCAGGCGAACGTCTGAACCATTCTGCCACTCTTTTCCCTCCTCCCAAACAGCAGAATCGACTTAAGATATAGTTAACTAGCTTAACTATAAGCAAATGCTTGATTGAACAAGTGAAGCCACTGAAATCTAATGCAAGTTGACGTGGCTTAAGAAGAAGAAAGAAAGAAAACTGGCTTCAAGCCAGTTGAGGCGTAGTCGAACAGATGAAGCTACTTATAAATGTAGTTGTCTGGTTTGATTAACCCTTTGACTCCCGCACCCTACCCAGCAACTGCAAAAACTTAACCCTTTGATTCTCTCACCCTATCCATACACACCCACCTACATACATACAAACATACATAATACACACACATACATACATACATGATACATACATACATACATACATACATACATACATACGTACGTAGGTACATGCATGCATACATATAGATAGATTGATAGATAAATAGATTAGATAGATAGACAGACAGACAGACAGACAGGTAGACACATACGTGCATACATACATACATACTTGTGTGCATACATACATACCTACATACATACACACATACACACATACATACATACATACACACATACATACATACATATATACATATACACATACATACATACATACATACATACATTCGTACATACATGCATACATATAGGTAGACTGATAGATAAATAGATTAGATAGATAGACAGACAGATAGACAGACAGACAGATACATACATACATACATGCATACATACATACATACAGGTAGCTAGACAAACATATATATATATATATATATATATATATATATATATATATATATATAGGTATGTACATCTATCTATCTATCTATCTATCTATCTATCTATATATCTATCTATCTATCTATCTATCTATCTATCTATCTATCTATATATATATATATATATATATATATATATATATATATATATATATACACACACATATGTATTCAGAGAGAGAAACAGACAAACAGATAGAGTGAAAGAATCAAAGGGTTAAGTTTTTGCTTTGCTAGCATGGCTGGCAATGCAGGATGTTGGTGGACAGGGTGTAGGAGTCAAAAGGGTTAATCAAAATCGAATGCTTAATTGAACAGTTGAAGGGACTTAAGTATAACGCTAGTTGACAGTTAATCAGTTGAGGGAAGTTAACTATTGAAGGGAGTTACACGTAAAGCTCTCTGACTGTGATAAGAACCCTGGGTTGTGTGAGGTCAGAAATCTGGAGGCCAGACCCAGCCCAGCTTATAACAGTGATACATTCCAGGGCACAATTCCAGTGTTGGACGTAAGATCCAGCGAGTCCTGTAGCTTGGTATAGAATACAATGACTAGAGAAGTTTTATGCCGACAGTTCCAATGTTGGGCATAGAATCCATGAGTCCTGTAATTTAGTATACATGTAGAATACAATAACTAGAGAATTTCCTGGTGGCAATTCCAGTTTTAGACATACAATCCAGTGAGTCCTGTAGTTTAGAAGAGAATACGATAATTAGAGAAGTTTACTGCGGACAATTCCAGTGTTGGACATAGAATCCATGAGTCCTATAGCTTAATATACGTAGAATACAACTTGAGAAGTTTTCTGGGGAAGATTCCAGTGTTAGGCATACAATCCCTGAGTCCTATAGCTTAGTATAACATACAACTAAAGAACTTTCCGGGGACAATTCCAGTGTTGGCCACAGATTCCAGTGAGTCTTGTAGCTTAGTATAGAGTACAATACCTGGAGAAGTTTCCTGCGGAAGATTCCAGTATTAGACATAGAATCCATGAGTCCTATGATTTAGAATAGAATACAATAATTAGAGAAGTTTACTGTGAACAATTCTAGTGTAAGACATATAATCCACGAGTCCTGTAGCTTAGTGTAGAATACAATAACTAGAGATGTTTTCTGGGGACAATTCCGGTGTAGGACATAGAATCCAGAGAGTCCAATGATTAAGAACAGAATACAATAATAAGAGAACGTTACTGCAGACAATTCCAGTACCAGACATAAAAACCATGAGTCCTATAATCTAGAATAGAATACAATGATTAGAGAAGTTTACTGCTGACAATTCTAGTGTTAGACACAGAAACAAGTGAGTACTATAGTTTAGTCTAGAATACAATAACGAGGTGTTTACTGGGGACAATTCCAGTGTTAGACATTGAATCCATGAGTCCTATAGCTTAGTATAATATACAATTAAAGAACTTTCCAGGGACAATTCCTGTGTTGGCCACAAAATCTAGTGAGTCCTGTAGCTTAGTATAGAATATAATAACTGGAGAAGTTTCCTGCTGACAGTTCCAGTGTTAGACCTAGAATCCATGAGTCATGTAATTTAGAATAGAATACAATAAGTAGAGGAGTTTCCTGAGACAATTCCAGTGTTAGACGTAGAATCCATAGAGTCCTATAATTTAGTATAGAATACAATAACTAGAGGAGTTTACTGAGGACAATTCCAGTGTTGGACATAGAATCCATAGAGTCCTATAATTTAGTATAGAATACAATAACTAGAGGAGTTTACTGAGGACAATTCCAGTATTAGACATACATGTAGAATCCATGAGTCCTGTAGCTTAGTGTAGAAAACAACTAGAGACGTTTTCTGGGGACAGTTCCAATGTTGGACATAGAGTCCATCCAATGAGTCCAAGAGCTTAGTATAGAATACAATAACCAGAGAAGAATTTTTGGGGGGACAATTCCAGCATTACACATAGAATCGAAAGAATCCTATAGTTTAGTACAGACTACAAGAAGCAGAGACGTTTTCTGGGGGCACTTCCAGCGTTGGACATATAAACCAGTGAGTCCTATAGTTTAGTATACACGTACAATACAATAACAAGAGGACAATTTCAGTGTTGAACATAGAATCCAGTGAGTCCTGTAGCTTAGTACAGAATACAATAACTACAGAAGTTTTTTGTGGACAATTCCAGTGTTAGACATAGAATCCATGAGTCCTATAGCTTAGTATAACATACAACTAAAGAACTTTCCAGGGACAATTCCTGTGTTGGCCACAAAATCTAGTGAGTCCTGTAGCTTAGTATAGAATACAATAACTGGAGAAGTTTCCTGCGGACAGTTCCAGTGTTAGACCTGGAATCCATGAGTCATGTAATTTAGAATAGAATACAATAAGTAGAGGAGTTTCCTGAGACAATTCCAGTGTTAGACGTAGATTCCATGAGTCCTATAATTTAGAATAGAATACAATGATTAGAGAAGTTTTCTGGGGACAATTCCAGTGTTGGACATGGAATCCAGTGAGTCCTGTAATTTTTAGTACAGAACACAATAACTAGAGAAATTTACTGGGGATAATTCCAGCGTTGGAGACAGAATCCAATGAGTCCTGTAGTTTAGTATAGAATACAATAACTAGAGACGTGTCCTGGGGTCAATTCCAGTGTTAGACATAGAATCCATGAGTCCTGTAATTTAGAATAGAATACAATAAGTAGAGACGTTTCCTGGGACAATTCCAGTGTTAGACGTAAGATCCATGAGTCCTACAATTTAGAATAGAATACAATAATTACAGAAGTTTACTGCAGACAATTCCAGTGTTAGACATAGGATCAAGTGAGTCCTATAGTTTAGTATAGAATACAATAACTAGAGAAGTTTTCTGCAGAGAGTTCCAGTGTTAGACTCCATGAGTCCTGTAGCTTAGTGTAGAACACAATAATTAGAGAAGAGTTTTTTTGGGGGACAATTCCAGCGTTACACACAGAATCGAAAGAATCCTATAGTTTGGTATGTATGTATGTATGTATGTATGTATGTATACGCTTAGATTTATGTATGTATGTATGTATGCATGTATACGCTCAGCTTAGATTTATGTATGTAAGTATGTAAGCATGTATGTATGCATGTATACGCTCATATGTATGTAGGTATGTATGCATGTCTACGCTCAGCGCTTAGATTTGATTTTGTCAAGATTTTGCGCTATATAAATAAAATATATTATTATTATTATTATTATAGTTTGGTACAGACTACAATAAGTAAAGAAGTTTTCTGGGGGCACTTCCAGTGTTAGACTTATAATCCATAGAGTCCTATAGTTTAGTATACAACACAATAACTAGAGAAGTCTTCTGCGGACAATTCCAGTGTTG
>JAPXFY010000027.1:9137911-9147911 GCA_030674185.1 Monoplex corrugatus | reverse complement strand
AAACAGACACAAACAGATCATTCATAAGGAAGATTAGGAAAATACAGGCAACATTTATAGGCCATTTTATGAGGAAGGGGGAGTTGGAGCACCTGGTCACAACGGGAAAGCTGGAGGGAAAGAGAGCACCAGCTAGACCCAGGAAGAAGATACTAGACGGACTTGCAGAATGGCTGGGGACAAGGAGGGTGGAAGAGATGCTTGGGGCAGCAAGAGATAGAGACAGATGGAAGTCCATGATCGACAACGCCATGCGGCAGGGAACCTGATGATGATGATGAGTCCTCAAATACTCTGAGAATGGTAAGAATTTTAAACTCAACAAAACAGAACATCAAACAGGGAACAATTGCCAAGCGAGAAATGTTCCCAGTGCATAGGTTTTCTTTTCCCTTTCAGGTTTAAGGAATCTGCCAGATAATGGAGCGCATATGGAAATGTCCGAGTGCGATGGATTTTCTCTTGAATAAACCGCAGACTCCAAACTTAAACCAGATTGAAAAACAAACAAGCAAACAAACAAAAACCAACAACAAAAACAATAACAAAAAACCCGAAACAAACAAACAAACGAACAAACAACAACAACAACAACAACAACAACAACAACAACAACAACAATAACAACAACAACAACAATAACAACAACAACAACAAAAACATGTTTTATTTTTATGTTATGAATTCTTCAATGATAAGCTCTTGATTCTAAACTGATAGCAAACTGAATTTGAATTTTAGTTTGAAATTATCTAGTTATCGATTTAAATTAATCATTTGGCTGAACGTAAATTATTTTCCGATACGATCAAACCATTAAGACAGGATATGATATTTGTTACCCCCTTTTGATGTCACAACTATGATAGGGAGAAAATTATCATGACCTGACCATTTCCGTCCAGCCATTGTTCACTAGCCAACAAATCTCTAGGGAAGGATTAAATCCCATCAGACCATAAGCCGCTCAGCTCGTTTTTTATTTGTCGACATCGGCTACAATCACGATCAAACAGTAGTAGGTCCCAGTGGCAAGTGATTAATCTCCCTTTGACGATTTTATCTCGTGTGGCACCGACATCATCCAACATGGCAGCGGCGCTGGACTCTGAAGTCGACACACAGGATGGTAATGTGGATTTATTATAGTGCCGACATTGTTGGGGAAAACTTTCCCTAGGGTTGTATCAGGGTCTGTAGTTAAATGCATGGGCTCTCACTTACTCCAGAGTTGGAAGAAACATTATTCGTTGTATCTGTTGTCAGATGTATGAGGGTTTTACTTACGGTATCGTTGAAGCCAAAGGTTACACGTTGTATTATTATGTAATCAAATGTATGGGGCTGTTACTTACTGCAGTGTTGAGCCAAAGGTTACACGTTGTAACATGTATGTTGTCAAATTATGGGGCTGTTACTTGCTGAAGTGTTGTAGCCAAAAGTTACACATTGTAACATGTCTTTGTCAAATGTATGGGGCTGTTACTTGCTGAAGTGTTGTAGCCAAAAGTTACACGTTGTAGCATGTCTGTGTCAGATGTATGGGCTGTTACTTACGTTGAGCCAAAGTTACACGTTGTAGCATGTCTGGTCAAATGTATGAGGCTGTTACTTACTGCATGTAAGAAGTTAATTGTAAGCGTGCAAAAGGTTTACACAGTGTGTTAGCAAGTCAGTGATCTGTGTTGTCAAATGTTAACTATTGGGGTGTGTTACCTTGTATTGCATGATTTAAGTGTTGTAGCCAAATGTTACACGTTGTAACATGTCTGTTGTCAAATGTGAGGGCTGTTACTGCAGTGTTGTAGCCAAAGTTACACGTGTAGCATGTCTGTGTCAAATGTGTAGGGCTGTTACTGCAGTGTTGTAGCCAAAGTTACACGTTGTAGCATGTCTGTTGTCAAATGTGTAGGGCTGTTACTGATGTTGTAGCCAAAGGTTACACGTTGTAACATGTCTGTAGTCAAATGTTAGTGCTGTTTACCGTTACGTTGTAATGTAGTATGTGAGATGTTCAAAGGTTACACGTTGTAACATGCTGTAGTCACAATGTATGTAAGTGCTGTTAAATTAACTTGGTAGTGGGGTTTGACATTCTAAAGTGTTACTACGTTGTGTAACCATAAGTTACTTTTTAGTCAAAAGTGTAGGGGCTGTTACTTATCGGTAGTGTTGGATCAAAGGTTACACGTTGTAACATGTCTGTAGTCAAATGTGTAGTGCTGTTACTTATGGTAGTGTTGGATTCAAAGGTTACACGTTGTAACATGTCTGTAGTCAAATGTGTAGTGCTGTTACTTAGGTAGTGTTGGAGCCCAAGGTTACACGTTGTAACATGTCTGTTGTCAAATGTGTTGGGCTGTTACCTACGGTAGTGTTGGATCCAGAGGTTACACGTTGGAACATGTCGTAGTCAAATGGGGCTGTTACTTACTGCAGTGTTGGAGCCAAAGATTACACGTCGTAACATGTCTGTAGTCAGACGTACGGGGCTGTTACTAACAGTAGTGCTGGAACCAAAGATTACACATTGTAACACAGCTGTTGTCAAATGTGCAGGGCTGTTACTGCAGTGTTGGAGCGAAAGGTTACACGTTGTATCCTGCCTGTATTCAAATGTGTAGGGCTGTTACTTACGTTGGAGCCAAAGGTTACACGTGCCATATGGCGAGTGATTTTGGAGATATTGTTGTAACTCGCTGATTACTTCGTGTCAGGCTGGTATTGTTTTCCGTCTTGAAACTGACAGCCAGACTGGATAATCAACTTTTAAAAAAAGATTCAGTCTGACGAGAATTTGAATATGATTTATTGTTTTTACCAGAAAATTGTTCTCAGATTCTTTTTTTTTCTTCATTGTTTTGTTTTAGATCATCATACTGAGTGAGATTTTCTTTGTGTTCACATTGTTTGTCCCGGTTTTTTTTTTTTTATACCACCATAGTGGCTGCAGAAGCTGGCACAGTGTTTTTTTCAATTGCGATGATGGTGATGGCAATGAGGATGATAATCATGATGCTATGGAGTTCCATCTAGGATTAAAACTGCATGACAGGGCTGATACTCTACACTATCATAATGTATCCTGGTATGAACCAAGCCTGAGAGATAAGACACTTGCGGTGTTGGCAAGAAGAGTTAAACAACACGCTCCCTGACGCATCTGTGCAGTGGATGAGACTTGACCATATGATCCCAGTCTTCCCAATGAGCTCATAGGATGCTCAACTCTTGGTAGGAGCTGGTTAAAGGAAAAAAACAACAACAATAAAAACAACAACAAAAACAACAACAACAACAACAACAAAACAACAATAAAAACAACAACAACAAAAACAACAACAACAAAAACAACAACAACAAAAACAACAAACAAAACAAAGAAGAGAACAAAAAAATGATTTTTGAACACAGACTGATGGGGAATCGAACCTACAACCTTCCAGTCTGTCCACCGTTTTGCTAACCATTACACCATGACGACTGGTGCGCTCTCAGAATCTTAGCATTACACTGTTTTCCTTTTTCAACTTTAAAACCAGAGCCAGAATCTGGATGATGTAGTCTACCGATCTATATTTAGAAAATGCGAGCCAGAATGTGGATAATGTACAACCATTACTGCTACGCGAATATTTTTTTTAGTGTGCTTGTATTTTTCAGAGAAATCACGTCAATGATCTTGTTCTTGTTCTATGAGGAAATGGCAGCCGAAGTATGGACAATCTCCAGTGTCTAATTCCTGGCCTGTGTGTGTTGGTCTGATCAGATAGCAGGTCGGTCTCTCACAGCGGAGAAGGCTGGTTCGGGTGTTTCAACATAACAATGCTTGTTCCATTCTTTCGCTGTCCCGTGCGAATACTTTTCTACTGCCGTTGTTTGCTGGTGCGATAAATTGCTATCGTCAGACTAGGTCCTGAAGTCAGTATGGTTCCTGCGTTAGGGCAAAACTGGGCCGTATGGGAATTTGTATACACCCCAAACTCACCACCCTGGGTAGTTTTTCAACATTGGGAAGAGGGGAATGGGGGGAGGGGACATTGGGAAGGTGTTTATGTTTTGTTCTTGTCACACATTCTGTACACATGTTTGTGCCTGCACGTTTGTTTGTTTCTTCTCTTTTCTTCTTTCTTTCTTTCTTTCTTTCTCTTTCTTTCTTTCTTTCTTTCTTTCTTTCTTTCTTTCTTTCTTTTTTCTTTCTTTCTTTTCTTTCTTTCTTCTTCTTCTTTCTTTCTTCTCTTTCTCTTTCTTTCTTTCTTTTCTTTTTTCTCTCTTTCTTTCTTCTTTCTTTCTCTTTCCTTCTCTCTTTTTTTCTTTCTTTCTTTCTTTCTCTCTCTTTCTTTCTTTCTTTCTTTCTTCCTTTGTGGAACCAGAAAAAAAACACGAAAAAAGAATAAGAACGCGTATTTAATACAAGACAAGACTCGTAAAAAAGAATAAGAACGCGTAGTTTATAAGAGACAAGACAAGTCTTGTCTTGTATTAAATACGTGTTCTCATTCTTTTTGCATGTTTTTTCTGTTCCTGTTTACTTGAACGCGGGCAGTCACACTTGTTTTTTGATTTCTTCCTTCTGTTTGTCTGTCTGTCTGTCTGTCTGTCTGTCTGTCTGTCTGTCTGTCTTTCTTTCTTTCTTCGTTTAATTTCCATTTGTTCAAAGTGTCTTGTCACAGTGTGTTTTATTATCAGTCTCTTGATTTGTTATGTGCCAACATAGCCATGTAACAAAGCTATGTCATTTATGAATGAAAGAGTATTCATAAAATGTTTAAAACATGGCAATGCGAAAAAGATCCGAAATTATCTTTCGAGGTATTACTAACTATGGCATATATGACTGAATGAGTATTTATAAAACGTTTAAAAATGGCAATGCAACAAAGCTTCAAAATAATCTTTCGAGATATTACTAAGCTATGTTATTTATGAAGGAATGAGTATTTATAAAACGTTTAAAATATGGCAATGCAAAAACGATCCAAATGTATCTTTCGAGATATTAAGCTATGCCGTTTATGAAGGAATGAATATTCATAAAAAAAACGTTTAAGAATATCCAAGAAGAAGCAAGAAGGAGACCAAACTGTGTTCACAGCGCTGAATTCACAACATATATACAAAACCAGACAGAACAAGTCACAGGTAGATATGGCATCAACTTTCCAACATCCATTCTCCCTCTCTGATCTCTCTCTCCGCCCTCCCCCCCCCCCACACTCCTCACCATCCTCTTCATCCACCCACACCCAAAACACACACACACACAGACACACACACAGACACAGACACACAGACACAGACACACATACACACTTAAACACACAAGGTCACAGTCACATATGCCACACACACACACAACAAACACATACGCGCGCGCGCGCGCGCACGCACACACACACACACACACACACACACACACACACACACACACACACACACACACACACACCATAACCGTCTAATATCACTCACAATGAAAAGACGTTAAATCAAAGAACGAACACACACACACACACACACACACACACACACACACACACACCACACACACACACACACACACACACACACACACACACACACACACACACACACTCACTCACTCACTCACTCACTCACTCACTCACACACACACACACACACACACACTCTCACACACACACACACACACACACACACACACATACACACACACACGCACACACATATATATATACATAAACACACACTCACACACACACACACACTCACAGATACACATACACAGATACCCCCTCCTAGATACCCCCTCCTCCCCACACACATGCACAGACACACACACACATAAAGATACACAAAGACACACACATTTACATAGGCACACACGTGCGCGCACACACTGACATGCACACATACATATACTCACACACATACACAAAGACACGCACACGCTTACATAGGCACACACACACTAATATCACTTATAATGAAAAGACGTTAAATCAAAGAACGAACACACTCACACACACACACACACACACACACACACACACACACACACACACACACACACACACACACACACACACACACTCTCTCTCTCTCTCTCTCTCTCTCACACACACACACATATTTAGCATTTAGGCACCTAACGTTTTGACATCACTTTGAAAGTTACAGCCACAAAGACTGTCTGGAAAGGGTCATTTTTCTCAGATTTCCGAAAACAATGGATGAAAGGGCTCTTTTAGTGCCAAGCGGTAAAACATTCCACTGAGATGGATCAGGATATTAGAGAGCTTACTGGCGGTATCACTCTGACCGGCAATACCTAATCCTGGTCACATAATCGTACACATACTGCATGGCACCAAAAGTCAGGCCATGCATATTGGCGACGTTGGTGCCAAAGGCATTCGGAGTGTCAGACCAATTATATTCCAGTTCATAGGACTGAGGTAGTAAGGTCAAGGGTCAAGGTTGTTCCATAGTTTCACGCTGAGGTGTTTATCCTTTCAACTACCGCACCGTGTGTACCAAATGGAAAAATAATTAACCCTTTGACTTCCTCACGCTATCCACCAGCTTCCTGCAACTTAACCCTTAGACTCCCTTACACTATCCACCAGCTTTCTACAAATTAATCGTTTGACTCCCTCACACTATCCGCCAGCTTTCTACAAATGAACCGTTTGACTCCCTCACACTATCCACTAGCTTCTTACAATTTAACCCTTACACTCCCTCACACTATCCACCTCTGGTGGTATCAGTTTAGTGTTTCCATCGTTCTGGTGGTGTCAGATTAGTGTTTCCGTCGTTCTGGTGATGTCAGCTTAGTGCTTCCATCGTTCTGGTGGTGTCAGCTTAGTGTTTCCATCGTTCTGGTGGTGTCAGCTTAGTGTTTCCATCATTCTGGTGGTGTCAGCTTAGTGTTTCCATCATTCTGGTGTGTCAGCTTAGTGTTTCCATCATTCTGGTGGTGTCAGCTTTGTGTTTCCATCATTCTGGTGGTGTCAGCTTAATGTTTCATCATTCTGGTGGTGTCAGCTTAGTGTTTCCATCATTCTGGTGGTGTCAGCTTAGTGTTTCCATCGTTCTGGTGATGTCAGCTTAGTGTTTCCATCGTTCTGGTGATGTCAGCTTAGTGTTTCAATCGTTCTGGTGATGTTAGCTTAGTGTTTCCATCGTTCTGGTGGTGTCAGCTTTGTGTTTCCATCGTTCTGGTGGTGTCAGCTTAGTGTTTCCATCGTTCTGGTGGTGTCAGCTTAGTGTTTCCATCGTTCTGGTGATGTCAGCTTAGTGTTTCCATCGTTCTGGTGATGTTAGCTTAGTGTTTCCATCGTTCTGTTGATGTCAGCTTAGTGTTTCCATCGTTCTGGTGGTGTAAGCTTAGTGTTTCCATCGTTCTGGTGGTGTCAGCTTAGTGTTTCCATCGTTCTGGTGGTGTCAGCTTAGTGTTTCCATCGTTCTGGTGGTGTCAGCTTAGTGTTTCCATCATTCTGGTGGTGTCAGCTTAGTGTTTCCATCATTCTGGTGGTGTCAGCTTAGTGTTTCCATCACTCTGGTGGTGTCAGCTTAATGTTTCCATCATTCGGGTGGTGTCAGCTTAGTGTTTCCATCACTCTGGTGGTGTCAGCTTAGTGTTTCCATCGTTCTGGTGGTGTCAGCTTAGTGTTTCCATCGTTCTGCTTGTGTCAGCTTAGTGTTTCCATCGTTCTGGTGGTGTCAGCTTAGTGTTTCCATCACTCTGGTGGTGTCAGCTTAGTGTTTCCATCACTCTGGTGGTGTCAGCTTAATGTTTCCATCATTCTGGTGGTGTCAGCTTAATGTTTCCATCACTCTGGTGGTGTCAGCTTAGTGTTTCCATCGTTCTGGTGGTGTCAGCTTAGTGTTTCCATCGTTCTGCTTGTGTCAGCTTAGTGTTTCCATCGTTCTGGTGGTGTCAGCTTAGTGTTTCCATCGTTCTGCTTGTGTCAGCTTAGTGTTTCCATCGTTCTGGTTGTGTCAGCTTAGTGTTTCCATCATTCTGGTGGTGTCAGCTTAGTGTTTCATCGGTCCCTTCTACCCCTCTGGCCTCATTTCAAGTCCCGGCCAGCGCATAGGGGTGGTTTTTTTTTGCGTAGGATCAGGGCGTCTGCCAAGTTATTGATCGTAGAATAGAGTAGAGAGCATATGAAATTCTCCGAGTGCAATGAATCTCTTTTGGGCAAACACCAAACTCCAACTCCATCAGCAAACAAAGAAACAAAAAAATGCCATTTCAAAGTTATCAGCTGTTTTGAATGAATTATGTTCTTCAATTTCTGAGCACAGACAAAAATATACACTGTGGTAGGACAGCTGGTTCTTACAAGTTTTGTCAGAACCGGTCAAAGTTATAGCTGCATGTTCACAGTGACGACAGGTTTTTTTCCCCTGGTAGTTTAACGACACATTTTAACAAAATCTAGACCATATATTCAGTATGAGGCATGATCTTAGTATTACGTCAGTTCTGTACAAACAAACAAAACAAACAAACAAAAAAACAAACAAAAAACATGACGATGACGATGGTATTGACGAATTCTCCCCTTAATTAATTCAGTTGTATCTTTTCTGACTGAGACGAACCAGTTGACTCCTGACCCCAACTGGAACAAGCGAATGTTGTTCTGTTTACAGATATCCGTGAAGCTTTCAGAATTCTGGACTCGGACGGGGACGGAAAGTTATCTATGCCAGAATTGGAAACACTCCTACGGGGGCAGTTTGTTGTAGCCAGCGACAAGGAGCTTCACGAGCTTTTGGAGAATATGGATACTGATGGTGAGTTTGTCTGTCTGCTTTTGGATAATATGGATGTGAGTTGTCTGTTTGTTTTTGGATAATATGGATACTGATTGTGACTTTGTTTTTGGATAATATGGATACTGATTGTGGCTTTGTTTTTGGATAATATGGATACTGATGGTCAGTTTGTCTGTCTGTTTTTGGATAATATGGATATTGATGGTAAGTTTGTTTGTTTTTCGATACTGATTGTGACTTTGTTAACTTTTGGTTACTATAGATACTGATGGTGAGTTGTCCATCAGCTTTTGGATAATATGGATACTGGTGGTGAGTTTGTCAACTGTGGTTAATATGGATACTGATGGTGAGTTGTCTGTCAACTTTTGGATAATATGAATACTGGTAGTAAGTTTGTCACCTTGTGAATAATACAGATACTGATGCTGATGTTGAGTTTGCCTGATAATTTTGGATAATATGGATACTGGTTGTGAGTTTGTCTGCTAGCTATTGGATAATATGGATACTGCTGGTCAGTTGTCTGTTAACTTTTGGATAATATGGATACTGATGGTGAATTGTTTGTCAAAGTTTAGATAATATGGATACTGCTGGTGGGTTTGTCTGTCAATTCTTGGACAATATGGATACTGATGGTGAGTTTGTCAACTTTCGGATAATATGGATACTGATGGTGAAATGTTTGTCAACGTTTGGATAATATGGATATTGGTGGTGGGTTTGTCTGTCGATTCTTGGACAATATGGATACTGATTGTGAGTTTGTGCAACTTTGGATAATATGGATACTGATGGTGAGTGTGTTTTGTCAACTTTTTCAATGTATGGATACTGATAGTAAGTTGTTTGTTAAAGTCTGGGTATTATGAATACTGATGGTGAGTTGTCTGTTAACTTTTAGATATGGATACTGATAGTGAGTTTATCTGATTTTGGATAATATGGATAATGATGGTGAGTTGTCTGTCACCTTTTGGATAATATGGATGCTGGTAGTGAGTTTGTTAGCTTTTGGATACTGATGGTGAGTTTGTCTGTCAACATTTGAATAATATGGATATTGATGGTGAGCTTGTCTGTCACCATTTAGATAATATGGATATTTGTGGTGAGCTTGTCTGTCAACATTTGGATAATATGGATATTGGTGGTGAGCTTGTCTGTCAACATTTGGATAATATGGATATTGGTAGTGAGCTTGCTGTCAACATTTGGATAATAT
>JAPXFY010000027.1:9130411-9132911 GCA_030674185.1 Monoplex corrugatus | reverse complement strand
GTTAGAATCGATCGATCGATTAGGTTAATGGGTTGGTTGTTGGTTGGTATCGATCGATCGATAGGAGGATTAGCACTGATCGATAGATCGATCGATTGGAGGGTTGGCTGGTGGCTAGTATAACGGGTAGATTTATTTTTTATTTCTTTTGCTTCTGTCACAACTTTTCGCTCTGTCCCGATGGCGTTGGTCTCGTGCAGTGTGCACCCCAGCTCCAGAAAACAACCACCATCACCATCACCATATATATTCAGGGATGTCTGTCTGTCTGTCTGTCTGTCTGTCTGTCTGACTATCTCTGTCTCTGTTTCTGTCTTGGTCTCTTATTCTGCCTCTGTTTCTGTCTCTATCTGTGTGTCTCTCTATGTGTGTCTGTCTGTGTGTTTGTCTGTGTGTTTGTCTGCGTGTCTGTCTGTGTGTCTGTCTGTGTGTCTTTTTTCGTCTCTGTGTCTGTGTCTGTCTGTGTGTCTGTCTGTGTGTCTGTCTGTGTGTCTGTCTGTGTGTCTGTCTGTGTGTTTGTCTGTGTGTCTGTCTGTGTGTCTGTGTCTGTCTGTGTGTCTGTCTTGATCTCTGTCTGTGTGTCTGTCTGTGTGTCTGTCTGTGATCTGTCTGTGTGTCTGTCTGTGTGTCTGTCTGTGTGTCTGTCTATGTGTCTGTCTGTGTATCTGTCTGTGTGTCTGTCTGTGTGTTTGTCTGTGTGTCTGTGTGTGTGTTTGTCTGTGTCTCTGTCTGTCTGTCTGTGTGTCTGTCTGTGTCTGTCTGTGTCTCTGTCTGTGCGTCTGTCTGTGTGTCTTTCTTCGTCCCTGTGTCTGTGTCTGTCTTGGTCTCTGTCTGTCTGTCTGTGTGTTTCTGTCTGTCTGTCTGTCTGTCTCCGTCTTAGTCTCTGTCTTGGTCCCTGTGTCTGTGTCTGTTTGTCTGACTGTCTGTCTCCGTCTCTGTCTCCGTCTCTGTCTCTGTGTCTGTCTCGGTCTCGGTCTCGGTCTCGGTCTCGGTCTCGGTCTCTGTGTCTGTGTCTGTGTCTTGTCGTGTCTGTGTCTGTGTCTGTCTGTCTGTCTGTCTGTCTGTCTGTCTCTCTCTCTTCCCTTTTTCTGTCCCAAATTGTTCTACTGCCTCAATCGAACGATCGAACGATTGATTGATTGATTGATTGTTTGATTGATTCGTTGATTGGCGAACAGACTGGTTGGGTTGGTTACTTGTTTGAATCAGTGATGGATCGCTTGAGTCAATGATTGAAACAGTGATTGACTGATTTGGTTATTTGACAGAAATGTAGATGTAAAGATAAAAGTTCTGATTAATGATTGATTGATTGATTGACTGATTGCCTGTATTTTGGATAAATTGATTTAAATGGTCCCGCTACAACAGTTGTTCGTCCTCTGCCATTGTTTTCCTCTTTTCATTATCTTCTATGTTTCCCTACTCCATTCTGTCTCCTG
This sequence comes from Monoplex corrugatus, assembly GCA_030674185.1. Taxonomy (NCBI): domain Eukaryota; kingdom Metazoa; phylum Mollusca; class Gastropoda; order Littorinimorpha; family Ranellidae; genus Monoplex; species Monoplex corrugatus. Next base: position 9,131,469 of record JAPXFY010000027.1, on the reverse strand, counting down.
TTTCGTAACATTATCTGTTGACAATGCGTTTATTTTTATTGTAATTTTATTTGTCTGCAGAATTCTGTTCCTTCATGGCTAAAGGAATCTTCTGACTGATATACGCATGTCCGTGACGTCACATCCGCTTTGTTCCGCCATGTTGGTTTTTCATCTTGATAACCAATCTCTTCGATTGTTTCGTTTTTGTTTATCCAGTTTTTTTTTGCTGTGCGTGTTTGTGTGCGTGCGTGCTTGTGTGCGTGTTTGTGTGCGTGCGTACGTGCGTGTGTGCGTGTGTGTGTGTGTGTGTGTGTGTGTGTTTGTGTGTGTGTGTGTGTGTGTGTGTGTGTGTGTGTGCGTTTTGTTGGATCTATGATGATCACACCCATGTATATATTTTGTTTATGATGACCTGGTCACAATTGCTGTCTAGTTAAAAGACATTTTAAAAAACAGTAACTATAAAACGAATGAGAAAGGTCGTCCCTCTTAATTCAAGTATTTGGAGGTGAGGTGATAACAGATACATCATTAACCATTTGACTCCCGCACCCTGTCCACCTGTATCCTGCATTGTCAACCATGCTAACAAAGCAAACATTAAACCCTTTTGACTCCCTCACTCTATCCACTAGCTTCCTGCAGGAAGCTGATGGATAGTGTGAGGGAGTCAAAGGGTTAAGTTTTTGCAGTTGTTGGACAGGACGCGAGAATCAAAGGATTAATGTCTATGGCTTTCTTTTTGTGCTTACCTGTTTCTCACGCCACGTTAAAGGTAACACGTTCCTCAGTATTTCTGTTCACTGGGTGATGACGATAATAACGACGAGGATAATCATCATGATAGTATGGAATTACGTCTAGGATTAAGACTGCGTGACAGGGCTGTACTCTACCCTTCAGGGCTTAAAACGTTCCGCGTCTGGGCGGAATTCCGCGATTTCGGTTTGTCAAAAAAAAAAGGAAAAAAAAAAAAAAAAAAACCCGAAAGGAGCAAGGCATCCGTGATCGGCTTGCAAGCGTTCATAGTAACGGCGCGCAAGTTATGGCCCCTGATTTGCTCCCGGACCCCCCCT
>JAPXFY010000027.1:9112911-9120411 GCA_030674185.1 Monoplex corrugatus | reverse complement strand
GTCATTTGCAAATAGTCAATATATAGTTGGCTCTTCGATGAAGAACCAAAGAGACTTGAAGTCTATTGCTTTGGGTTGAAAAAAGTTCCTTTCAAAGGAAAGAAAAAGAAAACATGAAATGAGCCATGCATAAACCAAGCCACTCTTCAGTTCTGTTCAACCACTCCATTCTATTCTTATTTCGTATGTTGAGTAATTACTCAGTTTCAGTTTCTCAAAGATGACGTCTCTATGCTAGGAATGAATTCCATATGCACTAACGTCACATGTGCCATGTGTATGGTGATCATGGCACAAGCCCTAAGCCTGCACATAAACCCATGAGCTGGCCAGGTACTGAGGAAAGTCCTTAAGGACAGGATGGCCTTGGAGTCAAGTTTCTTTTGAGTCAAGAAAATGTCATTTCCAAAGGAGAAAATGGAATATTGTGTATTATGTCATTAATAGAGAACAACATGATCTAGCCATTCTAACAGTTTCCCTTTTCTAAACAAATAATCATGACAGAAAATCCAGATTTTGTACTTCTCATGGTCACTGCGACCTTGTGGAAAGTTTCAGTTGGAACAAAAGTTTGATGTGTGTGGAGGACAGTGGAAAACAATATCAACCATGGTAATAGATTTACAAAAAATTATCAAAAGTACGTGAGAATACTTAAAATCTGAAAAAAGGCTGTGTACACACTTTTCTTGAAAAGTGCTCATTTTAGGTTGTTTTTTATTTGTTTTGTTTGTTTGGTTGGTTGTTGTTTGTTTTGTTTCATTGGCATTTTGACCTGGTGCCTTATTTTTCACACTTAAGCTGTTGCGGGTCCTCCATAGCGTACGCTTTTGACAAAATGTGGTAAACATTCACACATGAAAAGCTGAGAACATTTTTGTTCACACATTTCTCTCACAAACAGACACACACACACAAACATTACGCACACCCCTCATATGGGTTGATATGAAATAATCTTCTTTAAAAGAAAAAGGAGGGGTTAAAATAAAACAATATTAACAAAAAAGAAAAAAACAACAATACAACATGAAAAATGCTTTTTTTTTCATAAATCTAGATCCTTCCATTATCCCTGCTGATCAGTTGAGGAGGTCAAGGTCGGTAGTCGAGGAGGTCAAGGTAGGTACTTGAGGAGGTCAAGGTCAGTAGTAGGGACCAGGTCTTCCACTGGGAGCGGGAAGGGCCCGAGGTCTGCTGTTCTGGGTCAGGAAGATGTCACTCTTGGTCAATGGCCGTCCATCATAGCCCAGACCGTCTTCAAAATGGTCACCTGCATCAACACAATCCACACAGTTTGGAGGTCAAAGGTTATTCAGGGGGGGGGGGGGCATGGCTGCATTTTCCCAGCTACTCTGACACCCTTTAGTTGGTTTTACCTTTCTGCCAGCCGGCACCATTTGCGAGTGCTATTTTTAGCCAGGCAGATTTGACCAAAGTCCATCACTGAAGCGCGTCTTGTGCTACTTTGTAACTGCTGCGTTCTTTCAAGAGGGACTGATTGTAGAAAATGACTGAGATTAGCACAGAGTACTCGAATCTAGGTCAACCTGTAGGCCTATGCTTCCACGCACGCCTGTGCCTCGCCACAGGATGGGTGAAAATTGTGTGGAGAGTGGAAGGGAAGGGGAAAGATGTGCGCTATTAATAGCCAGCAGGGCAGAACCAAAAAGTGGCCAACTAAAGTGTCTCGGATTTGTGCGCCGTGGGGGGAGGTAGTAATATTTCATTTCACACAGACAATTCTAGACGTCCTCCTCCTAATTCTGCCTAGTATTTACCTAGTGGACATCCCAAACTGGCCCAATGTCCTCCTCCTCATCATCATCATCAGGTGCCCTGCCAACCATGGCCTTCCAACCATCTCTATCTCTCGTTGCCCCCAGCATCTCCCCCACCCTCCTCATCCCCAGCCACTCTGCAAGTCCGTCCAGCATTCTCTCCCTGGGTCTACTTGGTGCTCTCTTTCCCTCCAGCTTTCCCGTTGTGACCAGGTGCTCCAAAACCCCCTTCCTCATAAAATGGCCTATAAATGTTGCCCAATGTCCTAGGCAGAGGAAAACTCTTGACGTGGTGATGGGGGTTAGGAGTGGATGGGGTGGGGTGATTGATTACACTCGGACAATTCTAGATGCCCTGCAACCAAATCTGCCCAGTAATAATCTGACGGACTCCTTAGACCTGCGCAATATCCTAGACGTAGGTAAAAATATTTACATGAGGATGGAGGGTTGGGTGTTGGGTGGGTGAAGGGAGAACTGGACTTGACAGTTTCAGGTTCAGTTTCTCAAAATGACGTCTCCGCGTTCGAAACGAGTTCCATATTCACTTAGGTCACAGAAAAAAGAACAAGTATGCCTACTATCCCACATTAGCACCCACACCAGGCGATAAAGGACCTGTATGCTTTTTATCTTACATGAAGACCCGTACCAGGCGATAAAAGACAAGTATGCCTACTATCCCACATGAAGACCCAGACCAGGTAATAAAGGATCAGTATGCCTACTATCCCACATGAAGACCCACACCAGGCGATAAAGGATCAGTATGCCTACTATCCCACATGAAGACCCACACCCAAGGGATAAAGGACCAGTATGCCTACAATCCCACATGAAGACCCACACCAGGTGAGAAAGGATCAGTATGCCTAATATCCCGCATGAAGACCCACACCAGACAATAAAGGACCAGTATGCCTACTGTCCCACATGAAGACCCACACCAGGCGATAACGGAGCAGTATGCCTACTATCCCACATGAAGACCCACACCAGGTGATAACGGAGCAGTATGCCTACTGTCCCACATGAAGACCCACACCAGGCGATAACGGAGCAGTATGCCTACTGTCCCACATGAAGACCCACACCAGGCGATAATGGAGCAGTATGCCTACTGTCCCACATGAAGACCCACACCAGGCGATAACGGAGCAGTATGCCTACTATCCCACATGAAGATCAGGCACTAAATAGTCAGTATGTCTACTATCCCATATCAAGACCCAGATCAGACGATTAAGGACCAGTATGCCTACTATCCCTGTGAAGACTTACACCGGATGATAAAGGATCTGTTTGCTTACTATCCTATGTGAAGACCCACATCAGATGATAAAGCACCTGTATACCTACTATCCCACATGACGACCAACACCAGGCGATAAAGGATCAGTATGCCTACAATCCCACATGAAGGCCCCTACCCAATGATAAAAGACCAGTGTGCCTACTATCCCACATGAAGACCCACACCAGATGATAGAGGACCATTGTGCCTACTATCCCAATTGAAGACCCACACAAGATGATAGAGGACCAGTATGCCTACTATCCCACATGAAGGCCCCTACCCAATGATAAAAGACCAATGTGCCTACTATCCCACATGAAGACCCACACGAGATGATAGAGGACCAGTGTGCCTACTATCCCAATTGAAGACCCACACAAGATGATAGAGGACCAGTATGCCAATATCCCAATTGAAGACCCACACCAGGCGATAAAGGACCAGTATGCCTATTATCCCTGTGAAGACTTACACCAGATGATAAAGGATCTGTTTGCTTACTATCCTATATGAAGACCCACATCAGATGATAAAGGACCTGTATGCCTACTATCCCACTTGAAGACCCACACCAGATGATAGAGGACCAGTATGCCTACAATCCCACATGACGACCAACACCAGGTGATAAAGGATCAGTGTGCCTACTATCCCAATTGAAGACCCACACCAGATGATAGAGGACCAGTATGCCTACAATCCCACGTGAAGACCCACACCAGGCGATAAAGGATCAGTGTGCCTACTATCCCAATTGAAGACCCACACCAGATGATAGAGGACCAGTATGTCTTCTATCCCACATGAAGATCCTTACCCGATGATAAAGGACAAGTATGCCTACTATCACACATGAAGACCCACACCCAAGGGACAAAGGACCAGTATGCCTACAATCCCACATGAAGACCCACACCAGATGATAGAGGACCAGTATGCCTACTATCCCACATGAAGACCCACACCAGATGATAAAGGACCTGTATGCCTACTATCTCACATGACGACCAACACCAGGCGATAATGGATCAGTATGCCTACTATCCCAGTTGAAGACCCACACCAGATAGGTAGAAAGAAACTCTAGGGAGAGCTAGACAACAGAAGGTCTTCAGAGAAGTAACCCCCTTTAAACAAGTGTTTCGGCCCTGAATTCCTTACACTCTCGGGGGGCCGGGCCACATCCAGGTCATGACTCCTGGATGCCCTTCTGCTGTTGTCTATTTTTTTTTTTTTTTTCCCACGCCCGGGAGCGAACCTGGGCGATTCTGCGCTTCAGAACTGCGGTACGCGGTCTTACCAATGTGCTAACGGGGCACACATCATCTGTAGGGAATTTAATCCTTATGAAGTTCACTTTTTTGGTTCCTCCTTGCCCAGATCCAGCTTGAGCTCCTTTCTGCTGCCTCTGCCATCGCTTTAAGGGCTCTAGTCCTCTTCTTCCCAGAAATGGCGAGTTGTTTCATGAGATCATAAGCGGAGGTGCCCACAAACCCTCTTGCCCCGACCTCTATGGCGAAGATTTTGACCCGCAGACCTGCTTTCTTCAGGGTGCTGGCAAGACCGGCGTATTTTTCGGTCTTGTAGATATGTGCTTCTTCCATTCTGCTTTCGTATGGCACAGTGAGTTCTATCAGAATCACTTGTTTCGAGGAGTCAGAGTGGAGAGCGATGTCTGGTCTCATGCCTGTCTTGCTGATGACATCTGGGTAATTTCTCCACTCTGGGAGGTCTGCTGTACACTCCCAGTCGACTGCTCCATCCAGAAGACCCTTTGGCAATGTGCTGGTTGTCATAGCACTTTCGGGCCAGACCTGTTTCCCTCCTGCTTTGTAGAACGTTGTCATAGCAATTGGTGCATTTGGGGTCATGGTTTTTTCGCTAACCACATCTGTGATCACTTTCAGAACTTGGTTGTGCCTCCATGTATACCTTCCTTGGGCTAGCGCTACCTTGCAAGAGCTTAGGACATGTTCCACTGTTTGTTTCTTCTGACAGAGCGGACATGCTGGGTCGTCTGATTTCCCCCATTTCACTAAGTTTGCATTCGAGGGGAGCAGGTCATATACAGATCTGAGGAGGAAGCTTATCCTTAGAGGAGCCATGTGCCACATATCGTTCCAGCTGAGATTTCTTTGGAGTGCACTGTCCCATGTTGTCCATTGCCCCTGTTGACCTTGCTGGACTGCCTTCTGCACTCTTTTGACATCTTCTTCTTCCTTCAACTCCTGTATGATCATGTCTCTTTTTTCCTTCCCTTTGGCTTTGGACCACCACTGCATTTTTGTTGCTCCCAGTCCCTGTCTGTTGATTTGCGTGTGTCCAATTATTTCTTTGATGCTGAGGTTTCTCTTGGCATTGTTTACAGCCTCTTGGACTTTCCACTTTCTGCCAGTTCTCAGCTTTGGATGAACTGATCTCACGATATTGTCTTCCGATTCCTCCAGCATGCTCAACAGTCTTGCTTTTCCAACTTTGTATTCCTCCACTATGGATTTGAGAGGTAGCTTCAGCATTGCTTGACGACAGTAGAATGCAACATCAGTGAGACCAGGTGGGACACCGAGCCATTTTCTTGTGTATTTGTTGATTTTGGCTTCCATTGCTTCGACTGTGCTGGTGCAAATGTCATAGATTAGCAGTGGCCACAGCAGCTTTGGTATCAGCATGAACTGTAGACACCAGACTTTGTATTTGCCTGGCAGTCGCAGTTATCTATTTTCTTCAGGCCTTCTTCTGCTGTTTGCTTGGTTTCACATCCCCTTTGTGTGTCTTTCAGGGAGTCATCATACCATCTTCCGAGACTTTTTACTGGCTCTTCTGTGACAGTGGGGATGGCTTGGTTGGCTACCATGAATTTGACTGAATCTGCCACTTTTCCTTTTCGCAGTGAGAGACTTCGGGATTTCTTAGGTTTGAACCTCATTCTTGAAGAGGCCACCAGCTCATCCAGCTGCTTTAAGATTTGGTGTGTCTCTTCCTCATCCGTGGACAAGACTGTTGTGTCATCCATGAAAGCTTTCAGAGGAGGCATCTGGTATCCATCTCCCAGATTCACTGGACCTGAACTCTTCATTGCAGCTTTCAAGATGACTTCCATTGCCAACACGAACAGTATGGGAGAGATTGCACAGCCCATTGCAATGCCCACCTCTAGGTCTATCCAGTCCGTGGTGATTCTTTGGTAGAGAACCGCATTGAGAACCCTTGGAAATACTTCCTCAGCATTGTTCGGATGTTTTCTGGGATGTGATACATTTCAAGAGCCAGCTGGATCATATCGTGTGGAACTGATCCATATGCATTCGCCAGATCAAGCCAAACTACGTCAATGTCTCTCTTCTCTGTTCTTGCTTTTTGGATGGCATCCCAAATCAACGTGGCATGTTCCAAGCATCCAGGCATTCCTGGTATGCCTCCCTTTTGGACTGACATATCCAGATACTTGTTTTCAGTCAGGTATTTTGTCAATCTTGCTGCCATAACAGAGAAGAAGATTTTCCCCTCGACGTTCAGAAGTGATATTGGCCTGAACTGATTGATGCTGCTGGAGTTCTGCTCCTTCGGAATGTACACTCCTTCAGCTCTCATCCATTGGTCGCTGATCTTCTGGTTCCTCCATGCTGATCGAATCATCTTGTGGAGCCACTCGAGCACTTTTGGGCATTTCTTGTAGAGCAGGTATGGTATTCCGTTTGGTCCAGGTGCTGACTTGGCTCTGGCTTTCTTTACTACGTTCTTCACTTCATCCAGTGTTGGTGGTTTGGTATTGAATTTTCCTTCTGGCGCTGCAGGCCAAACCAGATTCTGGATTTCAAGTGGTGCCTCGCGCTGAGAATCGGAATATGTTTCCCTGAGATGCTGCTCTAGGGTTTCCTTGCCCACTGTGAGAGTCCCTGATTTGGGTTGTTCAAACAGCTTTCTTGCAAAGTCAAAGGGATCTTTGAAGAAACGATCTTGAGTCTTCTTCTTTTTGCTCTTTCTTCGCCTTGCTGATTCCACTTTGCTGAGAGCATTGTGTTTGGCCTTCAGATCTTTCCAGAGTTCCAGGAGCCCTTGCTTCTCGAATTCTGAGGCAGTTTTCATTCGCTTTTTAAGCTTCCTTTTCTCCCTCCGAATGCTCTCCATCTGTTGCTGTCTTCTGGATTTCTGGGGAGGCGTTTTTGTCTTTGGCTGCTTCACTCCATAAGTGTCCCTGCAGATAGAGTATATGATGTCTCCGTATGTGTCAAATTTGTGTTCCAGCGTACTGTTCCCTATTAGCGCATTCAGCTTAAGGACAAGTTCCTCATCTAATTTCTCCCATTGTTCTTTTGCACCGGCAGGCGGCAAATTGAGTTTTCCACGTTTGGCGTTAAGAGCTTGTGCAAACTCCGCATCAGAACCGTCAGCGTGGATGTCCTTGGCACTATGGTTTAA
>JAPXFY010000027.1:9107911-9110411 GCA_030674185.1 Monoplex corrugatus | reverse complement strand
AGTTTTACATCTGAAAATAAAGTCATGGTTATAGAATATGTTTCGATGTTTATATACAGGGGGGTGCAAAAGTAGGTATACATTTATGAAAAAAGAAAACACGTACAACACTCATTGCATTTATTATACAAACAAATGAATACTGCATATACATGTAATAACGAGCACAACCTTAATCCCTCAGATACTCAAACTGCTTGCCGTCGGAATTCACACACTCCTCTAATCGAGAGCGGAATTAAGCATTATAATAATGATGTGATACTTACTGTATACCTACTTTTGCACCCCCCTGTATATCATAGTTTTACATTTGAAAATAAAGGCATGAGTACAGAATATGGTTATGATACGTTTGAAAATTAACACATGAAAATAAATTGTACATTTGAACCATGATGATGATGATGATAGCGATGAGGCGATGGGTGAGGATGATGAATGTCGATGACGACGACGATGATGATGATGATGATTGTGGCGAGGGTGATGATGGTGTTGTATGCTGGGGGTGATGGATGATGGAAGGTGGATGATGCCGATAGTGATGATAGTGTTGACGACGGCGATGATAATAACGACAACTAAGATAATCGTGATGATGCAAAAAATTATTTTTGTCCTTGTGATGATGATGGTGATGATGATGATGATGATGATGATATGATGATGATGACAACGACGACAACAGCGACGACGAAAACGACGAAGACAGCAATGATAATGAGGAGGACAAGGAGAAGGAGGAGGAGGGGGACGACGACGACGACGACGATGATGATGATAATGATAATGAAGGAGATGTTGAGGAGGAGGAGGAAGAGGAGGAGGATGACGACGATGATGATGATGATGACGACGACGACGACGACGATGGCACTTACAAGTCGTCTTGTTGGTTGGGCTGATGGCGGTAGGGAGGAGTTCTCCGTGCTGGTTTTACCTGACGAGGTGGGGGGTACTCCCTCTCACTGTAACACACACACACAACACACACACACACACACACACACACACACACACACACACACACACAACACACACACACACACACACACACACACACACACACACACACACACACACACACAACACACACCACACACACACACCACAACAAGCAACACAAAACGACACACCACACACACACACACACACCAAACCCCACACCACACACACACACACACACACACACACACACACACACACACACACACCACACACACAACACACACACACACACACACACAACACACACACACACACACACACACACACACACACACACACCGCATAAACAAATATATACATACGTAACTACATATACATAATACGAGCGTACATACATACATACATGCACATAACACATCACATAGACATACACACACACATTCACACATACACACACAAAAACACACACATATATATATTATATATAAATATAATAATATATAAATATATATATGTAATATAGGTATATATGTATACATATGTAATATAACACACACAGAATGAGAGAGTGAGAGACAGAGAAAGAAAAGAGAGAGAGAGAGAGGAGAGAGGAGAGAGAGAGAGAGAGAGAGAGAGAGAGAGGAGAGAGAGAGAGAGAAGAAGAGAAAGAGACAGAGAGTTTCTTGTTTTGGACAAGAAACTAAACCAAATCAAATCAACCCAAACCAAACCAAACCAAACCAAAACCAAAACCAAAACCAAACCAACCCAAAACCAAACCATAACCAAACCAAACCAATCAAAACCAAAACCAAACCCAAACCCAAATCAAACCAAACCAAACCAAACCAAACCAAACCAAACCAAACCAAACCAAACCAAACCAAACCAAACCAAACCACCCCAAAACCAAACCATCCCAAACCAAACCAAAATCAAACCCAAACCAAACCCAAACCAAACCAACCCAAAACCAAACCATCCCAAACCAAGAGAGAGAGAGAGAGAGAGAGAGAGTTTCTTGTTTTGGACAAGAAACTAAACCAAATCAAATCAACCCAAACCAAACCAAACCAAACCAAAACCAAACCAAAACCAAACCAAACCATCCCAAACCATCCCAAACCAAACCAAAACCATCCCAAACCAAACCAAAACCATCCCAAACCAAAACCAAACCAAACCAAACCAAACCAAATCAAACCAACCATTTCAGACCCACACACGCTCCCTCGCCCCTCACCCTCTCTCCACCTCTCCATCCCCCCCCCCCCCCCCCCCCACTATCACAAACATCAAACTTACTATCGGGGACCAAAACAGTCGGTAAAATTAGGATTTCCACGGCAGCAGAAGTACCACAGCGCTACCAGGAGACCAATGCCCAAAATGGTCATCAAAAGGGCAAACACCACCACGAAGGCTGTGTCGTCCCAGATGCTGGGGGCCTCAGTGGTGGTGGTGGTGGTGGTGGTGGGTGGTGTGGGTGGTGGTGGTGGTGGTGGTGTGTGGTGGGAGGTAGTGGTGGTAGTGGTGGTGAGGTAACTGA
>JAPXFY010000027.1:9087911-9090411 GCA_030674185.1 Monoplex corrugatus | reverse complement strand
TGCACAAGAAACACAACACAACACAACAGAAATACACTTTATAACCTGTATTAAGAAACACAACACAACAGAAATACACTTTATAACCTGCATCAAGAAACACAACACAACACAACAGAAATACACTTTATAACCTGTATCAAGAAACACAACACAACACAACAGAAATACACTTTATAACCTGTATCAAGAAACACAGCACAACACAACAGAAATACACTTTATAACCTGTATTAAGAAACACAACACAACACAACAGAAATACAATATGAATCTGTAAGAACCAGAAAAACACGAAAAAAAAAAGGAATAAAAACGCGTATTTAATGCAACCAGACAGCCCAAATTTTCGGCCAGTTGGCTTTTGTCAAGCGTAAGATCACAAACAAACACCAGATACAAAAAGTAGGAGAAAAAGACTGAAACTTCCCTGCTGCTTGGTCCAGTGTGAGAAAAGGAATCCTTTTCTCACGCAGGGAAGTTTCAGTCTTTTTTTATCTCCTGACTCTTTTTGTCACACTGAACGAAGCAGCTGGGAGGTTTCAATCTTTTCCTCCTAATTTTTGTATCTGGTGTTTGTTTGTTAGTGATTTTACGCTTGACAAAGGCCAGTTGGCCGAAAATTTGCGCCTGTCATGTCTGGTTGTATCAAATACGATATTTTATTCATTTTTCGTGTTCCCCCCCCCCCCCCCCCCTGTTTTTCTTTGTTATCTGCATCAAAAAAACACAACACAACAGAAATACACTATGTAATCTGCAGGTGCCTGAATCTCTCGTGCCTGATTGACGCCTGAATGTAGTACAATAGTAGACGCAGAGCACAAACATGTCACGCGGTCTCAATCCTCAATGGAACTCGGTAGCATCACGATTGTCACCCTCATCGTCATCGTCATCGTCATTGTCATCATCATCATCATCGTATTGTAAAAAGTGTGCCAGCTTCTGTAGTCATTAAGGTAGCGAAGGTATGAAGAAAAAGGGACTAAAAAAAAGTGAACACGAAAAAAAACTTTCTTAAGTACTATGACCCCCCCCCCCCCACCCCGAAATGACTCTAATGATACATAAAAAATCCTGCAGGAAGCTGGTGGATATGTGAGGGAGACAAAGGCTTATATGTTTTTGCAGTTGATCAATAGGGTGCGGGAATGAAAGGGTTAATGTTTATAGCCCAGCCGACTGCACGGAGCCATATCAGGGTAATATCATCATCATTATCAGGCGCCTTGACGCATGGCGTTGGCGATTATGGACTTCCATCTGTCTCTATCTCTTGTTGCCTCAAGCATCTCTTCCACCCTCCCTGTCTTCAGCCACTCTGCAACTCCATCTAGTATCTTCTCCCTGGGTCTACCCGGTGCTCTCCTTCCCTCCAACTTTCCCGTTGTGACCAGGTGTTCCAATTCCCCTTTCCTCATAAAATGGCCTATGAATGTTGCCTGCCTTTTCCTAATCTTCCTTATGAATGATCTACTTGTGTCTTTCTCCATCAAGACTGTCTCGTTTGTTTTCTTTGCTGTCCATGGAACTCTCAACATCCTTCTTAGAAACCACATCTCTGCTGCCTCAATCTTGTTCTGGTTTTGCTTATTGACTGCCCACGCCTCGCAACCGTACAACAGTATTATAGCATTCAAGAAATCTCTTCCTGATGTTAATTGATAGGCATTTGTTGGTAAGAATGCTTTCCATCTTCTAGAATGTTGTTTTGGCTCGGCAGATTCTGCTGGCTATTTCTGATGTGCACCTGCCTTCTGGTGAAATGATCATTCCCAGGTATTTAATCTTATCAATCTGTCTCAAGGTTGTGCCATTTGCTGTTATTTTGCATGAGGGATTTCATGTTTTTACTGATCACCATGACATCAGTCTTCCTGCTGTTTAGTTCCAAACCCTTACCCTTTACTTTCTATTTCTAGTATATTCACAAGGTTTTGTAGGTCCCTTTCACTTTCTGCAATTAGCACGGTGTCATCTGCATATCGAATGTTGTTTATCATTTTTCCTCCAACCTTTGATCCAGGGTCTTCCTCTTGGTTTCTCATGATGTTTTCGCTGTAAAGTGAAAACAGATCTGGTAACAAAACACAACCCTGTCTGACTCCTCTTTTGATGTTTTGGAAAGAGCTTATATCATTTTTTTTTAATTCTCATACCAGCTGTTTGTTCCAAATACATATTTCTGATTATTCGTAGATCTTTTCCATCAATATTGAGTCTTTCTAGTTGGTTGATCAATTGTTCATGTCTTACCCGATTGAAAGCCTTGGTATAGTCAACAAAGCATAAATGTAAATCCTTGTTCACCTCAATTGATCTCTCTATGATAGTTCTTAGGATGTACATGTATATGGCATTAATAGTTCCTTTCCCTTCCACAAATCCACACTGTTCTTCTGCTATTTCTCTTTTGATTCTATTCCTTGTCCTCATCATGATTATTCTTAACATGATTTTTGTTACATGATTCATCGAACTGATTGTTCGATGGAGT
>JAPXFY010000027.1:9070411-9072911 GCA_030674185.1 Monoplex corrugatus | reverse complement strand
GATGCATGTCGGAGGCCAAAACGGCATTCGAGAAGATGACAAACATTCTTACCAACAAATGCCTATCAATTAACATCAGCAAGAGAGTTCTTGAATGTTAAATAGAACCAATACTGTTGTACGGATGCGAGGCGTGGACAGTCAGCGAGCAAAGCCGGAACAAGATTGAGGCAGCCGAGATGTGGTTTCTCAGAAGAATGCTGAGAGTTCCATGGACAGCAAAGAAAACAAACGAGACAGTCTTGATGGAGGCAGACACAAGTAGATCACTCATAAGGAAGATTAGGAAAAGACAAGCAACATTTATAGGCCATTTTATGAGGAAGGGGGATTTGGAGCACCTGGTCACAACGGGAAAGCCGGAGGGAAAGAGAGCACCAGGTAGACCCAGGGAGAGAATGCTGGACGAACCTGCGGAGTGGCTGGGGATGAGAAGGGTGGGGGAGATGCTAGGGGCAACGAGAGATAGAGATGGTTGGAAGTCCATGGTCGCCAAAGCCATGCGGCAGGACACCTGATTGATGATGATGATGATGATGATGATGATGATGATGATGATGATGATGATGATGATGATGATGATGATGATGATGATGATGATGATGAATGCATTGGTGTGCGTACTTAATTTTCCTTTCCCTTTTTGTTTTTCTTTTTAAAGTATTGTGTACATTTTGAAACGGTTATGGCCCTGATATGGCTCTACGCGATCGGCTGGGCTTTAAACAAAACTAACAATGTACTGTATTGTTTGAGGGATGATATCTGTGATGCGATTGTGCAGGACGTTGGTAAGGTCAGTTTATATCAGAGGGCTGGTTTGCGTTTCAGCCTTTTCCATTTTTCTTTGACATTGCAGATTGAGGATCTACAGTCCACCACAAGGAAACCTACAACGTTCCAGTGACAGACTCATACACAGACAGGACACAAAACCAACACGCTAGGTTGGACCTCAAGACCTTTGCTTGCGTGTTGGGCTTATAGCAGGCTTAAGGCTTCTGCCGTGATCATTTTGGATCTCTCTCCATCATTTCACATCAGTGGCGTCGGTGTGTATGGAATATATGCAGACATTATCTGGAGAGACCGAAACTGAAACTTTCAGAGACGTTATCTGGATAAACAAACTGAAACTTCAGAGACGTTATCTGGAGAGATTGAAACTTCAGAGACGTTATCTGGAGAAACTGAAACTGAAGCTTCAGAGACGTTATCTGGAGAGACTGAAACTTCAGAGACGTCATCTGGAGAGACTGAAACTTCAGAGACGTTATCTGGAGAAACTGAAAATGCAACTTTATTTAAAATTTGATTATGAAGACAACTAGACAGGTGAAAAGAGAAACTTACCATAACCCTGAGGTCGAAGGGGACTGAGGTGGTAGACTTTTTTTTTCACCATTTTTTATTCATTTTTTCACAGGAATAGACATCAACAAACAATGTAGTAACAAAAACAAACAAAAACAAATAATAATTTCAATTCATAATAATTCTTCACATAAAAAAAAAAAAAGAAAACCTATAGTCTACAAAACATATAAAACAATATTCTAATCAATAATGATTTCATTATGTAGATCAGTATTCAAGAAACATGTCATGAAGAAACTCTGCCGCTTTCTACACAGGGAACATTGATCTATAGTTGTTCCACTGAGCATTAAAAAGGGACAAGCAAAAGTTTATTTTGGCATTATATTGTTCAATTTTGAATCTCTGGTTTAGCATTCTTTGGAAAGTATGTATATTTGGAACAACACTTGTCTACTTTGCATTTATATATAAATGATTTTGCAAGCATTATTATAGGATGAGGTGGTAGAGACTTGAACTACGTTAAGGACAAGCGTTATTATAGGATAAGGTGGTAGAGACTTGAACTACGTTAAGGACAAGCATTATTATAGGATGAGGTGGTAGAGACTTGAACTACGTTAAGGACAAGCATTATTATAGGATGAGGTGGTAGAGACTTGAACTACGTTAAGGACAAGCATTATTATAGGATAAGGTGGTAGAGACTTGAACTACGTTAAGGACAAGCATTATTATAGGATGAGGTGGTAGGGACTTGAACTACGTTAAGGACAAGCATTATTATAGGATGAGGTGGTAGAGACTTGAACTACGTTAAGGACAAGCATTATTATAGGATGAGGTGGTAGAGACTTGTACTACGTTAAGGACAAGCGTTATTATAGGATAAGGTGGTAGAGACTTGAACTACGTTAAGGACAAGCATTATTATAGGATAAGGTGGTAGAGACTTGAACTACGTTAAGGACAAGCATTATTATAGGATGAGGTGGTAGAGACTTGAACTACGTTAAGGACAAGCATTATTATAGGATAAGGTGGTAGAGACTTGAACTACGTTAAGGACAAGCATTATTATAGGATAAGGTGGTAGAGACTTGAACTACGTTAAGGACAAGCATTATTATAGGATAAGGTGGTAGAGACTTGAACTACGTTAAGGACAAGCGTTATTATA
>JAPXFY010000027.1:9052911-9060411 GCA_030674185.1 Monoplex corrugatus | reverse complement strand
TTTTTTCTTTTTTTTTTCTGTCCTACTAAAATGATTTATCTGTTATTAATGTCACCGTGAAGACGTCATACCAGCTTAACAAATAACCTGGGCATTGCAATTGAAGCTCTCTCCTTCATTGATGTATTCTAAGGAATTTCAATAGAAATAACAATACTAAGACATATTTTTTTTTATTTGTGCATAGAGGTAGAGAAGTTAGGCAATTCAATTCTTTCAGGTAGAAAAGAAAAAATATTCAGACTTTTTTTTTCTGTGTACGTACATGGTCAGCCATAACTGTTTCCGGTCAGACTGAGTTCAAGATGGCGGACCTAACATAAACAAGTGGACGTGCGCAAAAAAAAAATGGTGATTCCTATACCGAATGACAGGCTTTATAAGTTGTCTTGTGTCTCACATAAACTTGGCAAACCACAAAATCAAGAGCAGCAGCAGCAACAAAAACAACAGCAGTAATAACAAGAACAATAACGATAGCAACATCGACAATTATAGCAAAAAGTTGTTCCTGGTAGATGGCGGTTGTTTCTGCTCTTGTAGTAGCGTTAGGATGCTGTGTGGTTTTCGTTTCATCCACGGTAAGTCGTTTAGATTATTGTTATTGTTTTGTAACTTGAATTATCGTCAGCATTGTCGTCTTCATTCATCCCATCATTATTGTTTTATTCTTCTATTTCCGTGAAGGGGAAATCGGATAGTTAGTATCCAGTGGTTCAGATGTACTAATAAGAAGTTATTTGATCTCCATCTGTTAACTAATTAATACTGCGGTTATACTGGATTGCTTGTTTCATTTTCTATTTTCTCCTCTGTTTTTGTTGTTTTTTTCTTTTCTTTTTCTTTCTTCGTTTACTTCTTGCCGTAGTTTTGCTTTTCTTTTTCTTTTGTCGCATCTTTATCATTTTATTTCTTCTTCTTCATATTATCCTCTAAATCTTCATCTTCATTCTAATCAACGATATTTTGTTGGTTGTTGGTTGGTTGGTTGGTCTTTTTCCCCCACTATTTTCCCTTCTTTTACTTTTTCCTTTCAATATTTTTAATGTTGTTTTTAAATCTTCTTTGTTTCCTTTACCATCAGTATCATTGTCGATTTCTTGCATGTGTGTGTGTGTGTGTGTGTGTGTGTGTGTGTGTGTATGTATGTGTATGTGTGTGTGTGTGTATGTATGTGTGTGTGTGTGTGTGTGTGTGTGTGTGTGTGTGTGTGTGTGTGTGTGTGTGTACATGTGTGTGTGTGTGTATGTGGGTGTTTTGTTCTTTTTTAATTTATCGATTGATTGACTTACTTTAAGAGGTTCATGTGCCATAGAAGTAGAGTCCCCCCCCCCCCTCAATCTGACCACGAGGGTTTGAGTCTGGTAAAAGAAAAACACGCAAAGCTAAGAACAAGATTGAGGCGGCCGAAATGTGTTTTCTTAGAAGAATGTTGAGAGTTCTATGGACAGCAAAGAAAAGAAATGAGACAGTCTTGATGGAGGCAGACACAAGAAGATCATTCATAAAAAAGATTAGAAAAAGAAAAGCAACATTTATAAGACATTTTTTGAGGAAAGGGGAATTAGAACACCTGGTCACAACAGGAAAGCTGGAGGGAAAGAGAACACCCGGTAGACCCAAGGAGAAAATACTGAACGGACATGCAGGGTGGCTGAGGACAGACAGGGTGGGAGATGTACTTGCAGCGACAAGGGATAGATTCGTATGGAGGGCCATGATCGCCAACGCCATGCGGCAGGGCACATGATGAGGATGATGAAAAGAAAAACTTAGAATGCGTACACCCTCAGTAACCCAGCTATAAACGTGTCCCTGACCCTGTTCCAGGTCGGGAAAGGTTAAGCAGTGAGGGAGAGGAAGCGCCACTGCCCATAAAATGTTGTCTTTAAGAAAATTGTAGGTCGAGAAGGGCTGAGCACTGTCTCCACAATGCTGAAAATCTGAAATGTCTGTCACTTCTCTCATTGCTTTACAGATGTGAAGCGCGGACAGCCATCACGCAAAGTCACAACAAGATTCAGACAGCTGAAATGTGGTTTCTAAGAAGAATGTTAAGAGTTCTATGGACAGCAAAGAAAACAAACGAGACAGTCTTGAAGGAGGCACACACACACACACACACACACACACACACACACACACACACACACACACACACACACACACACACACACACACACACACACACACACACACAAACACACAAACACAAACACAAACACAAACACACACAACATTAATGAAGAAGATTAAGAAAAGACAAGCAACATTTATATGACATTTTATGAGGCAAGAGAAATTAGAGCACCTAGTCACAACAGGAAAGTTGGAAGGGAAAAGAGCACAAGGTTGACCCAGGGAGAACATTGGACAGATCTGCGAAGTGGATGAAAACAGAGAGAGTGGGAGATGTACTTGCAGCAACAAAATACAGATCCGTATGGAGGGCCATGATCACCAATGCCATGCAGCAAGGCACATGATGACAATGACCATCTCTATTTCCTCAGTGGCCGCACAGGTAACTTAAGCTTAGCTGCATCCGTGTGACAATCACGACACATGAAGCAGGTTAGGCGCACTACTGAGCATGGTCCTCAACATGATGTTATCGTTGTTCCATCTCGTGTAGATCAGTCGGAGATAGGTTCCTTTCCTACCGTATGTCCCAGTTTTTCCTGGGCTGCCCTCTCTTCCTCTGGCCTATTGGCCTGTTGTGGGGATCCTCCAGACATACCCCAATCAGCAGAGGTGCCGTCAGACATACCCTAACCAACAGATGTCCTCAGACATGCCCCAATCAGTAGATTTGCCCAGTCTTCAGACATGCCCCAATCAGTAGATGTGTCTAGTCTTCAGACATGCCTCAATCAGTAGTGATGTCCTCAGACATGCCCCAATCGGTACAAATGTCCTCAGACATGCACCAGTTCCCAATAAGTATAGGTGTCCTCAGACATGCCCCAATCAGTAGATGTGCCAAGTCTCCAGACATGCCCCAATCAGTAGTGTGTCCTCAGACATGCCCCAATCAGTAGAGGTGTCCCCAGATATGCCCCAATCAGTAGCAATGTCCTCAGACATGCCCCAATCAGTGGAGGTGTCCTCAGACATGCCCCAATCAGTAACAATGCCTTCAGACATGCCCCAATCAGTAGAGATGTCCTCAGACATCCCCAATCAGTACAGGTGTCCTCAGACATGCCCCAATCAGTAAAGATGTACTCAGACATGCCCTTATCATTAAAGATGTCCTTAGACATGCCTCAATCAATAGAGATGTCCTCAGACATGTCCCATTAGGAGAGGTGTCATCAGATATGTCCCAATCAGTAGAGATGTACTCAGACATGCCCCAATCAGTAGAGGTGTCCTCAGACAAGCCCCAATCAGTAAAGGTGTCATCAGATATGCCCCAATAAGTAGAGGTGCCCCCAGAACCCATTGCTCCCAATCAGTAGAGATGTACTCAGACATGCCCCAATAAGTAGAGATGTACTCAGACATGCCCCAATAAGTAGAGGTGCCCTCAGACATGCCCCAAAAAGTAGAGATGCCCTCAGACAAGCCCCAATAAGTAGAGTTGCCCTCAGACATGCCCCAATAAGTAGAGGTGCCCTCAGACAAGCCCCAATCAGTAGAGGTGCCCTCAGACATGCCCCAATCAGTAGAGGTGCCCTCAGACAAGCCCCAATCAGTAGAGATGTACTCAGACATGCCCCAATAAGTAGAGATGTACTCAGACATGCCCCAATAAGTAGAGATGTACTCAGACATGCCCCAAATGAGATAAAAGATGTCCGTCCTCAGACATGCCCCAATCAGTAGAGGTGCCCTCAGACATGCCTCAATCAGTAGAGGTGCCCTCAGACAAGCCCCAATCAGTAGAGTGCCCTCAGACATGCCCCAATCAGTAGAGGTGCCCTCAGACAAGCCCCAATCAGTAGAGATGTACTCAGACATGCCCCAATAAGTAGAGATGTCCGTCCTCAGACATGCCCCAATCAGTAGAGGTGCCCTCAGACAAGCCCCAATCAGTAGAGGTGCCCTCAGACATGCCCCAATCAGTAGAGGTGCCCTCAGACAAGCCCCAATCAGTAGAGGTGCCCTCAGACATGCCCCAATCAGTAGAGGAGCCCTCAGACAAGCCCTAATCAGTAGAGATGTACTCAGACATGCCCCAATAAGTAGAGATGTCCGTCCTCAGACATGCCCCAATCAGTAGAGGTGCCCTCAGACAAGCCCCAATCAGTAGAGATGTACTCAGACATGCCCCAATAAGTAGATATGTCCGTCCTCAGACATGCCCCAATCAGTAGAGGTGCCCTCAAACATGCCCCAATCAGTAGAGGTGTCCTCTGACATGCCCCAGTCAGCTCAGTGGTCAGAGCGCCATGTTCATAAAGCAAGTGTTTTGAGCTTAAACCTCGGGCTGACCATTTTTTTACTCGGGGTTTTTAATTTTAGTAAAATTGTTTGTTTTTAGGATAGAGCCATGGACTCAAGATCTGACATCTTCATCTCAGTCCCAGCCTGAAACATTAAAAACTGACGTGTTTGCTTCCCGTTTTAATTTCACGTCATTCTGTGCGGAGTCAGCTTAGTGTTTCACAGGTCCCTTATTCCCCCACCGCCCGCCCTCATTCCCCATTTCAAGACCTTACCAGCGCACAGGTGTTTGCACAGGCTTAGAGAGTGTGCTGGATGAATGCTGGCAGATTTGGGTGGAGCGCATAAGGAATTGTCCGAGTGCTATGAATTGTTCTAGAACCAACTCCAAACTCACTGGCTGACAGCTAAGGGAGAACTTTCCCCCCGTTCCCCTTCTTCTTCTTCTGTGGTTGTTCTGTTCTTCTTGTTCTTGTTCTTGTCTTTCTTCTTGTTCTTTGTTCTCTTGTTCTTGTTCTTTGTTCTTGTTCTTCTTGTTCTTCTTGTTCTTGTCTTTTCTTCTTGTTCTTCTTTTCTTCTTGTTCTTCTTGTTCTTTCTTCTTTTCTTGTTCTTCTGTTCTTCTTGTTCTTCTTCTTGTTCTTGCTTCTTGTTCTTCTTGTTCTTGTCTTCTTTTCTTGTTCTTCTTGTTCTTCTTCTTCTTGTTCTTCTTGTTCTTCTTTTCTTCTTGTTCTTCTTGTTCTTCTTCTTCTTGTTCTTCTTTTCTTTTTCTCTGTTCTTCTTGTTCTTGTTCTTGTTCTTCTTCTTCTTCTTCTGGTTCTTGTTCTTCTTGTTCTTGATTCTTGTTCTTCTTCTTCTTCATCTTCTGGTTCTTGTTCTTCTTTTCTTCTTTCTTCTCTTCTCCTCTCTTCTTCTTCTTCTTCTTCTCTCTTCTTCTTCTTCTTCTTCTTCTTCTCTCTTCTTCTTCTAACTCTTTTCTTCTTCTTCTTCATCTTCTTCTGGTTCTTCTTCCCTTCCTCTTCTTATGGTTTCTGGTTCTGGTTCTTGTTCTTCTTGTTCTTCTGGTTCTTGTTCTTCTTCTTCTTCTGGTTCTTGTTCTTGTTCTTCTTCTTCTGGTTCTTGTTCTTCTTTTCTTCTTCTTCTTCTTCTTCTTGTTCTTCTTTTCTTCTTCTTCTTCTTCTTCTTCTTCTTCTTCTTCTTCTTCTTCTCCTCCTCCTCGTCCTCCTCCTCCTCCTCTTCCTCCTCCTTCTTCTTCTAATTCTTAACCCTTTGATCCCCGCACCTTGAGCAAAAAGCATCCTGCATTGTCAACCACCGAGCAAAGCAAAACCTTAATTCTTTGACTCCTTCACCCTATGCACCAGCTTCCTGTAATTGGCGGATAAGGTGCGGGAGTCAAAGGGTCATAGGGAGAATGGTAAAAGACAAATTCAGATACATAATCCAAACCAAGTGTGGCTGCCCGCATTCAAGCAAACAGGAACTAGAAAGAAAAAAAAAAACACGAAAAAAGAATAAGAACGCGTATTTAATACAAAGACAAGACAGGCGCAACATTTTCGGCCAGTTGGCCTTTGTCATGCGTAATGTAAATAGATCGTGCCAAGTGCACGAATGCGGTCTGACCTTGGAATAGGAAGAAAAACATCCTAAACCAACAGCCAAAAGGCTGAAGGGAAAACAGGAGTCCCCGGTGGAAAAAAAATCTTAGTCAGACGTGGCTAGGTCTGTCTTGTGAAAGGAGAATTAAAACAGACTGAACTTACAAAAATAAATAAATAAATAAATAAATAAAAGAAAAAAATTCAAAAAAATAAACTAAAATGAAAATAAAGACAAAAAAATAGAAAAGGCCTCAGCCGCAAAGCCAAGACCTCACTGGGATGGAAAAATGGTGATAATATGGTCTATTTCAGTAAATCATCATCGAAGTAAAACACACATGGACTCAAGGGCGTATTAAAAGAAGATTGCATGCATAAATCAATCCAAGCAGTATAAACAGAAATTATACATGAAGGACAAAGAAATTAATACTATACATTCGAGCGAATACACACGTACACACATACCATCAAGGTAAAAGTACATGCACAAAGAGCCATGTCCGAATAAAAGTACATGCAGTGGCATGATACTGAATTCTGTTGAGGAAATCTTTATGGTTTCTATATATGGAAATAACAATCTTGATTTTTCATGTACTGACTCTAGAGTTATCCTTTACAACAAAAATAATGATATTATTTCGTAGTCCAGCGGATTCTCAGATCCCCTGTTGGCAGATTGTTATGAAGAGTTAATTATTTGTTGTATGTTATTATTTGACACTGTTAATTCATTGACACAGGTTGATAAGTTCAAATACCTGGTAACGATCATTTCATCAGACGGCAGATGCACATCAGAAATAGCCAGCAGAATCGGCCAGGCCAATACAGCATTCAATAAGATGAAAAGAATTCTTACCAACAAATGCCTATCAATTAACATCAGGAAGAGAGTCCTTGAATGTTATATAGAACCAATACTGTTGTACGGATGTGAGGCGTGGACAGTCAAAAAGCAAAGCCAGAACAAGATTGAGGCAGCAGAGATGTGGTTTCTAAGAAGAATGTTGAGAGTTCCATGGACAGCAAAGAAAACAAACGAGACAGTCATGATGGAGGCAGACACAAGAAGATCATTCACAAGGAAGATTAGGAAAAGACAGGCAACATTTATAGGCCATTTTGTGAGGAAAAGGAAATTGGAACACCTGGTCACAACAGGAAAGCTGGAGGGAAAGAGAGCACGAGGTAGACCCCGGGAGAAGATATTGGACGGACTTGCAGAGTGGTTGAAGACAAAGAGGGTGGACGAGGTGCTTGAGGCAACGAGAGATAGAAGCAGATGGAAGGCCATGAACGCCAACGCCATGTGGCAAGGCACCTGATTATAATGATGAATTCATTGTTCTGAATTATTAATTGTAATTGTTCCCCTTCTTACATTCAAACTTCACTACCCCTCCCCATTCCCATCCCCCACCCCTCATTTTTTTCGTTTCCTTTTTCTTTTTTTCCCTTTGGTGTGTGTGTGTGTGTGAGTGATGTGTGTGTGTGTGTGTG
>JAPXFY010000027.1:9027911-9047911 GCA_030674185.1 Monoplex corrugatus | reverse complement strand
GGTGGTGGTGGTGGTGTCATTGTTCTTGTTATTTTGGTGTGGTGGTGGTGGATGGTGTCATTGTTCTTGTTATATTTGGTGGTGGTGGTGGTGATGGTGTCATTGTTCTTGTTATTTTGGTGGTGGTGGTGGTGGTGACGGTGTCATTGTTCTTGTTATTTTTGGTGGTGGTGGTGGTGATGGTGTCATTGTTCTTGTTATTTTGGTGGTGGTGGTGGTGGTGGTGTCATTGTTCTTGTTATTTTTGTGGTGGTGATGGTGGTGGTGATGGTGTCATGTTGTTTGTTGTTTTGGTGGTGGTGGGTGGTGGTGTGGTGGTGTCATTGTTCTAGTTGTTTTTGGTGGTAGTGGTGGTGGTGGTGGTGGTGGTGGTGTCATTGTTCTTGTTGTTTTTGGTGGTAGGTGTGGTGGTGGTTGGTGTCATTGTTCTTGTTTATTTGGTGGTGGGTGGTGGTGGTGTGTGGTGGTGATGGTGTCATGTTGTTGTTGTTTGGTGGTGGTGGTGGTGGTGTCATTGTTCTAGTTGTTTTGTGGTAGTGGTGGTGGTGGTGGTGGTGGTGGTGTCATTGTTCTTGTTGTTTTGTGGTGTGGTGGTGGTGTGGTGTCATTGTTCTTGTTGTTGTTTTTGGTGGTGGTGGTGGGGTGTCATTGTCTTGTTATGTTGTTGGTGGTGTCATTGTTCTTGTTGTTGTTTTTGGTGGTGGTGGTGCTGGTGTCATTGTTCTTGTTATTGTTGTTGGTGGTGGTGTGATGGTGTCATTGTTCTTTGTTGTTGTTGGTGGTTTGGTAGTGATGGTGTCATTGTTCTTGTTATTTTTTGTGGTGGTGGTGGTGGTGATGGTGTCTTTGTTGTTGTTTTGTTGTTGTTGTGTTGCTGCTGGTGGTGTGGTGATGGTGTATTGTTTGTGTTGGTGTGGTGGTGGTGGTGGTGATGAGTTGTCATTGTCCTTGTTGTTGGTTGTTGGTGGTGGTGGTCTGGTGTCATTGTTCTTGTTATTGTTGTTGTTGTGGTAGTGATGGTGTCATTGTTTTGTGTGTGTATTGTTGGTTGTGGTAGTGATGGTGTCATTGTTCTTGTTATTTTTGGTGGTGGTGGTGGTGATGGTGTCATTGTTCTTGTGTTGTTGTTGGTGGTGGTGGTGGTGATGGAGTCATTGTTCTTGTTATTTTTGTGGTGGTGGTGGTGATGGTGTCATTGTTCTTGTTATTTTTGGTGGTGGTGGTAGTGATGGAGTCATTGTTCTTGTTATTTTTGGTGGTGGTGGTGGTGATGGAGTCATTGTTCTTGTTAATTTTGGTAGTGGTGGTGGTGGTGGTGGTGGTGGTGATGGAGTCATTGTTCTTGTTATTTTGGTGGTGGTGGTGGTGGTGATGGTGTCATTGTTCTTGTTATTTTTGGTGGGGTGGTGGTGATGGTGTCATTGTTCTTGTTATTTTTGGTAGTGGTGGTGGTGATGTGTCATTGTTCTTGTTATTTTTGGTAGTGGTGGTGGTGATGGTGTCATTGTTCTTGTTATTTTGTTGGTGGTGGTGGTGGTGATGGTGTCATTGTTCTTGTTTTTTGGTGGTGGTGGTGTGTGATGGTGTCATTGTTCTTGTTATTTTTGGTGGTGGTGTGGTGTCATTGTTCTTGTTATTTTTGGTGGTGGTGGTGATGGTGATGGTGTTATTGTTCTTGTTATTTTTGGTGGTGGTGGGGTGATGGTGTCATTGTTCTTGTTATTTTGTGTGGTGGTGGTGGTGATGGTGTCATTGTTCTTGTTATTTTGTGTGGTGGTAGTGGTGATGGTGGTGTTGGTGTCATTGTTCTTGTTATGTTTTGGTGGTGGTGGTGTTCATTGTTCTTGTTATTTTTGGTGGTGGTGGTGATGGTGATGGTGTTATTGTTCTTGTTATTTTTGGTGGTGGTGGTGATGGTGATGGTGGTGTTGGTGTCATTGTTCTTGTTATTTTTGGTGTGGTGGTGATGGTGATGGTGGTGGTGGATGTCATTGTTCTTGTTATTTTTGGTGGTGGTGGTGGTGATGGTGTCATTGTTCTTGTTATTTTTGGTGGTGGTGGTGGTGATGGGTCATTGTTCTGTTATTTTTGGTGGTGTGTGGTGGTGTTGGTGTCATTGTTCTTGTTATTTTTGGTGGTGGTGTGGTGATGGTGTGGTGGTGGTGGAGTCATTGTTCTTGTTTTTTTTGGTGGTGGTGGTGGTGGTGGTGATGGTGTCATTGTTCTTGTTATTTTTGGTGGTGGTGGTGGTGGTGTTGTGTCATTGTTCTTGTTATTTTTGGTGGGTGTGTGGTGGTGATGGTGTCATTGTTCTTGTTATTTTGGTGGTGGTGAGTGTGGTTGGTGGTGGATGGTGTCATTGTTCTTGTTTTTTTGGTGTGGTTGGTGGTGGTGTGGTGTCATTGTTCTTGTTATTTTTGGTGGTGGTGGTGGTGGTGTGGTGGTGGTATGGTGTCATTGTTCTTGTTATTGTTGGTGTGGTGTGGTGATGGAGTCATTGTTCTTGTTATTTTGGTATGGTGGTGGTGGTGGTGGTGGTGGTGATGAATCATTGTTCTTGTTATTTTGGTGGTGGTGGTGGTGTATGGTGTCATTGTTCTTGTTATTTTTGGTGGTGGTGGTGGTGATGGTGTCATTGTTCTTGTTATTTTTGGTGTGGTGGTGATGTGTCATTGTTCTGTTATTGTTGGTAGTGGTTGGTGATGGTGTCATTGTTCTTGTTATTTTTGTGTGGTGATGGTGGTGGTGATGGTGTCATTGTTCTTGTTATTTTGGTGTGTGGTGGTGGTGGATGTGGTGATGGTGTTATTGTTCTTGTTTATTTTTGGTGGTGGTGGTGATGGTGTGGTGGTGGTGTGGTGTCATGTGTTTTGTTATTTTTGGTGGTGGTGGTGGTGGTGATGGGTGTCATTGTTCTTGTTATTTTGTGGTGGTGGTGGTGGATGGTGTCATTGTTCTTGTTATTTTTGGTGGTGGTGGTGGTGTGATGGTGTCATTGTTCTTGTTATTTTGGTGGTGGTGATGGTGGTGTGTGGTGTCATTGTTCTTGTTATTTTTGGTGGTGGTGGTGATGGTGATGGTGGTGGTGGTGTCATTGTTCTTGTTTTTTGTGTGGTGGTGTGGTGTGGTGTCATTGTTCTTGTTTTTTTGGTTTGGTGGTGGTGTGTGAGGTGTCATTGTTCTTGTTATTTTTGGTGTGGTGATGGTGATGGGTGTGGTGTCATTGTTCTTGTTATTTTGGTGGTGGTGTGGTGGTGTTGGTGTCATTGTTCTTGTTATTTTTGGTGGTGGTGGTGTGGTGGTGGTGGTGGTAGTGGTGTCATTGTTCTTGTTGTTGTTGTTGGTGGTGGTGGTGGTGGTGTGGTGTCATTGTTCTTGTTGTTGTTGTGGTGGTGGTGGTGGTGGTGTAGTGGTGTCATTGTTTTTGTATGTTGTGGTGGTGGTGGTGGTGTTGGTTTGTGTGGTGGTTGGTGGTGGTAGTGGTGTCATTGTTCTTGTTTTGTTGGTGGTGGTGGTGGTGGTGGTGTCATTGTTCTTGTTGTGGTGTGGTGGTGTAGTGGTGTCATTGTTCTTGTTGTTGTTGTGTGTGTGGTGGTGTGTGTGTGTGTCATTGTTCTTGTTTTTGTTGGTGTGGTGGTGGTGATGGTGTATTGTTCTGTTATTTTTGTGGTGGTGGTGTGGTGGTGGTGAGTGGTGTCATTGTTCTTGTTTTTTTTGGTGGGTGGTGGTGGTGGTGGTGGTGGTGGTTTGGGTCATTGTTCTTGTTGTTTTGTGGTGGTGGTGGTGTGGTGTCATTGTTCTTGTTGTTTCGTGGTGGTGGTGGTGGTGGTGGTGGTGTGTCATGTTCTTGTTTTTTCTGGTGGTGGTGGTGGTGGTGGTGGTGTCATTGTTCTTGTTTTTTGTGTGGTGGTGGTGTCATTGTTCTTGTTGTTTCTGGTGTTGGTGTGTTCATTGTTCTTGTTGTTTCTGGTGGTGGTAGTGGTGGTGTCATTGTTCTTGTTGTTTTGGTGGTGGTGGTGGTGGTGGTGTCATTGTTCTTGTTGTTTTGTGTGTGGTGGTGTATGTTGTGTTATGGTGGTTGGTTTGGTGTCATTGTTCTTGTTTTTCTGTGGTGGTGGTGGTGGTGGTGGTGTCATTGTTCTTGTTGTTTTGTGGTGGTGTGGTGGTGGTGTGGTGTGGTGTCATTGTTCTTGTTTTTGGTGGTGGTGGTGGTGGTGGTGTGGTGTCATTGTTCTTGTTGTTTTGTGGTGGTGGTGGTGGTGGTGTTGGTGTCATTGTTCTTGTTTTTGTGTGTGGTGGTGTGTTGTTGTGTGTGTGGTGGTGGTGGTTGTGGTGTCATTGTTCTTGTTGTTTTGTGTGTGGTGGTGGTGGTCTGTTGTGTTGTTGTGGTTGTCATTGTTCTTGTTGTTTTGGTGGTGGTGGTGCTGTTGTTGTTTTGGGTGGTGTGGTGTCATTGTTCTTGTTGTTTTGTGGTGGTGGTGGTGGTGGTGCATTGTTTTGTTGTGTTCTGGTGGTGGTGGGTGGTGGTGTCATTGTTCTTGTTGTTTTGGTGGTGGTGGTTGTTGTTGTTGGTGGGTGTGTGGTGTCATTGTTCTTGTTGTTTTGGTGGTGGTGGTGGTGGTCATTGTGTCTTGTTGTTGTTTTGTTGGTGGTGGTGGTGTCATGTTCTTGTGTTGTTTTTGTGGTGTGGTGGTGGTGATGGTGTCATGTTTTGTTGTTGTTGTTGTGTGGTGGTGGTGTGGTGGTGTCATTGTTGTTCTTGTTGTTTTTGTGGTGGTGGTTGTGTCATTGTTTGTTCTTGTTTTTTTTGGTGGTGTGGTGGTGGTGTCATGTGTTCTTTTTGTTGTTGTTGGTGGTGGTGGTGTCATTGTTCTTGTTGTTTTTGTGTGGTGGTGGTGGTGGTGTCATTTGTTCTTGTTGTTTTTTGATGTGGTGGTGGTGGTGGTGTCATGTGTTCTGTTGTTTTGTTGTGTGTGGTGGTGGTGGTGTCATTTGTTCTTGTTGTTTTGTGTGGTGGTGGTGGTGTGTCATGTTGTTCTTGTTTGTGTGGTGGTGGTGGTGGTGTGGTGGTGTCATTGTTTTCTTGTTGTTTTGGTGGTGGTGGTGGTGGTGTCATTGTTGTTCTTGTTGTTTTTGAGTGGTGGTGGTGTCATTGTTCTTGTTGTTTTTGTTTGGTGGTGTGGTGGTGTCATTGTTTGTTGTTTTTTATGTGGTGGTGTGGTGATGTCATTGTTCTTGTTGTTTTTGTGTGGTGGTGGTGGGTGGTTCATTGTTCTTTGTTTTGTTGTATGGTGTGGTGCTGTGGTGATGTGTGTGGTTGTTGTTTGTTTGTGTTGTGGTGGTGGTGGTGGTGGTGTGGTGTCATTGTTGTCTTGTGTTTTGGTGGTGGTGGTGGTGTGGTGGGTCATTGTTGTTCTTGTTGTTTTTGGTGGTGGTGGTGGTGGCGTCATTGTTGTTCTTGTTGTTTTTGGTGGTGGTGGTGGTGGTGGTGTCATTGTTGTTCTTGTTGTTTTTGGTGGTGGTGGTGGTGGTGTGGTGGTGGTGGCGTCATTGTTGTTCTTGTTGTTTTTGGTGGTGGTGTGGTGGCGGTGGTGTCATTGTTGTTCTTGTTGTTTTTGGTGGTGGTGTGGTGGTGGTGGTGTCATTGTTGTTCTTGTTGTTTTTGGTGGTGGTGTGGTGGTGGTGGTGGTGTGGTGGTGGTGGTGGTGTCATTGTTGTTCTTGTTGTTTTTGGTGGTGGTGTGGTGGTGGTGGCGTCATTGTTGTTCTTGTTGTTTTTGGTGGTGGTGGTGGTGGTGGTGGCGTCATTGTTGTTCTTGTTGTTTTTGGTGGTGGTGGTGGTGGTGGTGGTGTGGTGGTGGTGGCGTCATTGTTGTTCTTGTTGTTTTTGGTGGTGGTGGTTGTGGTGGTGGTGGTGGTGTGGTGGTGGTGGCGTCATTGTTGTTCTTGTTGTTTTGGTGGTGGTGGTGGGTGGTGGTGGTGGTGTCATTGTTGTTCTGTTGTTTTTTGGTGGTGGTGGTGGTGGTGGTGGGTGGTGCTGTTGTTGTTACTACTGTTCTTGTTGCTGTTGGTGTTGTTGTTGTTGTTTTTGGTGGTGGTTGTGGTGGGTGGTGCTGTTGTTTTTGCTACTGTTCTTGTTGCTGTTGATGTTGGTGTTGTTGTTGTTGGTGGTGGTGGTGGTGGTGGTGGTGGCGTTATTGGTGTTGTTGTTGTTGCTGTTGTTGTTCTTGTTGGTGGTGGTGGTAGTGTGTTGTTGTCGGTACTGTTGTTGTTGTTGGCATTGCTGAAGTTGTTGTTGCTGGTGGTGTGATGGTGGGGTGGTGGTGTCGTTGTGTTGTGTGGTGTGTTGTTGTTTCGTTGTTGTTGTTGTTTGTTGTGAGTGGTGTGCTGTGTGCTTTGTTGTTGTTGTTGTTGTTGTTGTCGTTGTTGTTGTTGTTTTTGGTTGTGGAGGTGGTGGTGCTGTGTGCTGTTGTTGTTGTTGTTGTTGTTGTGTTGTCGTTGTTGTTGTTGTTTTGGTTGTGGAGGTGGTGGTGCTGTGTGCTGTTGTTGTTGTTGGTGGGGTGCGTTGTGTTGTTGCTGTTGTTGTTGTTTGTTGTTGTTTTGTTGTGAGTGTGTGCTGTGTGCTTGTGTTGTGGTGTGTTCGTTGTGTTGTTGTGTTTGTTTTGGTTGGGAGTGGTGGTGCTGTGTGCTGTTGTTGTTGGTGGTGGTGCTGCTGCTTTTGTTGTTGGTGCTGCTGCAGTTATTGCTGTTGTTGCTGCTGTAATTGTTGCTGGTGTTGGTGGTGTTGTTGTTGGTGGTGTCGTTGTTGTTTGTACCGTTGTTGTTGTTTTATTGTTGCTGTTGTTGTTGTTCTTCTTGATGTTGTTGCTGTTGTTTCATTGTTGTTCTTGCTGTGGTTTTTGGTTTTGTTGCTATTTTGTTGTTGTAGCTGCTGCTGTTGTTGTCATTGTTGTTGTTGTCATTGTTTTGTTGTTGTTGCTGTTGCTGTTGCTGTTGTTGTTGTTGATGATGTTGTTGCTTTTTTGTTGCTGCTGGCTGTTGTTGTTGTTGTCATTGTTGTTTTGTTGTTGTTGTTTTTGTTGTTGGTATTGTTGTTTTTGTTGCTGTTGTTGTTGTTCTTGTTGTTGCTGTTGTTTTTGTTGTTGCTCTTGTTGTTGTTGTTGTTGTTTTTGTTGTTGCTCTTGTTGTTGGTGATGGTGTTGCTGTTTGTGTTGCTGTTGTTGTTCATGATGATGATCTTATTGTTGTTACTGTTGTTGTTGTTGTTGTTGTGGCTGTTGTTGTTGTTGTTGCTTGTAATGTTATTGTTGTTGTTAGTGTTGTTATTACTACTGCTTTTGTTGTTGGTGCTGGTGCTGTTTTTGCTGTTGCTCTTGTTATTATTGCTGTAGTAGTAGTGATAGTGGTGGTAATGGTGGTAGTGATGGTGGTGGTCGTGATCGTGATTGTAAACGTGGAGGAATTATTGCTTTCGTTGTTGTAGTTGTTACTGTTGTTGTTGTTGTTGTTGTTGTTGTTGTTGTTGCTGTAGCTGCTGCTATAGTGTATAATTATTGTTTAATTCGATCATGATACTCGTCTGATGATTGGTGGTTGATTGTATTATTTTTGGTATTGTTGTTGTTGTTGTGGCTATTGTTTCTGCTGTCATAGATATTGTTCAGTTCAATACTGATACTAGTGCGATGATGGTGATCGATTGTGTTGTTGTTGTGTCGTTTCTTCTTCTTCTTTTCCTTAACACCATGAAGTCATCGAGGCGCCGCACTGAAAAGCTGTTCACCAGATTTTTCCATCTCTGTCTGTTGTTTGCCAAGGAATGGGTCTCTGCATTATAAGACTGCAAATTGTCGTAAAGTGTGGTGGTGGTTGGTTGTGGTGGTGGTGGGGTATTGTTGTTGTTGTTGTTGCTGTTTGTTTGGGTTGTTATTGTTGTCAATGTCTTCGAAGTTAGAATTGTTGTTATCGTTATTGTTATTCATTTTGGTGGTGGTGATTGTGGTGGCGTATGCAAGCGTTTATTTGTTTGTGTGTGTGTGTGTGTGTGTGGTGTGTGTGTGTGTGTGTGTGTGTGTGTGTGTGTGTGTTGTGTGTGTGTGTGTGTATGCGTGTATGTATGTGTGTGTGTGTGCGTGTGTGTGTATGTGTGTGTGTGCATAAATGTGCGTGCGTGCGTGCGTGCTTTCGTGCGTGTGTATGTGTGTGTGTATTGTGTGTATGTGTGTATGTGTATGTGTGTGTGTATGTGTGTGTGTGTGTGTGTGTGTGTGTGTGTATGTGTGTGTGTTGTGTGTGTGTGTGTGTGTGTGTGTGTGTGTGGTGTGTGTGTGTGTGTGTGTGTCCAAAACAGTGAGTGGCACCCTTACTGGCACAAAGAACGTCGGGGAAGGAGATACTGTATATTCTGTTACATGTTCGGATCCCGACGGCGATGCGGTGAGCTTTAACTTAACCAGCCAGCCACCGAATTCGCCGTTCAAAATCAACCGTGAGTGGGTCTCTCTATCATCATCATCATCATCATCATCATCATCATCATCATCATCATCATCATCATCATCATCATCATCATCATCATCATCATCAAGTGCCCTGCCACATGGCGTTGGCGATCATGGCCCTACAGATGCATCTGTCCCTTGTTGCCGCAAGCACATCTTCCACCCTGTCTGTCCTCAGCCACTCTGCAAGTCCGTCCAATGATTTTTCCCTGGGTCTCCCTGGTGCTCTTTTTCCCTCCAGCTTTCCTGTTGTGACCAGGTGCTCGAATTCCTCCCCTTTCCTCATAAAATGGCCTATAAATGTTGCCTGTCTAGGATAATCAAAACCCTTTGGCACCCTCACCCTGTCTGTCAGCATCCCGCATCGTCAGTCATGAGAGCAAAGCAAAAACTTGTTTGTTTGTTTGTTTGTTTGTTATTGGTTTGTTGTTGTATGACCATCGTATTGAGGTAGTTTCCTTTGTGTTTCCCACTCATCCTCTTTTCCTTTCTCTTTCCTCATCTCTCTATCTCTCTTTCTTCTCTCTTCTTTTCTCTCTCTCTTTCTCTCTCTCTCTTTCTTCTCTTTCTTCTCTCTCTTCTCTCTCTTCTTTCTCTCTCTCTTCTTTCTTCTCTTCTCTCTTCTCTCTCTTTCTCTCTTCTTCTCTTCTCTCTCTTCTCTCTCTCTTTCTCTCTCTTCTTCTCTCTCTCTTTCTTCTCTTCTTTCTCTCTTTCTTTCTCTTTCTTCTCTCTCTCTCTTCTCTTTCTTCTCTCTCTCTCTCTTCTCTCTCTTCTCTCTCTCTCTTCTCTTCTTCTCCTCTTTCTTTCTCTCTTCTTCTCTCTTCTCTGTCTCTCTCTCTTTCTCTCTCTCTCTTTCTCTCTTTCTCTCTCTCTCTCTCTCTTTCTCTCTTTCTTTCTCTCTTTCTTTTCTTTCTCTCTCTCTCTATCTCTCTTTCTATCTCTCTCTGTCTATTCTGTCTCTCTCTCTCTCTCTTTCTCTCTCTTTCTCTCTCTCTTTCTTTCTTTCTCTCTCTCTATCTCTCTTTCTATCTCTTTCTCTCTCTCTCTCTTTCTCTCTCTCTCTCTCTCTCTTTCTCTCTTTCTCTCTCTTCTCTCTCTTTCTCTCTTTCTCTCTCTCTTTCTTTCTCTCTCTCTCTCTCTCTCTCTCTCTATCTCTCTTTCTCTCTCTATCTCTCTTTCTATCTCTCTCTCTGTCTCTGTCTGTCTGTCTCTCTCTCTCTCCCCTCTCTCTCTTTCTCTCTTTATTTATATTTTTGTCCCATTTTGCACTCCATCATAATGGCCATACAAGCTGGGACAGTTTGTTTTTTTTAACGATGCGATTATGATGATGACGATGATGATGATGACGATGATTATGATGACGATGAGGATAATTACGCTGCTATGAAATTCCATGTAGAAGGGAGACCGTGTGACTTTACGCTTATTATTAATATATATACAAAATCAACCGTGAGTGGGTCTGTCTATCATCATCATCATCATCATCATCATCATCATCATTATCATCATCAAGTGCCCTGGCGTCAACCTGCTCCGACAGATACAAACACTTGCGAATTTGAGCAACTCCTTCATTGAAGCTTCCCTGAAGTGGATGAGACTCGACTGTGTGTGGTCCCAGTCTTTCCAATGAGCCCATAGCACTGTCAACTCTCGGAAGGAGCCGGTTTGGGCGAAAAATCCCTCAATGTTTTTGAAGGGGATGATGGGGATTCGAACCCACAACTTTGCAATCGGTAGTCTGTTTCACTGCACTTTTTAAGAAGACAGGGGCTATAGAATGCAAACTCCGTCGCACAATCAGTTTGATGAGTCATGTAACAAAAATGTAAACATAGATACACACATGCACATGCGTGTATGTTTGTATGTGTGTGTGTGTGTGAACGGTATGGTGTTTATGTGTGTTTGTGAGTGTGTCTGTATGTGTGTGTGTGTGTGTCTGTGTGTGTGTGTGTGTGTGCGTGCGTGTGTGAGTGTGTATGTATGTGTGTATGTGTGTGTTCGTGTGTGTATGTGTGTGTGTGTGTGTGTTTATTTGCGTTTATGTGTTTGTGTGTGTGTGTGTGTGTGTGTACGTGCGTGCATGTGTGTGTGTGTGTGTGTGTGTGCGTGTGTGTGTGCGTGCGTGTGTGCGTGTGTATGTATGTGTGTGTATGTGTGTGTGTGCGTGTTTATATGCGTTTACATGTTTGTGTGTTCCTTGATTTGTGTGTGTGTGTGTGTGTGTGTGTGTTGTGTGTGTGTGTGTGTACGTGCGTGCATGTGTGTGTGTGTGTGTGTGTGAGTGTGTGTCTGTGTGTATGTGTGTGTTCGTGTGTGTATGTGTGTGTGTGTGTGTGTGTGCGTGCGTGTGTGCGTGTATATGCATGTGTGTGTGTGTGTGTGTGTTCGTGTGTATGTGTGTGTGTGTGTGTGTTTATATGCGTTCACATGTTTGTGTGTATGTGTGTGTATGCGTGCGTGCGTGCGTGCGAACGTGTGCCTGTAGCCAGCGGAAAAATCACAGCCACTCAAGACCTCAGGCCGTTTTGCTTACGGGCAGTGGACTTCGAAGTCTGGTGCAAAGACCGGTATCACCCTGCTGTAGGTCCGGTGTCGATCAATCTAGAACTCAGTGGTAAGCTCACACTTCTCTCTCTGTCTGTCTCTGTCTGTCTCTCTGTCTCTCTCTTTATATATGTCTGTCTGTATCGCTCTCTCTGTCTGTCTGTCTGTCTCTGTCTGTCTGTCTGTCGTCTCTCTCTCTATCTGTCTGTCTGTCTGTCTCTCTGTCTCAATCTGTCTCCCTCTGTCTCTCTCTATCTGTCTGTCTGTTTGTCTCTGTGTCTCAGTCTGTTTGTCTGCCTGTCTGTCTCTCTCTCTGTCTCTCTGTGTCTCTGTCTCTCTGTGTCTCTCTCTATGTCTCGGTCTGTTTCTTTCTCTCTCTGTCTCTGTCTGTCTGTCTGTCTCTCTCTCTCTCTCTCTCTCTCTCTCTCTCTCTCTCTCCTCTCTGTATCTGTCTCTTTCTGTCTTTCTGTGTATCTCTCTGTCACTCTCTGTCCTCTGTGTTTCTGTTTGTCTCTCTCTGTCTTTGTATCTCTTATATAATTTGTCTCTGTTTCTCTGTCTGTCTGTCTGTCTGTCTGTCTGTCTGTCTGTCTCTGTTTCTGTTTCTGTTTCTGTCTGTCTCTGTCTTTCTGTCTCTGTCTCTGTCTCAGTCTCTCTCTCTCTCTCTCTTGATATAATTTTTCTAACTTTCAAAAATGTTTTTCATGTTATAGTAACATGTAAACACAAGAACAAAAGCGTATATGAAACAAACAGGCATATTCACACATAAGTGCACATCGGTGTAGATAAACATAAATATCCGCATGCATCAACATTTTTTCCATGTTACAATGGCATACAAATACAGCAACAAAATCGTATATGTATCAAACAGGCATATTCACAGGCGTCATCAATCATCATCATCATCATCATCATCATCATCATCATCATATTATTGTTATGTTATTATTATTATATTATTATTATTATTATTGTTATAATTATTATTATTATATTATTATTATTATTATTAGTATTATTATCATCATTATTATATTATCATTATTATTATCATCATTATTATTTGGGTGACATATTGTCTGCCAACCTCAGCGACCGTGTCAACCTTCGACGTGGACAAGGCAGAACCCTGACTCTGAAGGCTGATGTTACGAATGATCTTGACCTCCTCGGCGTTTCCCCAGCAATTGTCATGAACATGAACAGCATCCAATTTTCACATTTGATTGGTTCGCTCTAATTTGCTGAGCGTTGAATATATATATATATCAATTTTCATTGCACTTCCAAAGAAGACAGGGGCTATAGAATGCGAACTCCGTCGCACAATCAGTTTGATGAGTCATGTAACAAAAATCCTGTTAAGAATAATCACGATGAGGACAAGGAATAGAATCAAAAGAGAAATAGCATATGAACAGTGTGGATTTGTGAAGGGGAAAGGAACTATTAATGCCATATACATCCTAAGAACTATCATAGAGAGGTCAGTTGAGATGAATAAGGATTTGTATTTATGCTTTGTTGACTATACCAAGGCTTTCGATCGGGTATGGCATGAAGAATTGATCAACCAACTGGAGAGACTCAATGTCGATGGAAAAGATCTACGAATAATCAGGAATATCTACTGGGAACAAACAGCTGCAATGAGAATAGAAAACAATATAAGCTCTTTTCAAAACATCAAAAGAGGAGTCAGACAGGGTTGTGTTTTATCACCTGATCTGTTTTCACTATATAGCGAAAACATCATGAGAAACCTAGAAGAAGACCCTGGATTAAAGGTTGGAGGGAAAATGATAAACAACATTCGGTACGCAGATGACACCGTGCTAATTGCAGAAAATGAAAGGGACCTACAAAACCTTGTGAATATACTAGAAACAGAAAGCAAAGGTAAGGGGTTGGAGCTAAACAGCAGGAAGACTGAAGTCATGGTGATCAGTAAAAAACATGAAATCCCCTCCTGCAAAATAACAGCAAATGGCACAACCTTGACACAGGTTAATAAGTTCAAATACCTGGGAACGGTCATTTCATCAGACGGCAGATGCACATCGGAAATAGCTGGCAGAATCGGCCAAGCCAAAACAGCATTCAAGAAGATGACAAGCATTCTTACCAACAAATGCCTATCAATTAACATCAGAAAGAAAGTCTTTGAGTGTTATATAGAACCAATACTGTTGTACGGATGCGAGGCGTGGACAGTCAGCAAGCAAAGCCAGAGCAGGATTGAGGCAGCCGAGATGTGGTTTCTCAGAAGAATGTTGAGAGTACCATGGATAGCAAAGAAAACAAACGAGACAGTCTTGATGGAGGCAGACACAAGTCGATCACTGATAAAGAAGATTAGGAAAAGACAAGCAACATTTATAGGCCATTTTATGAGGAAGGGGGATTTGGAGCACCTGGTCACAATGGGAAAGCTGGAGGGAAAGAGAGCACCGGGTAGACTCAGGGAGAGAATGCTGGACGGACTTGCAGAGTGGCTGGGGATGAAGAGGTGGGGGAGATGCTGGGTGCAACGAGAGATAGAGATGGTTGGAAGTCCATGGTCGCCAACGCCATGCGGCAGGGCACCTGATGATGATGATGGTGTGTATATATATATATATATATATATATATATATATTATTATTATTATTATTATCATCATCATTATTATTATTATTGTTATTCAAGATAATGATAAGCATAACGATAATAACGTTAATGGCCGTTTCCCCCCAGGGGCCAACCAGCGACCACGGATCTTCGGTTTGAATTACCAGACGGTGGTACCTGAGGACACACCTGTGAAGACTGTTTTGGCTGAGTTCTCCGTTCAAGATGACGACGCCACCACTTGTCAGTTCGACCCTTCCACCAATTCCCACTATTTCACACTGAGCTGTGAGCAGGCATACTTATGGTTATAGACTTTTGGTGGTTTTGTGTGTGTGTGTGTTTGTGTGTTTTATTGTGTGTGTGTGTGTGTGTGTGTGTGTGTGTGTGGTGTGTTGTGTGTGTTGTGTGTTGTGTGTGTTGTGTGTGTGTGTGTTTTGTGTGTTGTGTCTTGTGTGTGTGTTGTGTGTGTGTGTGTGTGTGTGTGTGTTGTGTGTGTGTGGTGTGTGTGTTGTGTGTGTGTGTGTGGTGTTGTTGGTGTGTGTGTGTGTGTGTGTGTGTGTGTGTGTGTGTGTGTGTGTGTGTGTGTGTGGTTGTGTGTGTGTGTGTGGTGTGTGTGTGTGGTGTTGTGTGTGTGTTGTGTGTTGTGTGTGTGTGTGTGTGTGTGTTGTGTGTGTGTGTTGTGTGTGTGTGTGTGTGTGTTGTGGGTGTGTGTGTGTGTTGTGTGTGTGTGTGTGTGTGTGTGTGTGTTGTGTGTGTGTGTGTGTGTGTGTGTGTGTGTGTGTGTGTTGTGTGTGGTGTGTGTGTTGTGTTGTGTGTGTGTGTGTGTTGTGTGTGTGTGTGTGTGTGTGTGTGTGTGTGTGTGTGTGTGTGTGTGTGTGTGTGTGTGTGTGTGTGTGTGTGTGTGTTGTGTGTGTGTGTGTGTGTGTGTGTGTGTGTGTGTGTGTGTGTGTGTGTGTGTGTGTGTGTGTGTGTGTGTGTGTTGTTGTTTGTCTGTGTGTATGGTGTTGTGTTGTGTTGTGTGTGTTGTTGTATGTGTGTTTGAGTGTTGTGTGTGTGTGTGTGTGTGTGTGTGTGTGTGTGTGTGTGTGTGTGTGTGTGTGTGTGTGTGTGTGTGTGTGTGTGTGTGTGTGTTGTGTGTGAGTGTGTTGTGTTGTTTTGTGTGTGTGTGTTGTGTGTGTGTGTTTGTGTGTGTGTGTTGTGTGTGTGTGTGTGTGTGTGTGTGTGTGTGTGTGTGTGTGTGTGTGTGTGTGTGTATGTATGTGTGTGTGTATGTGTGTGTGTGTGTGTGTGTGTGTGTGTGTGTTGTGTGTGTTGTGTTGTGTGTGCTCTGTGTGTGTGTGTGTGTGTGTGTGTTGTGTGTGTGTGTGTGTGTGTATTGTGTTGTGATGTGTGTGTGTATGTGTATGTGTGTGTGTGTGTGTGTGTGTGTGTGTGTGTGTGTGTGTGTGTGTGTGTGTGTGTGTGTGTGTGTGTGTGTGTGTGTGTTGTGTGTGTGTGTTTGCTTGTTTGTTTGTTTTCTTTTCTTTTCTCTGCTTTGTTTTGTCTGTTTGTTTTAGTTTGTGTGTTTGTTTGTTTGTTTGTTTGTTGTTTGTTTGTTTGTTTGTTGTTTGTTTCTTTTCTTTCTTTCTTTCTTTTTAAGCCTGCTAGTAGCACACTTGCCATTCTAATGGCTTACGTTTGAGAGTCACAGGACAAACCGGAATCCTGGGAATTTCAGGGATTTTCTGAATCATCACCACCACCATCACCACCACCATCACCACCAACACCACCACAATCATCACCACCATCATCATCATCATCATCATCATGTGCCTTGCAGCATGGCATTGGCGATCATATCCCTCCACACCAATCTATCTTCTGTCGCTGCAAGTACATCTCCTACCCTTTCCGCTACCATCCACTCTGCAAAACTGTCCAACATGTTCTCCCTGGGTCTACCTGGTGCTCTCCCCCCCCCCCCCAGCTTTCTCGTTGTGACTAGGTGCTTAAAGATCTCTTGCCTCCATAAAATGTCCTATAAACGTTGCTTGCCTCTTCCTAATCTTCTTCAGTAGTGCTCTTTTTTGTGTTTTGCTTTTTTCAGGACTGTCTCGTTTGTTTTCTTCGCCGTCTCTGGAACTTTGAACATTCTTCTTAGAAACCACATTTCTACTGCCTCAATCTTGTTCTGACTTTGCTTAGTGATTGTCCAAGCTTCGCATCCTTAGGGATTTTTCTGAAAATAAGCTGGAATGCTACTTGTCTAAAACAAAAGGCGAAGTATTCTTCCTTTACATACTGATTTTTTTTTTTTGTCTAAACGTCTGTGACGCCCCAGTGGTGTTATTCCAAAGCTGCTCGTTTCCAGATCAAACAATGAGAGAATATGTTGCCTGAACGTAGGGTTTGATAATAGGCCAATCTCAAAACTCCACTGTTTTATTATTTCCTCAAGGAACAACAACAACACAACAACAACAAAGTAAAAAAAAAACTTACAAAACAAGAACTCATACTATAACATGAGCAAAAGAACATCACCTACATGTACATATCGTCTAACATCACTCTTAGTGAAAACGATGTTAAATCAAAGAACAAACGAACCACCTACATCTTTTGCGAAAAATGAGATTAAGCTTTAAAAGAACAAAGCAGAATCACAGGTTCCAGTTTGTACAAAGGAAAAGATTCCATTTCTTCCTAGTAAAAACGTATGTTTCAGTTTCTTTTATACCAGGACATTCGGATTTTCAAGGATTCCTAGGTTCAAGTGACAAATTTATGATTATAGACATGAGTACGTTGCTTTAGATAGGTGATCAAACGTATAACGTATAATATGCTCTCTATAACTTTCCATTGCTTTTCTTCTTTTTCCCCATGTGTGTGTGTGTGTGTGTGCGTGCGTGCGTGCGTGCGTGCGTGCGTGCGTGCGTGCGTGCGTGCGTGTGCGTGCGTATGTGTCTTTTCAGTGCTTAGATTTGATTTTTATCAAGATTTTGCGCTATATAAATATTGTAATTATTATTGTTATTATTATTATTATTATTATTATTATTATTATTATTATTATTATTATTATTATTATTATTATTATTATTATATTGTTGTTGTTGTTGTTATTATTATTATTATTATAACATGTTACTAGACTTGTGAATGTGTTGGACTCGTAAACCTCGTGAATGTTTTGTGCATGTAAACCTTGTGAATGTTTTGTACATGTAAATCTTGTGAATGTTTTGTACATGTAAATCTTGAGAATGTTTTGGACATGTAAATCTTGTGAACGTTTTTGGACATGTAAACCTTGTGAATGTTTTGTACATGTAAATCTTGTGAATGTTTCGGATATGTAAATCTTGTGAATGTTTTGGACATGTAAATCTTGTGAATGTTTTGGACATGTAAATCTTGTGAATGTTTTGGACATGTAAATCTTGTGAATGTTTTGGACATGTAAATCTTGTGAATGTTTTGGACATGTAAATCTTGTGAATGTTTTGGACATGTAAACCTTGTGACTGTTTTTGGACATGTAAAGTTTGTGACTGTTTTTGGACATGTAAATCTTGTGACTGTTTTTGGACATGTAAAGCTTGTAAATGTTTTTGGACATGTAAACCTTGTGAATATATTTTTGGACATGTAAATCTTGTGACTGTTTTGGACATGTAAACCTTGTGACTATTTTGGACATGTAAACCTTTTGAATGTGTCTAGACCTATAAACCTTGTGAATATTTTTTTTTAAACTTGCAAAGCTTGTGAAATGTTTGGACTTATAAACCGTTTGAGTGTTTTTAGACTAGTAAACCTTGTCATGTTTTTGGACAAGTAAACCGTGAAAATTGTTGGACTTATAACCTTTTGAATGTTTTTAGACTTTAGACTTGTAAGCCTTGTGAATGTTCTTAGACTTTGAATGTTTTTGCACTTTTGAACATTGTAAAAATTTCGAACATGTAAACCTTGTGAATACTTATAGACTTTGAATGTATTTGGACTTGTAAACCTTATGAAAATTTCGGACATGTAAAGCTTGTGAATGTCTGTGGACTTGTAAACCTTGTGAATATTTTGGACTTGTAAACCTTGTGAATATTTTGGACTTGTAAACCTTGAGAATGTTTTGGACTTGTAAACCTTGTGAATGCTTTTTTGGCTTGTAAACCTTGTGAACGTTTTTAGACTTATAGACCTCGTGAATATTTTGGGACATCTAAACCTTATGAATGCATTTTTGACTTGTAACCCTTGTGAAGGTTTTTAGACTTAAAAACGTTGTGAATATTTGGGACTTGTAAACCTTGTGAATGTATTGGACTTGTAAACCTTGTGAATGTATTGGACTTGTACACCTTGTGAATGTATTGGACTTGTAAACCTTGTGAATGTATTGGACTTGTAAACCTTGTGAATGTATTGGACTTGTAAACCTTGTGAATGTTCTGGACTTGTAAACCTTGTGAATGCATTGGACTAGTAAACCTTGTGAATGTATTGGACTTGTAAACCTTGTGAATGTTCTGGACTTGTAAACCTTTTGAATGCTTTTAGACTTTCAATGTCTTTGGACTTGTACACCTTGTGAATGTCTTTTGGACTTGTACACATGCTCTATGAGTATACAGTCTTTAAATTATAGATATTTGCGGACAGTGTGTTTTCTTTTGTTGTCACTGTTTTTGTCCCATTTTTGTTCTTTGTGGCTTTCGCTTGCTTTGGTTTGCATTGGTTTGTTTGTTTGTTTGTTTGTTTGTTTGTTTGTTTGTTTGTTTGTTGTTACTTTCTTTTAGTTTGGAGTTGGCAAATGTTATTTGGATCTGATCTTGCGTATCATTTGATCTGAACGATTTTTTTTGTCAAACAGCGAATCCCTGGGAAGTTCGAGTCGAAAATCCTCTGGACTACGAAAACTCGGACACACACGATTTTAACATCACCGTGACGTGTACTGACAATTACTGTAAATCCTCAGTGCATTATCTTCACGTCATAATCACCGACGTCAACGAACAAATCATTTTGCTTCCTGCAAACCTCACTTTGAGTACTGTGGAAAACCAATTTGTGAGTAGAACTTTTTTGTTTTTGTTGTTGTTGTTTTTTTTTGTGTTTTTTTTTCGTTTGGTCGGTTGTTGTTTTTTTTGTGTGTGTTTTTTGTTTGGTTTTTTTTTGTTTTTTTTGTTTTTTTTGGGGGGGGTTGTTTTTGTTTGTTTGTTTTCCTGTATGTGATTTTTTGTTTTGTTTTGTTTTTTCGTTCTGAGGTTTGAAGTTGGAGTTTGGAGTTTTGTCCAGCAGGGATTCATCGTACATCCCATATGCAATCCAACCAAATCTGACATGACTGTCTGGCAAACACCTTAATCCTGCGCAAAAGAAAAGAAACTTCGTGCGCTGGCAAGACCTTGACATGGTGAGGGGAGGGAGGGTAGGGCGATACTTTTTTTCTGACACTGGTGCCACAACTCTCAATTGTGGATGGAACTCCATAGCACCATGATGATCATCCTCATCGACATCGCCATCATCATACAGTACAAACTGTGCCAGCTTCTGCTGCCATTAAGGTGGCGTAGAAAATAGGACGTAGGAAAAGAAAGGTGGGCACGAAGGTAACTTCCTTGAGTGCGGTGATTCTTTAAAAAAAAAGAAAAAATATTCACGCATCCTATCTACCAGCTGCAAACCTTAACCATTTCACTCTCTCACCCTATTCACCAGCTTCCTGTGGGAAGCTGGTGGACAGAGTGAGGGCGTGAGAGGGTTGGGTTTTAAGCAGGCAGTTGGCGGATAGGGTGAGGGAGTGAAAGGGTTAAGTTTTTGCTTTGCTGTCATAGCTGACAATGCAGGAAGCTGGCGGAGTGGGTAAAGGAGTCAAAGGGTTGAGATGGGCGATGAAGAAGCCAACTTTTGGTGTTGACAGAGCAGGGATCAAAGCCGAGACATAATAATTATGTTGAGTTCGTGACTGTATCAAAAACATTTGGAGTTTGTTCAAGAATATTTAATCTTCAAATTACATGTACATGCATTCAGCACTTTATAATTCAATCGGAAAATGTATTTAAAATGCCTTTTAACCAGATAACGGCATGCTTTTTGTGTCAGAAAAAGGGATATATAAACTTAAATAACAAGACAATTACAGTAGATTTTCACACCAATTTTTGTGTGCTATTGTGGCATGATGTGTTTTACCATGGTACAAAATTTGGTAAAGATTGGAGAAGTACAAATACCTGTTGCTAAGGTAAAACTTCACTGAAGTGGTGAAAATGTTAAACTTGATTTTCTCCAAATGGCCCTTTGCTATGTTGCACACTTCAAACG
>JAPXFY010000027.1:9007911-9022911 GCA_030674185.1 Monoplex corrugatus | reverse complement strand
TGTAGTTTTGTTGTCATTGTTGTAGTT
Source organism: Monoplex corrugatus (assembly GCA_030674185.1). Lineage (NCBI taxonomy): Eukaryota > Metazoa > Mollusca > Gastropoda > Littorinimorpha > Ranellidae > Monoplex > Monoplex corrugatus. Next base: position 9,022,884 of record JAPXFY010000027.1, on the reverse strand, counting down.
GTTGTTATCATCGTTGTTGTTGTTTTTGTTGTAGTTGTTTTTGTCGTTGTTGTAGTAGTATCAATTGCTGTTGTTGTCGTTGTTGTAGTAGTAGCAGTTATTATTTTAGCTGTTGTTGTTGGTGGTGGTGGTGGTGTTGTTGGTGTTGTAGTTGCTGTTGTTGTTGTAATTATTGTTGGTTGTCCTTGTTGTAGAAGTAGTTTTTGTTGTCGTCGTCGTTGTTGTAATTGTAGTTGTTGTTGTTATTGTTGTCCTTGTTGCTGCTGCAGTCGTTGTTATTGTTGTTGTTGTTGTTCTTGTTGTAGTAGTTGTTGTTCTTGTCGGTGTTGTTGTTGTAATTGCTTTTGTTTTTGTTGTTGCTGTTGTTGTTGTTGTCGTTGTTGTTGTTGTTGTTGTGTTATTGTTGTTGCTGCTGCTACTGCTGCTGCTACTGCTGCTGCTACTGCTGCTGCTGCTGTTGTTGTTTTTGTGGCTGCTGTTGCTACTGTTGCTGCTGCTGCTGTTGTTGTTGTTGTTGTTGTCGTTATTGTTGTTGCTGTTGCTGCTGCTGCTACTGCTGCTGTTGCTGCTGTTGTTGTTGCTGCTGTTGCTACTGCTGCTGCTGCTGCTATTGTTGTTGTTGTTGCTGCTGCTGTTGTTGCTGTTGCTGTTGTTGTTGTTGTTGTTGTTGTTGTATTGCTGCTGTTGCTGCTACTGCTGTTGTTGTCGTTGTTGTTGTTGAAGTTGTTGTTATTGTTGTTGTTGCATTTTTGTTGTCATTGTTGTAGTTGTTGCTGCTGTTGTTGTTGTTGTATTTGTTGTTGTAGTTGCTGTTGTTGCTGTTGCTGTTGTGGTAGTTTTGTTGTCATTGTTGTAGTTGTTGTTATCATCGTTGTTGTTGTTGTTGTAGTTGTTTTTGTCGTTGTTGTAGTAGTATCAGTTGCTGTTGTTGTCGTTGTTGTAGTAGTAGCAGTTATTATTTTAGCTGTTGTTGGTGGTGGTGGTGGTGGTGTTGTTGGTGTTGTAGTTGCTGTTGTTGTTGTAATTATTGTTGGTTGTCCTTGTTGTAGAAGTACGTTTTGTTGTCGTCGTCGTTGTTGTAGTTGTAGTTGTTGTTGTTGTTATTGTCGTCCTTGTTGCTGCTGCTGCCGTTGTTATTGTTGTTGTTCTTGTTCTTGTTGTAGTAGTTGTTGTTCTTGTCGGTGTTGTTGTTGTAATTGATTTTGTTTTTGCTGTTGTTGTTGTTGCTGTAGTTCTTGTCGTTGTTGCTGTTGTCACTGTTGCTGTGGTTATTTGTAGTTGTTATTGTCGGTGTTGTAGTCGTTGCTGTTGTAGTTGTTGTCGTTGTAGTTGTTGTTGTCGGTGGTGGTGGTGTTGGTGTTGGTATTGTCGTTGTTGTTGTTTTCTGCACTATCTTCTTCAATGTCTCTTTGGTCACTACACCCACGCCACCCATTTTAGCTCTCCAAACACCTCGAAACCCATCGAAACTGAGGCCATCATGAAAGCAGAAGAGTGGCAGAATGATTCAGACGTTCGCCTGCCAATAACTAAACTCAAGGTTCCAAGTTCGTTTCACGTAGAGGCCTCGACTTTTCTCCTCTGTTTGACCGGAAAATCAAACTGAACGTCTAGTCCTTCGGAAGGGGACTAAAAGCGAGTCGGACCCTTGTGCACGCTAAAGATCCCACGACAGTTGAAAATTGTCAAAAGCAGGGCATTGGGCCTGGTATGAAACACTGGAGAGATGGGTTGATTGTCCAGGTCCCTTCCCATGAAGGTTTATTAGCCTTCTTGCAATTTTGAAGTCTTGGTAAAAAAAATAAAATTGAGAGGCGCTGCACTGCGGCGACGAGCTCTCAAAGTGGAGAACAGCCCGAGTTTCACGTGGTAAATGCATCGTAACGATGTGTTCCGAATGTACATACCTTCCAAAGAAGCTAAATCTGATGGTCAAAATTGAACAGTATAATGCCAAATAAAACTTTCACTCGTCCATTTTTAATGCTCAGTGGAACAACCATATGTGACCTCCCACCACGAAATCAGTCTTAACTCGCAGTCAGTCGAACAGCACTAGGAGCTGAAAAGGTGACTGAGGGTCTGTCTGGGGTGTTTTGACTTTTTCTCAAAATTGATTTTTGTACATGTAGACTGTAATCTATTCCTCGCAGAATTTTTTTGTCGTTGAAAATATATCATTAATCAATTTGAAATGGTATTTTAATGCACTCATCGCAGCAGAAAGAACGCAATTTCCTACCAAAAGTACCTATTTTGTCTCTTATTATGAACCATAGCCTGTACAGTAACCCCACTTGTAATATACTGTCGGGAAGCTCTTTGGTCCACCTTTCAGATAATGACAGCTAAAATTAGAAATAAACCGGTTAAAGCCACCAAATAAAGAAATTTCAAGGAAAATGTGTAGGACAGCACACAAAAACTTTAGAGGCCGTTTTCTCAAAATGGCCGTCATACAACTTAATGACTTTAAACATACATAACTTGTACATTTTTTGAGTACAAGCTTTATTCAAGTACCAAAATAATCAGCAGAATGTACACTTTCCAGTGATATGTATATCTCAAAATACCCAAAATGTTAGTTAAGACTGATTTCGTTCTGGCAGGCCACATATGCCAATGTTTTCCCCCGTAGAAGACTTGTTTGTTCTTCATGACATGTTTTGTCTTTATCTTGATGCACACAATAAAACCTTCATTGTGTAGAATATTGTCATGTATGTTTTGTCTTTATCTTGATGCACACAATAAAACCTTCATTGTGTAGAATGTTGTCATGTATGTTTTGTATTTTATCTTGATGCACACAATAAAACCTTCATTGTGTAGAATATTGTCATGTATGTTTTGTCTTTTATCTTGATGCACACAATAAAACCTTCATTGTGTAGAATATTGTCATGTATGTTTTGTCTTTATCTTGATGCACACAATAAAACCTTCATTGTGTAGAATATTGTCATGTATGTTTTGTCTTTATCTTGATGCACACAATAAAACCTTCATTGTGTAGAATATTGTCATGTATGTTTTGTATTTATTGTATGTCACACAATAACAAACTTATTGTGTAGTTAAGTCATTTCTGTATATTTGTCTTATTTGATGTCACACAGAAAACGCTTCAGTTGAGTAAAATATATGTTCAATGTTAGTTTTGTCATTTTAAACCCTTTATGCACACAAAAGCCTTCATATGTAGAAGTTGTCTTGGATCTTGATGCACACAATAAAACCTTCATTGTGTAGAATATTGTCATGTATGTTTTGTCTTTATCTTGATGCACACAATAAAACCTTCATTGTGTAGAATATTGTCATGTATGTTTTGTCTTTATCTTGATGCACACAATAAAACCTTCATTGTGTAGAATATTGTCATGTATGTTTTGTATTGTATAGGTTGTTTATACATGAACAAGACTTGTTTTGTGTGCAGGTTGACGTCATTTCTGTACCACATTGGTCGTTAATGTTCCATTGTCATACAGCAGAACGATATAGTGTGAGATAAAAATCATGAAAGGATGTTGACATATGCTTAGATCTTGATGTTCATTTTTGAACCTCTAATGTACCAGCAAATGCCTGTCAATCAACATCAGGAAGAGAGTTCTTGAATGTTATATACAACCAATACTGTCGTACGGATGCGAGGCGTGGACAGTCAACAAACAAAGCCAGAACAAGATTGAGGCAGCCGAGATGTGGTTTCTAAGAAGAATGTTGAGAGTTCCATGGACAGCAAAGAAAACAAACGAGACAGTCTTGATGAAGGCAGACACAAGTAGATCACATAAGGAAGATAAGAAAAGACAGGCAACATTTATAGGCCATTTTATGAGGAAGGGGGATTTGAGCACCTGTCACAACGGGAAAGCTGGAGGGAAGGAGAGCACCGGGTAGACCCAGGGAGAAAATGCTGGACGGACTTGCAGAGTGGCTGGGGACGAGGGGGTGGGGGAGATGCTAGGGGCAACGAGAGATAGAGACATATGGAAGACCATGATCGCCAACGCAATGCAGCAGGGCACATGACGATGATGATGAATGTATCAAATGTCATTATGTGTGTCTGTCTGCTGTATGGAGTCCGTATGTCGGCGATGTCTTTTCATATGTGCATATTTTTTGTTGTTTTTTCGATGCCGTATTGCATGTTTGAAAGAAAACACCAGGTAGGCCAGGAAGAAAATACTGGACGGACGTGCAGGATGGCTGAGGACAGACAGGGTGGAAGATGTACTTGCAGCGACAAGGGATAGATATATATGGAGGACCATGATCGTCAACACCATGTGACACGGCACATGATGATGATGATTGTATGTTTGGGTATCCGTTTGATGTGGAGGTAAACAGTGAATTGAAAAAAAAAATGTTTATTAAAATACTGTCTTTCGTCACTAAATTCTTGTTTATCTGAATCTGATAGGCAACAACCATACGGTCTTCAACAGCGACAGCGATGGGCCCATTATAGTCAACGCCACCGGTAGCATCATAGCTGGGAACGGAATCCAGGGAGGCACCGATTACGAGGTGAACGTGCGAGCCACGGATTCTGGCAGAGGACCTGAAGGTCCCTTGACGTCGCTGAATGAGGCCAAAATCGTTGTTATTGTTACGGTGAGGATTGCAAAATCGGTATCAGAGTCAGAATCAGAATCTTATTTAGTGAGGCTAAACAGAACAGCAGGTAGACCCAGGGAGAAATGATTAGACGGACTTGCAGGGTGGCTGAAGACAGAGAGGGTGGAAGATGTACTTGCGGCAACAAGGGATAAGTACATACGGAGGGCCATGATCGCCAACGCCATGTGGCAGGGCACATGATGATGATGATAAAGGCCAAAGCCCCTTTGAATGGGTGTGAACGCATTATAAACATTTTACAAACACAGAATATAATACATAGTCGTTCTTGGATAATGCATACTTCAAATATTTTTGAAATAATTACAATATAGGACCCGCAGTCAAACCTTCAATAATACAATAGGAATACAGAATAGGTTTAACAGACATACATCACAAGAATTTAACTTTATGATAAGGCAAACTGTCTTCTTTTAAAAGCTTTATAGAGGTATGTTGCCAAATTTCTAATTGTATATGCATTTTTTTAAGCCATGAGCATTGTTAACCTGAAATCATTTGGTTTATAGTAGTACTTTGGTTGAATTAGCAGGCGTCTCAGATCCTCAAGGGCTGACAACAGAATAAAGTGATTTTCATTTTCAGTAACACTTTGACATAATGGGCATTTCATTGGTCTTTAATACGTCTTTTATATCTGAATCTATGCACTGATAAGTCGGACATCATCATCATCATCAGGTACCCTGCCTCTTGGCGTTGGCGACCATGGACTTCCAGCCATCTCTATCTCTCGTTGCCCCCAGCATCTCCCCCACCCTCCTCATCCCCAGCCACTCTGCAAGTCCGTCCAGCATTCTCTTCCTGGGTCTACCTGGTGCTCTCTTTCCCTCCAGCTTTCCCGTTGTGACCAGGTGCTCCAAATCCCCCTTCCTCATAAAATGGCTTATAAATGTTGCCTGTCTTTTCCTAATCTTCCTTATGAGGATCTACTTGTGTCTGCCTCCATCAAGACTGTCTCTTTTGTTTTCTTTGTTGTCCATGGAACTCTCAACATTCTTCTGAGAAACTACAGCTGCTCAATCTTGCTCTGGCTTTGCTTGCTGACTGTCCACACGCCTCGCATCCGTACAACAGTATTGGTTCTATATAACATTCAAGGATTCTCTTTCTGATGTTAATTGATAGGCATGTGTTGGTAAGAATGCTTGTCATCTTCTTGAGTGCTGTTTTGGCTTGACCGATTCTGCCAGCTATTTCCGATGTGCTTCTGCCGTCTGATGAAATGACCGTTCCCAGGTATTTGAACTTATTAACCTGTGTCAAGGTTGTGCCATTTGCTTTTATTTTGCATGAGGGGATTTCATGTTTTTTACTGATCACCATGACTTCAGTCTTCCTGCTGTTTAGTTCCAGCCCCTTACCTTTGCTTTCTATTTCAAGTATATTCACAAGGTTGTTTTAGTTCCAACCCCTTACCTTTGCTTTCTATTTCTAGTATATTCACAAGGTTTTGTAGGTCGCTTTCATTTTCTGCAATCAGCACGGTGTCATCTGCGTACCGAATATTGTTTATCATTTTCCCTCCAACCTTTAATCCAGGGTCTTCTTCTAGGTTTCTCATGATGTTTTCGCTATATAGTGAAAACAGATCTGGTGACAAAGTCGGACATACTAAACCTAAATCTTGTGATCACATATCTAAAGAAAATGTATAAATGTATGCTTCTGCCTGCTGTGATTGTTTAAACTTTCTATGAAAGGATTGCAGTGGGCTGGAGTGGATTGGAGTAGATGGGTTGGATTGGATGGGATGGGATACAATAGGACCGGGATGGGATTGGATTGAAACTGAATTGAATTGGATAGTGGTTTTCTTTATTTCTTTTCTCTCTCTCTCTCTTGTGTGTGTGTGTGTGTGTGTGTGTGTGTGTGTGTGTGTGTGTGTGTGTGTGTGTGTGTGTGTGTGTGTGTGTGTGTGTGTGTGAGTGTGTGTGTGTGTGTGTGTGTGTGTTTGTATGTGTGTGTGAGTGAGTGTGTGTGTGTGTGTGTGTGAAGGGGGTGTTAGGATCACCAGACTTGGGCAATTTATTTCTGTTCATCTTGTCGCCTGTCCCATTTGCTACGCCATATTGATGACGGCAGAAATTGGAACAATTTTTTGCAATACTACCTTGATGATGACGATGAGGATGCTAAGATGTTGATGCTATAGGGGTGATAATATGGATGTTATAATGCTGTCTGCGTGACAAGAATGTACCCTATATGTATGATGATAATATAATCCTGGCGTTAACCAGGCCCGAGAGATACAGACACCCGGAATGGTGGACGAGAAATGTGAGCAGCACGGTCAAGGACGCATCCATGAAGTGGATGAGACTCGTCTGTGTGGTCCCAGTCTTTTCAACCAGTCCACAGCATATTCAATTCTGGGTTGGAGCCGGTTAGGGCCGAAACGTCTCATATGGATTTTGACAAGACTATTGGGGGATTCGAACCTACAACATTCCAGTCAGTAGTCTGTTTTGTTAACCACTACGCCATGACGATTTGTAGCGACTTCCTGTGATCTAAGAGTTATTTTCCCTTTGTCATTTTTAGTAACCAGGAACTGAGAGTTATGCCCCTATTTGTAAAAGACATGTAGCGACTTCCTGTGATCTAAGAGTTATTTTCCCTTCGTTATTTTTAGTAACCAAGAGCTGAGAGTTATGTTACTTTGGTGAGTTTTGGTCACTGTTGCGTTTGTGAAAATTGTAGAAATTTGGAAAACAAAAGAAAACAAAAGAAAACAAAACCTCAGCCTCGGCACTTCAGTTTGTGTCTTTCTTTAGAGTTGTATGCAATTAATTATTGCCACTCTACAGACTGTTTTGTTGTTGTGGTTGTTGTTGTTTGTTTGTTTGTTTGTTTGTTTTTGTTACAACATAATTTTTGTCCCCTTGAAATGCAACCTGATGTCCATGTTCCTTTGTGAAAACAGAAGCATATTTATTTGCGTTTTTATTTTTGTTCTTGTGCATTGATGTCAATTTTTGTGATGAATGTTTTCTTTCAGGGACAACCGTTTTGCTGTCGAAGGATCTTTAACATTTGCTACGTGTATTCAGTTCATCATCATCAAATGCCCTGCCACATGGCATTGGCGATCCTGGCCCCCTATATGCATCTATCCCGTGTTGCTGCAAGCACATCTTCCACCCTATCTGTCCTCAGCTACTCTGCAAGTCCGTCCAATATTTTTCCCTGGGTCTACCTGGTGCTTTCTTTCCCTCCAGCTTTCCTGTTCTGACCAGGTGCTCTAATTCTTCTTTCCTCATAAAATGGTCTATACACGTTGCCTGTCTTTTCCAAATCTTCCTTGTGAATGATCTTCTTGTGTCAGCCTCCATCAAGATTGTTTCGTTTGTTTTCTTTGCTGTCCATGGAACTCTCAACATTCTTCTTAGAAACCACATCTCGGTTGCCTCAATCTTGTTCTGGCTTTGTTTGTTGACTCTCCACGCCTCACAACCGTATAACATCGGTTCTATATGACATTCAAGAACTCTCTTCCTGATGTTAATTGATAGGCAGTTACTCTGTCTTATCTGAAAGGCCAGCACCCAGATGACCGGTCAAAGTCTTGTCTTGTGATAACAACTATGCGTTCTGGTTCTACTTTGTGTGGCACTTTTGGTTCCAGTTTGTTTGAATTCTGGCAATCACTTTGATTCGATATTTTTTTTTTCAAAATATCAGAAAAATGAAAAAGCAAACTTAGAAATGTGTGTTTGAGTGTGTGTATGTGTGTGTGTGTGTGTGTGTGTGTGTGTGTGTGTGTGTGTGTGTGTGTGTGTGTGTGTGTGTGTGTTGTGTGTGTGTGTGTGTATGTGTGTGTGAGTTTGTGAGTGCGCATGAGTGTGTGTGTGTATGTGTGTGTTAGTGTGTGTGTGTGTGTGTGTGTGTGTGTGTGTGTGTGTGTGTGTGCGTGTGTGTGTGTGTGTGTGTAAAAATGTGTATATGTGCGTGAGTGTGCATTGTGTGTTTGTGTGTATGAGAGTATGTGCACATGTGTGTGTAAGTGTGTGTATGCGTGTGTTTATGTGAATGTGTATGCTTGTGTGTGCGCGCGCGCGCGCGTGTGTGTGTGTTGCATGTGTGTGTGTGTGTGTGTATGTTTGTGTGTGCACGTGTGTGTACACGTGTAAATGTGCATATACGTGTGAGTGTGTATCTGTGTGTTTCTGTGTATCTGTGTGTATGTGAGTGTGTGCACATGTGTGTGTGTGTGTGTAAGTATGTGTATGTGTGTGTGTATGCTTGCTTCAATATAAGTTATAATTTGCCTTATGTCGTGTGCCTGACATTTCTTTGTATCGTAAAACTTGATTATAAACATGGCTAGACCATCTTTTTTGTATCTTTTGACGTATTAATTTATCTATTTGATGTATTTTATTACTTTATTTGTTTATTCATTTATTTATTTATCTATATATTTGATTATTTGTTAATCTATTTATCATTTATTTATTTATCTATTTATATGTTATATTTGTACTCATTTATTTGTTTTTTACTCATTTATTCATGTGTTTGTTTGTTTGTGTATTTGTTTATTTGTTTGTTTATTTATCTATTTATTTTCTGTTTGATTATTCATTTATTTATTTGTTCATTTGTTTATTCATTCATTTATTTTATTTATTTATTTATTTATTTATTTATTTATTTATTATTCATCTATTTATTTATTATCCATTTACGTATTTATTTGTTACTATTTGTTTATTTTAGGTTTATTTATTTGTTTACTGTTTATTATTTATTTATTTATCTATTTATTTATTCATTTATTCGTTTATATGTCTGTTCATGAAGCATTGCCCAACAACACCTCCACCGCCCACCACGACCACCACTACGAACACTACAACATCAGAGACAACAGAGGCAACGACATCGACGGTAGGGGACACAACCCCTAACGGCAATGACACCACCATCGCCACCAACACCACCCTCGACGTCACTACCACCGCCAACGACACCACCACCAACGGCAACGCCACTTCCGAATGCGGGAACAACTCTAACGAATACCCGAGAGCTGTCCCTCTGTGGCACATGTTCCCAGTTATCGCGGCTGTCATTTTGACCGAGTACATTGTTTAGACCCAGAGTCTTGTGGGTTAAGTTTCCTGGTTTTGTTGTTGTTGTTGTTGTTGTTGTTTTTTTGTTTTTTGTTTTTTACTCAAAGCCTTGTCTATGATCTTCGGAAGATTTCCATTCGCACTAGCACCGCGGATGCCTTTTGTATTTGCATTCTAGAGAGCTGAACTGCCCCTAGATTTCGAATTTTCTCAAGCTTTTTCCCCCAAAATAGGGTTACTCTGTTCATGAGTACACTGTGACATGTCTGATCAGATATAAAGCTAGAAATTTGTCAGGTGTCGGTAAACATGCTTTACTTCCATATCCAAGTGAGTATGTCTTTCTAACCACTGCTTGTCGTGTCACTGTCACCAAAGATGTCACCAAAGATGTCACCAAACATGAATAAATAAGTGACATATATATGAAAACAAGAGAAGCACACCTATACGTGACCTCAACACATACAGATGAGTAATGAATTAGAGTATGGCCTAGCTAAAGTGTCTAACAGCATTTCCACGTGATAGTACTCACAGTGGTCACCAAATGTCACCAAGTGCTCCTCAGGTATTTACACAGTTTGTTCAGGTAGTTTTTATCATCATTTTTCTTTCCACTACAAAACTACATTCAATGTTCTTAAAGTGTTGTCTGCGCCGCTACGAGTGTTTTTATCTACACGAACACTGTGATAATTTCTCTGGGCATTATCTCTGCCGCTAGGAACGTTTTTACATGCACACACACTGCTGATGTCTTTTCAAGTAGTTATCTACGCCGCTGGGAATTTTTTATCTGCACGAACATCGCCGATGCATTCACTAGGCATTGTTTCTGCCGCTAGGAATGTTTTTGTTCTGCACGAATAAAACAGATGACTTCTTATGGTGTTGTTTTTGCTGCTAGGGATGTTTTTATATGCACAAACACATATTCACCTTCGTCTTCATATTCGTGTTCATGTTTGTATTTATATTCATATTCATATTCATATTCATATTCATATCTGTACTCATTTCTTTGCTGTCCATGGAACTCTCAACATTCTTCTGAGAAACTACATCTCGGCTGCCTCGATCCTGCTCTGGCTTTGCTTGCTGACTGTCCACGCCTCACATCGGTACAACAGTATTGGTTTTATATAACATTCAAGGACTCTCTTTCTGATGTTAATTGACAGGCATTTGTTGGTAAGAATGGACAGCAAAGAAAACAAACGAGACAGTCTTGATGGAGGCAGACACAAGTAGATCACTCATAAGGAAGATTAGGAAAAGACAGGCAACATTTATAGGCCATTTTATGAGGAAGGGGCATTTGGAGCACCTGGTCACAACGGGAAAGCTGGAGGGAAAGAGAGCACCAGGTAGACCCAGGGAGAGAATGCTGGACGGACTTGCAGAGTGGCTGGGGATGAGAAGGGTGGGGGAGATGCTAGGGGCAACGAGAGATAGAGATGGTTGGAAGTCCATGGTCGCCAACGCCATGCGGCAGGGCACCTGATGATGATGAGAGGGTTCACAGCAGTATTCACGACTTCTCTTTTTTCCGCCATGGTTCTGGTTCATTCCTCCTTTGGACCTGCCTGTCATAGTGCGGGTCAAAGTGGTTTGTACCACCCATAGTGGCAACAGAAGTGTACGTGCTATGCGCGAAAGGCGTCGTACGCATCGAATCGCCAAAGCACTTGAAAATCAACTAAAACAAAAACTGGACTGTTGGCTGCAAACCAAAGTTTGTCTAACCCCCTGCACTCAACAATATAATGTGAAAATTGGATCGTTCGACACACGTACTCTGAATTCCAACCACCGTGTCCATGAAATGCTGCAACTCTCCTCGAAGCTCGCAGTCGATATTTTAACCATACAGGAGCATCGTCGACCATCAATCGAAACTAACGACTGGGTGACATATTGTCTGCCAACCTCAGTGACCGTGTCAACCTTCGACGTGGACAAGGCAGAACCCTGACTCTGAAGGCTGATGTTACGAATGATCTTGACCACCACGGCGTTTCCCCAGCAATTGTCATGAACATGAATAGTATCTAATTTTCACAGTTGATTGTTTCGTTTTAATTTGCTGAACGTTAAATACACACACACAAACACACACACACATATATATATATTATATACCCCCCCTTCCCATGTTTGAAGTCTTTACTGGTATCAAAGGTTTTGGGGCAGGATGGATGAATCTGCTAGATAACCACTAACAGGTATAGATGGAGCTCGTATAAAAATTGTCCCATTGCGATGAATGCCTCTAGAAGGGGGGGGGGGGGGGGGGGGGGAGGAAGGAATCTCTGAACTCTGAACTGTAAGCTAGCAAATAGATCATAGTGATGATGATGATGATGATGGTAATAATAATAACATTGATGATAATAATAATAACAGCCTTGGGTTATCATAACCTTGATAATAACCTTGATAATAATAACCTTGAAGGTCAGTAATAATGACGATAATAATAACATTGATAATAGTGATAATAGTGATAATAATAACAGCAACAACAATAACAATAACAATAATAATAATAATATAATGATATAATGATAATAATAATGATAATAACGATGATAATAATAATAATAATATAATGATGATGATGATGATGATGATGATGATGATGATGATGATGATGATGATGATGATGATGATGATGATGATGATGATGATGCGCCAAATCTTGATACAATTATCACAGAAACATGTATAGGCCTGTTTCTACCTGAGATATTTCTGTGATACAATGATGAAACCAAAGCACGCACTCTTATCATTAACCAAAGCAATCAGCCAACAACGACCAATCTCCAGGTCACGAAGCTCACACAGAGTAGAGGGGGGAGGGAGGACAGGAGAACAGTGGAGCCGAAGAGTGACCATGTAGAGGGGGGAGAAAATCACTGCTGGACAAAAACGTATGTCTTGAAGTGATTACATCTACAGTAACTCGTAAATGCCGGTAAAATACCATTTACTAGCCTAAATACCGGAACTTTTTAACTGCCGGTGTTATTTTGCGGAGCTGGTGGATTATTTGCGGCCCATAACATGTTATTTTCCTAGTCATCATCATCATCATCTATCATCATCATCATCATCATGTGCCCTGCCGCATGGCGTTGGCGATCATGGCCCTAGATAAGAATCTATCAATTGTCGTTGCAAGTACATCTCCCACCCTCTCTGTCCTCAGCCACTCTGCAAGTCCGTCCAATATTATCTCACTGGTGCTGCTCTTTCCCTCCAGCTTTCCTGTTGTGACCAGGTGCTCTAATTTCTCTTGCGTCATAAATAAAATGTCCTATAAATGTTACTTGTCTTCCCCTAATCTTCTTCGTTAATGTTCTTTTTGTGTCTGCCTCCTTCAAGAATGTTTCGTTTGTTTTCTTTGCTGTCCATGGAACTCTTAATATTCTTCTTGGAAACTACATTTTAGCTGCCTCAATCTTGTTCTGATTTTGCATGTTGATTGTCCAGACTTCACATCCGTACAGTATCGGTTCCACATAACACTGAAGAACTGTTTTCCTGATGTTATTTTCAGTGCTGACTGTCCACGCTTCACATCGTACAACAAAATGTTGCTTGTCTTTTCCTAATCTTCTTCGTTAATGTTCTTCTTGTGTCTGCCTCCTTCAAGACTGTCTCGTTTGTTTTTCTTTGCTGAAGGTCCCTTGACGTCCTAGTGTCAGCCCCTAACTACTGTCACAGTGTAGTTGTCACTGGTTCTTTTGTTGTCCTAATCATCGCTCTTTGTCACAACAAGCCAGTGAGTACAGGGGTCCAGTTACGTCAGCGACAGATATAGCCTTCTGGTCAGACTGTGATGACCCAGATATTGACTGGCTGGTGTCATGTTCGAACTGTACTGGACAATATATGTGACCTCCCACAACGAAATCAGTCTTAACTAGCATTTGGGGCATTTTGAGATATACATATCACTGGAAAGTGTACATTCTGCTGATTATTTTGGTACTTGAATGAAGCTTGTACTCAAAAAAATGTAGAAGTTATGTATGTTTAAAGTAATTAAGTTGTATGACGGCCATTTTGAGAAAACACATTTTCCTTAGATTTCTTTAATTGGCGGCTTTGACCCAATTTGTTTCTAATTTTCGCTGTCATTATCTGAAAGGTGCGCCAAAGAGCTTTCCGTCAGTATATTACATGCGCGGGTACTGTACAGGTTACAGTTCATAATAAGAGACAAAAATAGGTACTTTTGGTAGGAAACTGCGGTCTTTCTGTTGCGATCAGTGCATTAAAATACCATTTTAAATTGATTAATAATATTTTTTCAAGAAAAAAATTCTGTGGGGGATAGATTATAATCTACAAAAATCAATTTTGAGAAAAAGTCAAAACACCCCAGATAGACCCTCAGTCACTTCAGCTCCTAGTGCTGTTCGACTGACTGCGAGTTAAGACTGATTTCGTGGTGGGAGGCCACATATGTATGTTATTGGACTTTTTATGAGGCAAGAGAAATGGACGGACTTGCAGAGTGAATGAGGACAGAGGGGTTGGGAGATGTACCTGCAACGGCAAGGGATAATTATTCAGAAGGAAGATTAGGAAAAGGCGGGCAACACTCATAGGCCATTTTATGAGGAAAGGGGAATTGGAACACCTGGTCACAACGGGAAAGCTGGAGGGAAAGAGAGCACCGGTAGACCCAGGGAGAAGATACTAGACGGACTTGCAGAGTGGCTGAAGACAGGGAGGGTGGAAGAGATGCTTGAGGCAACAAGAGATAGAGACAGATGGAAGTCCATAATTGCCAACGCCATGCGGCAAGGCACCTGATGATGATGATGATTGGAGGCATTGTAGTTATGTCTATGCGGGCCCTAGTAGCTCAGTCAGCTGAGATTTGGATTCACATGCTAATGGCTGTGAGTTTGAATCCCGGGTTGCGCTACACTAAAACTGGCCTTCTCACTGTCCCATCTTAACATCATTGTTGTTCTGGTGGTGTCAGTATAGGATTAGATAAGTCCCCCTTCCCCCTCTTCCCTGGGATGGTTATCCACGTTGGCCATATCACTTGAGGTGGGTGTTGACGAAAACACTGAACCAAATCAATCAATCAATTTGAATTATGTCACAGTAGCTCAGTCGGCTGAGCGTCGGATACACATTCTAATGGTTGTGAGTTGGTTGGTCTTCGATTTAATGTCTATTCACTAAAGTGATTTTA
>JAPXFY010000027.1:8997911-9002911 GCA_030674185.1 Monoplex corrugatus | reverse complement strand
ATAAGTAAATAAACTCATGCAATGAATAAAATAAATAAAAAGAAAATAGATATAATAGATAAATAAGAAAGTAAATAAACAAACAAACAAACAAATAACTGAACGAATAAATAAACATATACGCAATGAAAACAGGAGAGAGAGAGAGAGAAAGAGAGAGAGAGAGACTGCCGATGACAGTTTCCCATGGGACACTTTTTTTGTAGCGCTTTTCTTTTTAAGAAATGGAGCATTCGCCGTCCAAACAGACTGTGTGTGTTCAAGTCTCGTCATCATCATCATCATCATCATCACGTGCCCTGCCGCATGGCGTTGGCAATAATGGCCCCTCCACACAAATCTATCCCTTGTCGTTGCAAGTACATCTCCCACCCTCTCTGCCCTCAATCACCCTGCATAACCATAATCATCATGTGCCCTGCCGCATGGCGTCGGCGATCATGGCCCTCCACACAAATCTATCCCTTGTCGCTGTCAGTACATCTCCCACCCCCTCAGTCCTCAGACACCCTGGAAATCCGTCCAATATTTTTTTTCCTTGGGTCTACCTGGTGTTCTTTTTTCATCCAGCTTTCCTGTTGTGTTCAAGTCTGAGTGAAAAAATAAACATCATGCGCGCAGCCTCCAGTCCACCCGGCTGTGAATGGGTACGTGGCCCCGTCCTGGATCATCATCATCATCAGTTGCCCTGCCGCGTGGCGTTGGCGACCATGGACTTCCAACCATCTCTATCTCTCGTTGCCCCCAGCATCTCCCCCACCTTCCTCATCCCCAGCCACTCTGCAAGTCCGCCCAGCATTTTCTCCCTGGGTCTACCTGGTGCTCTCTTTCCTCCAGCTTTCCCGTTGTGACCAGGTGCTCCAAATCCCCCTTCCTCATAAAATGGCCTATAAATGTTGCCTGCCTTTTCCTAATCTTCCTTATGAATGATCTACTCGTGTCGGCCTCCATCAAGAGTGTCTCGTTTGTTTTCTTTGCTGTCCATGGAACTCTCAACATCCTTGTTAGAAACCACACCTCTGCTGCTTCAATCTTGTTCTGGCTTTGCTTGTTGACTGTCCATGCTTCGCGATCGTACAACAGTATTGGTTCTATATAACATTCAAGAACTCTTTTCCACCTCAACCACCCTGCATAATCATCATCACCATGTGTCCTGCCTCATGGCGTCGGCGATAAAGGCCCTCCACCCGAATCTATCCCTTGTCGCTGCAAGTATATCTCCCACCCTCTCTATCCTCAGCCATCCTGCCAGTCCGTCCAATATTTTTTTTCCCTGGGTCTACCTGGTGCTCTTTTTTCCTCCAGCTTTCCTGTTGTGTTCAAGTCCAAGTGAGAAAAAAAAAAACTCGTGCGTGCAGCCTCCAGTCCACCCGGCTGTGAATGGTGCGTGGCCCCGTCCTGAATGGAGGCAGTTAACTCTTTGACTCCTGCACCCCATCCACCATCCTAAAAAAATAACCCTTTGACTCTCTCACACTATCCACGAGCTTCCTGCAGGAAACTCATGGATAAAGTAAAAGAATCAAAGGATTATGTTTTTGATTTTCTAGCATGGGTTGGCAATGTAGGAGTGAAAGGGTTAAAGAAGCAAGGGAGACAAGACGGGTAGTGCCCTCTTTGAGTTTGCTGAGGGAGAGGTAAGGTCCCAACCACCTCATCCCCCTGGAAAGTCAGGGTTAGGGAATAACTTTCATTTTTTTGTTTTTGTTCAAATTTATGTTTTAAAGGATCATCGTACTCAGGGAGATTATTTTATTTATTTATTTATTTATTTATTTATTTATTATTTATTTATTTATTTATTTATTTATTTATTTATTTACTTATTTATTTATTTACTTATTTACTTATTTATTTATGTATTTACTTATTTACTTATTTATTCGTTTATTTGTTTATTCATTATTTATGTGTGCGTATTTATTTATGCATTTATTTATTTTTCATTTATGGAATTGTTTGTTTGTTTGTTTGATTGTTTGTTTGTTCGTTGGTTTGTTCGTTTGTTTGTTCCCTGTTTCTTCGCCACCTTAATGGCCACAGAAGCTGGATCATTTTTTTACACTGCGATGATGATGATGTCGATGAGGATGATAATCATGATACGCAGGTGTTCCATCTAGGGCCGAAACTGCGTGACAGGGCTGTACTCTACGCTTACCATCATAATACATCCTGGCATCAACAAGGCCCGAAAGATACAGACACCCTGCGGTGTTGGTCAGAATATTTGAGAAACACCCACAATGACTCATTAAGTGAAGTGGATGAGACTCAACTGTGATACAAGATACAAGATACGATTTTATTTAGCCCAGAACATCACAATGGGAAATTGTTTTGGCATTCGCATTAAAATACATACAGGAACAAGAACGCATAAGCAAATGTACACACATGCTCTTACTCTCTCTCACTCTCTCTTTCACCCCTCTCTCACCCTCTCCCTCCCCTCATCTCTCTCCCCCTCCCTCTTTGTCGAACACAATATCAAAAATTATGACTAATTCTAAAAATGCACGGTTAAAAAAGCACATCATAAGAGTCAGATGCCTTGGTTAGGACTTTTAACAATGGACAAAAAGGGCAATACTCACTGAAAAACAACATTGGTAGGTATAGAAAAATTTGATTAAAGATGCAATGCGATATGCACATTAAAATCAAAATGAGTTAAATACAATAAAATGAGTATGTACACTAAGAGGACAAAGTTAAACTTTTTAAGTCAGCCGACAGAAACACATATACAAGCAACAGCCGACACCCCCCACCCACACACCCACCCACACACACACGCACACACACACACACACACACACACACACACACACACACACACACACACACACACACACACATACACACGCACACATACACACACCCACACCCGCACGCACACACACACGCATGTGCGCGGAGTCAACATACACACATACACATGCACACGCACGCACCCACACACCCTCTCTATACCCTCACATACCCTCTTTCACATACAACCCCACAATGCTATACACACAATTTTGCTCCAACATAAGTCAATTGTACACATCCGCACGCTCTCTCCTCTGCTCGTCCAGGTCTTCCCAGTGAGCTTGTAACACGCTCAAGTCTAGGTGGAAGCCAGGGATTCGAACCTACAGCCTTCCACTTGGCTTGTTTTAGAGCGACTTTTTTTCTACTGCGAGACACTTTCTCTTGTGGTGACTATTTGTCTAAAGCGATTCTGTTTTTATCCTAGGATATGTTTTTTTTGGGGTTTTTTTCAGAGCCCATCCCCAGGCCCCCATATCGTGCACAAAGGGTGTCCTTTCTAACACGGGAAGTTTTATGACCCAAACAGCTATTGGCCCTAGGACATAAAAGTGTTTGTTTACACATGTTATTTGCATTTTGGTCACAACAAAGACCCTTTTCATGCTACATTCTACCATGACAGACGCGATAAGAACTCTTCGCCTACAAAACAGCTGGGGATTGAATATGATTTATACCGGTGTCGAAGAAAGGTTTCGTACGTTTTAAACTGTTATTCTCCCCTCCCCCCGTTTTCAGTTAAAACGTTTACTTGCGATGAAAGAGTTGGTGTTTTTTTTTTGTTTTGTTTGATCGGTACGTTTTGCGCGGGTGGTGAAGTGGGTAAGGCATCAGACTTATAACTGAAAGGTCTGGGGTTCGATCCTGCCTAGGTACCTCCCGCCTGGTGGGTGAAGGTGGGATCTTATGACTGGCAAAAGTCTACAGGCCTGTGAGTAACCTACTCTGCTGCCCTTTACAGATCCTGCAACCCATTCCAATGCACCGCTCCTGCCAAGACCGCATTGCCTCTCACTTAGGTCCTGTGAAGTTAACCATACGTCTGCTGCACCCTGTCTACCAGCATCCGCATTGTCAACCATGACAGCAAAGCAAAAAAATATTAACCCTTTGATTCCCTCACACTGTCCACCAGCATCCTGCATTGTCAACCATGCTACCAAAGCAAAAAAAAATTAACCTTTGATTCCCTCATCCTGATCAACCAGCATCCTGCATTGTCAACCATACTAGCAAAGCAAAAAAAAAAAAAAACCCAAAACTTACCCTTTGATTCCTCACCCTGTCCACCAGCATCCTGCATTGTCAACCATGCTAGCAAAGCAAAAAATATATTAACCCTTTGATTCCCTCACCCTGTCCACCAGCATCCTGCATGTCAGCCATGCTAGCAAAGCAAAAAAAAAAAAGAAAACTTAACTCTTTGATTCTTTCACCCTATCCACCAGCTTCCTGCAGATAAGTGTTTTTGCAGCTGGTGGATGGGTGTGGGGAAGTCAACGGGTTAATTAAAGTAAGATTATAAACTTAGAGCTATGACAAACGGTAAAAGGATGAATGAAGTCTTTAGAATGTAATCCAAAACAAGTGTGACTGCCCGCGTTCAAGCAAACAGGAACCAGAAAAACACTAACATAGAATCAGAACGCGTATTTAATACAACAAGACAAGACAGGCACAAATTTTCGGCCAACTGGCCTTTGTCAAGTGTGAATTTTTCAAACAAACACCAAATACAAAATTATGAGAAAAAGACTGAAACTTCCCTGCTGCTTCGTCCAGTGGTAGAAAGGGATTAAACAGCAGGAAGTTTCAGTCTTTTTCTCATAATTTTGTATTTGGTGTTTGTTTGTGATCTTACATTCACGCTTCACAAAGCCAGTTGGCCGAAAATTTGCGCCTGTCTTGTATTGTTGTATTAAATACGCGTTCTGGTTCTGTTGTCGTGTTTTGTCTGGTTCCTTTAGAATGTAAATAAAAACAATCAATCCCCTTCCCTCCCCTCCCTCCCCCCCCCCCACCCATTCACAAACAAAGACCAAATGAACACAACAGTACACACTCATATCTGATATGACTCTGTAGTTTCAGTTTCAGTTTGTCCGCGCTCGGAATGAATGCCATATGCACTAACGACACAGGTGCACGTGTCTGGTGACCGTGATACAAGCCTTTAA
>JAPXFY010000027.1:8945411-8960411 GCA_030674185.1 Monoplex corrugatus | reverse complement strand
AGGGGAGAGAGAGAGTGGGTGAGGGAGAGAGAGACAGAGAGAGAGAGTGAGTGAGGAAGAGAGAGACAGAGAGAGAGTGTGTGTATGTGAGTGAGAGAGATTGAGAGAGAGAGAAAGTGAGAGTGAGAGGAGAGAGAGACAGAGAGAGAGACAGAGTGAGTGAGGGGAGAGACAGAGTGAGTGAGGGGAGAGAGACACAGAGAGAGAGAGTGGTGGGAGAGGAGAGAGGACAGAGAGAGAGCGTGAGGGGAGAGAGACAGAGAGGGTGAGTGAGTGAGGAGAGAGAGAGTGTGTGTGTGAGGGGAGAAAGACAGAGAGAAAGAGAATGAGTGATGGGAGAGAGAGAGAGTGAGTGACCGGAGGGAGAGAGAGAGTGAGTGAGGGGAGAGAGAGAGTGTGAGTGAGGGGGAGAGAGAGGGTGAGTGACCGGAGAGAGGGAGAGAGAGTGAGTGAGGGAAGAGAGAGAGAGTGAGTGAATGAGTGAGGGGAGAGAGACAGAGAGAGAGAGTGAATGAGGGGAGAGAGAGTGTGTGTGTGAGTGAGGAGAAAGAGAGAGAGAGAAGAGAGACAGAGAGAGAGAGAGAGTGAGTGAGGGGAGACAGAGAAAGAGAGAAGAGAAAGAGAAGAGAGACACACAGAGAGAGTGAGTGAGGGGAGAGAAGGAGAAGGGAGACAGAGAGAGAGAGAGAGAGAGGCAGAGAAGAGAAAGAGAAGACACAGAGACAGAGAGTGAGTGAGGGGAGAGACAGAAAGAGAGAGAGAGAAGAGAAAGTGAAGAGACACACACAGAGAGAGTGAGTGAGGGGAGAGAGAGAGTGAGTGAGTGAGGGGGAGAGAGAGAGAGAAAAGAAAAAAAACCCAGAGAGAGTGAGTGAGATGAGAGAGAGAAGAAAAAGAGAAGACAGAGAGAGAGACAGAGACACAGAGAGAGAGAGAGAGAGAGAGAGAGAGAGAGGGTGAGTGAGGGATAGAGAGTGAGAGAGAAGAGAAATAGAAAAGAGACACAGAGAGAGAGTGAGTGAGGAGGGAGAGAGAGTGAATGAGGGAGAGAGAGAGAAGAGAGAAAGAGAAGAGAGATATGATGAGTGTGGGGAGAGAGAGAGAGTGAGAGGAGAGAGAGAGAGAGAGAGAAAGCAGAGAAAGAAAAGAGAGACAGAGAGAGAGAGAGAGTGAGTGACGGGAGAGAGAAAAAAAGAGAGAGAGAGAGAGAAGAGAAAAGAGAAGAGAAGAGAGAGAGAGTGAGTGAGGGAGAGAGAGAGAGAGTGAGGAGAGAGAGAGAGAGAGAGAGAGAGAAGAGAAGAGAGACAGACAGAGACAGAGACAGAGAGAGAGACAGATAGATAGACAGACAGACATGGAGAAAGTGTGTGCGACAGAAAGGGTTAAAAATAAGTGTGCATGGGACAGGGAAACAAAACAACGGAGAAAAATACGTGTACGTGCGTGTGCATAAGTGCGAGAGTTTCCATGGTCAGCACCAATAGATAAAGAGGACATCAGTGTTTCTCTGTACGCGTGTTTTGTGTTTATGTGTGAGCGTCCAGCAAAAAAACAAACGAGACAGTCTTGATGGAGGCAGACACAAGTAGATCACTCATAAGGAAGATTAGGAAAAGACAAGCAACATTTATAGGCCATTTTATGAGGAAGGGGGATTTGGAGCACCTGGTCACAACGGGAAAGCTGGAGGGAAAGAGAGCAGCAGGTAGACCCAGGGAGAGAATGCTGGACGAACTTGCAGAGTGGCTGGGGATGAGGAGGGTGGGGGAGATGCTGGGGGCAACGAGAGATAGAGATGGTTGGAAGGCCATGGTCGCCAACGCCATGCGGCAGGGGACCTGATGATGATGATGATGTGTGCGTCAGAGGGGTTGGGTGGGTGGGGTGGTGGTGAGGTTAAATCCCCCCCCCTCCCTAACATAACTACGTCAGAATAACTGAGGTCAATGAGACATCGATGTTAAACATTCTCTCAAGACTTTACGCTCAGCAGTTATGATGGAGACGTGAGTTTGACGTTTTGTGTGTATTTGTTATGTTTCTATGTGTATTATACATGTGTGTGTGTGTGTGTCTGTGTGTCTGTGTGTCTGTGTGTGTGTGTGTGTGCGTGTGTGTACGTGTGTGTGTGTGTGTGTGTGTGTGTGTGTGTGTGTGTGTGTGTGTGTGCTTGCGTGTGTTTGTGTGGGTGTGTGTATATACTATGTAAGTAAATGTATATATATGCATATATAATTATATATATAATATATAATACTTACATATGTACACGCACACACACACACACACACACACACACACATATATATATATATATATATATATATATATATATACATGTATATACGTATAAATATACATATATATATATATATATATATATATATATATACATATATATATATATATATACATATATATATATATGTATGGATATTACAAGGAATGCTTATTTTTCTACACTTTGTTATCTTTGTTAGTTACACACTTGTTATATTTGTTAGTTATACACTATATACATATACTATATTGAAAATGAACAGAAACAAGTCAAACAAAAAACCCAAATAATGTCGCTCCTGTTTTAGATAAGCATAGATCCTGTGTGGGATCCGGACGACCCAGACCTCAATGAAGTGATCAGATACAGCATTGAAGGTGGAAACAGCAACGGTCGATTTCAGATCGACAGTGCCACTGGCATAGTTACGTCCACTATTACCTACGATGTGGACCAGGGGGCCATGCCTACCACCGATGTTCTTATTGTGCAGGTAAGGTAGTCAGTGCAGACGGTCCTTTTTTTGTTTTTGAGTATATGAGTTAATCATTTGACTCCCGCAGCCTGTCCATCAGCATCCTGCATTGTCAACCATACTAGCAAAACAAATACTTAACATTTTAATTCCCTTACCCTATCCACCAGCTTCCTAAAGGAAACGGGTGGATTGGGGAGTGAATCAAAGGGTTAAGTTTTTTGCAGTTGGTAGATAGGGTGTGGGAGTCAAAGGGTTAATCGTTATTATTTTAATGACTGATTATATTTATGGCTGCATTTTAAGGAACAAGAAAGTCATCATGGATGATATAGTTTTAAATTGTAGTAATGATAATAATAGTTTTGAAATAACCAAGTATGATAATAGAATTACTATCATGGATTATATAGTTTTGATAATAAGTAATTACAAATATAGAGCTATAATGATAATAATAGTTTTGAAATAACCAAGTGCAATAATAGAACTATTATCATGGATTATATAGTTTTGATAAAAAGTAATCATAAATATAGAACTATTTTCATTTCCAACCGGACTAACCAGTGCCAGACTTTGACCCTGATCAAGCCCAAGGAGCAGAGAATTACTTACGGAAACAGCAAGATAGTAGCAATGTTGTTGTCATAGCAGCAGCAGCAGCAGTAGTAGTAGTAGTGGTAGTAGTAGTAGTAGTAGCAGTTGTTTTTGTTGTTGTTGTTGTAGCAGCAGCAGCAGTAGCATGAGCATAGTAGTAGTAGTAAAGTAGTAGTAGTAGTAGTGGTGGTGGTAGCAGCAGCAGTAGCAGTAGTAGTAGTAGTAGCAATAGCAGTAGTAGTATAATAGTGGTAGCAGTAGTAGTAGCAGCAGCAGTAGAAGTAGTAGCAGTAATTTAGTAGAAGATGTAGTGTATAGTGAACACAGACGTTCTTGTTGTTATCATCGTCATCAGTCTCAATACCATCAAGGCCATCTTCCTTGTCTACAGGCCAGAGACTCAGCAGGTCACACCAGCACCTCAACGCTCAGCCTCACCATTCTAGACATCAACGACAACAGACCTATCTTCTCCGTGGGCTCACAGGTCCTCACCATCACGGACTGCCCCAGCAACATCGGTACCACCATCGGCACTGCCGTAACTGCCACAGATCTCGACTCCGCTCTGGATGGTAAGGGTTGTCTTTTATTTCTCATACCTTGTATTCTGGGCTGTTTCCAGGCGGCTTTGGGTTTGTTTCTCTCTGTTTGTCATTGTTTGAAATTGCAGGCTATAATTATGTGCCTGGCGTAACTCGGGGTTTGGTGAAGTTGAATGTTATATAGAAGCAATACTGTTGTGCGGATGCGAGGTGGAGCAGTCAGAAGCAAGCCAAGCAAGATAGGCATCGAATGTGGTTCTTAGAGAATGTGAAGTTCCATGGACAGCAAAGAAAACAAACGAGACAGTCTTGATGGAGGCAGACACAAGTAGATCACTCATAAGGAAGATTAGGAAAAGACAAGCAACATGTATAGGCCATTTTATGAGGAAGGGGGATTTGGAGCACCTGGTCACAACGGGAAAGCTGGAGGGAAAGAGAGCTCCAGGTAGACCCAGGGAGAGAATGCTGGACGGACTTGCAGAGTAGCTGGTTTATCAGGTTTGGGGATGCAAGTTATAAGTCCTTGTTGGGTTGCTGAAAGTTCCCCGTCTCTAAATGACTGGTTTAAGGCTCTCACAACAAATGGACCAAGCCTTCTCCAAAAGAATTTGTAAATTCTGCACCAAATCCATCTGTTCCTGGACTCTTTCCATTCTTCATGTTTTTTAATGCAAATCGCCCTTCCTCCAAATTTATTTGTCCTTCCAATAAGTTTCTATCTTCGTTGGATAACTTTGGGTGTTCTTTTATTAAATCTTGTATTTCACATGCTTCTAAATTTCTCCTCATATATAGCTTTTTATAGAATGTATGTACTTCTTGATTTATCTTTTCGGGTTCATCAATTAGAGCTCCATCTTGATCAATAATCTTGATCATGCTTTTATTTAAAAAGTGTCGTTTTTCTAAGTTACAGAAATATTTCGTTATTTTTTCCCCTTCAGCAGTCCATTTTGCTCTTGACCTTAGTATAATTGCTTGTATTTTCTTTTCTCTCAATTGGATCAGTTCTTGGGTTTTTTCTTTCATTAGCTTTATGTCTGCTTCAGTCCTATTTTCTTTTCTTTCTAGTTGTTCAAGTTCCCTATTCAATCTAATTTCCTTATCTGTTGTTTTCTTTTTTCTCATTGTTGCATAAGCTATAGTTTTAGATCTTATTTTCATGAGTAAAAAATCAATGAACAACTTATCTGGAACACCGAGACTGATTTCCATCAAGAAAACATTATCAAGCTTAGATGTATCATAATGTTTGGTAAAACATTCTCATATAACTTCATCTATCAGGTTGTTTATTTCTTCTACATATTGTTTTTCTTTCAATAAGGAGCAGTTGAACTTCCAAAATGTGTTATGTTTTATATATTTGCCAAATGTTAGTTTCAGAGTTAACATTGAGTGATCAGATCTGTACCCAGGTATGATATCTGTGTCTTCAAAGTTCAACATGAAATTTTCAGACAGAAGAAAAAGTCTAGTCTACTTTGCTTTAAAGGTGACATCTTTCGCCAAGTAAAACGTTTAACTTTCGGATTTTGTTCTCTCCAGACATCTGTTAAGTTTAGTTGTAGCATCATATTTTTGACTGCCTCTTTTGCTTTTGGGTTGTTAATGTTGATATAGTTGTCATAGTCTAGATATGGATCGAGGACGAGGTTCCAGTCACCTACTAAGACAAGATTTTGACTATTGTAATTAAGGATCTTTTCTTGTATTCTTTCGTAGAACAAAGGACTACCTTTGTTTGGGCCATAAATATTTAACAAGACAATATATTCTCCATTATATTCAAAGATATAAGAATAAAATTACCATTCTCGTCTTTTTCTACTTTGTTAACCTTAAATTCAAAGTTATTATTAAGCAATATCGCCACTCCCTTACGTTAGATTTGTGCGATGCAAGAAACATTTGTAACCCCATTCTGATGTGACATATTTTTCTAATTTTGTATAGAAATGAGTGTCTTGCAGACAGTATATACTGTATGATTTCTTCTTAAGAAAATGAAAGACATCTCTTCGTTTTTGAAGATCACCAAGTCCCTGACAATTCAGGGAAGATATTGTTATGCTAGACATTATAGCAAAAGGTTAAACAAAATCATTAAAATAATCTTGGGTATTGAAATATAGTTCTTTCTCCGACTACGTATCGCTAACAATGCTTGTCTAGTCATAATCTGAAACAAATATCCTCATCATTATGTACAAACGCTATCATCTTAGATAGCAATACACACATCTGAACATCTCTCTGCATACAAACAATGACCTCTTTTACAAAGATTTCTCTGTAGTGTACAGCCATTTTTATGCAACCAAAAAATCGTATGTGGCCCCATTTCTCTCGCACACACATTGCTTTGCCATATATATTAATAGATATAACTTTTGTCCACAATCTTGCATATAAATACACACATTTCAGCACAATAGACGAAAACAAGAATGTATATAAATCATCAGACCAATGGAACAATCAAAAGAAAAAAGAAGTAAAACATGATTAGTTATCAGGAAATATGCTTTTTAGAGCAGCGCACACAGTTCATGTACATAGAACGATGCAACCATCATTAACATTATAATGACAAATCTATTATGATAATTAAACAACAGTATTATTGTCATTATCATTGGAAATAGTTGCAGTAGCAATAGTAGTAATGATGGTGGTGGTGCTATCATTTTAATATTTTTCTCTCTCTATTACATTACACAGTCAAGAGACTTTGACTTGTGACAGCACAATATTAGCATGGAGGTCCAGTAATAATTGTAAAAAACAGACAGATATTATTTACAGATTTCTCAGTTGTTCATACAGCAAAACTATTGTCAGGGGATGGAAACCAAACAGGACCGGGAGTGGAATGAGCAGGTTTTTTATTTTTTGTTTTTATTTTGTTTTGTTTTATTTTTGTGGTTTTTTTCTGCTTTTTGTTTTTTGTTTGTTTTGTTTTGTTTTGTTTTTGAGGAAAGGGTGGGGGGGGGGGTTGAAAGTCGAGAGAGTATTAATAAACTGATCTTGTAGTTCCAAAACAGAACGTCTGTCCCTCCCCCTTCTCCTGAGCACACACCATAAACACTACACTTACATTTCTTTTCTAAACAGTTTGTCGACACTGGCACCGTAACGGATCTGTAAAGTTTTTCCATTTTTTAGTTTGGCAAATGTTTTTTTTTCCTTGTGAAGACCAAGATGCCAAACAGAAAGAATGTTTGTACGCCTCTCTTAGAAGTTTATAATTGGCGGCGGTCAAGTCTTCACCAACAGAAATACCTTTGTTTTTAAGGGGTTTTTTTCCCTGTTTTTGCAAAATACTGTCTTTTATTTTTCTGGAGTGGAAGCGCACAATGATGGGGCGTCTTCTACCCGGCTGAGGGGGGCCAGTGCGGTGCGCAACTTCCAGGTCACTTTCATTGGTGGTCACTCCGATCAGGTCACTGAAAACTTTTATACATTTATTGGCACACATGTCTGTAGTTTCCTCCTTTTCTTCAGGCACATTATACACCCGGAGGTTCCAACGTCTGTCGTACTGTTCTTTGTCATTTCAGTTGCTGTGAAGTTTCAAGATGGTCTGATCTTGCTGGTTCACGCGATCCTTCAATTCAGAGTTTTCTTTCTTCACTGATGACAGGACATTTTTAATATTGTCCATTTCTTTTTCAATATCGAAGAATTTCGCTTCTAGTTTGTCCATTCTCTCAGTTATTTCATCACTTATTTTATTTTATGTCTGCTTTCAACTGTACAATGTCTTCTGTACTCACTAATGAGTCCTGGCGCTTGATAATATCATCCAATGTGGTTTGGCTCCCACCATGTCTTCGTTGTTGTCTTCCTCACCCGAATCAGAAATCTGGTGAAAAAATCTTCTTTTTTTTCTCTTGTTGTAATTTAGGAGTAAGGGGGCTCGAGTCACTAGAGGATGTCGACGGTGCTCTTCTCTTTTGCGCCGGCGATTTGAAGTAGCTAGTGATCGAAATTACCGGCCACACATTTCAAAAATGATAGTCCTACACACTTAATACAGTCACAAACAATATGGTTCCATAACAAGTTGAGATCTCATGCAAACAACTGTCACTTGCATTATATATCGTGAAACATCGTAACGAAGCTAGTGTAGGAAAAACACAATAATCACGAATAGCACACGACACTGCGGCACCGCACTAAACACAGTTACTCCATCGCTCCGGTCTTCACACTCTCCCACACCGCAACATGGCTCTCACAGATGATAACACTGGTACGAATGTCTCAAAGACTACATCAGTGGATTCAGCACAACACCAGAAAGAAGATATAACAAAAATTAAGTCGATTAATCAATATTGTCAATTAGCAATAATTATTAATGAACAGAGCACACAACCCATTCGTGTGACTGCACGTGAGCAGATCTCATTCGCCAAACTATCGTTATTATTACCAGTGGCATTATCACCATCGTCATTATCACCATCGTCATTATTACCGTTGTCATTATCACCATTGTCATTATCACCATCGTCATTATCACCATCATCATTATCACCATCATCATTATCACCATCATCATTATCACCATTGTCATTATCACCATTGTCATTATCACCATTGTCATTATCACATCATTATCACCATTGTCATTATCACCATTGTCATTATCACCATCGTCATTATCACCATCATCATTATCATCATTATCACCATTGTCATTATCACCATTGTCATTATCACCATTGTCATTATCACCATTGTCATTATCACTATTGTCATTATCACCATTGTCATTATCACCATTGTCATTATCACTATTGTCATTATCACTATTGTCATTATCACCATTGTCATTATCACCATTGTCAGTATCACCATTGTCATTATCACCATCGTCATTATCACCATTGTCAT
Organism: Monoplex corrugatus; assembly: GCA_030674185.1. NCBI lineage: Eukaryota > Metazoa > Mollusca > Gastropoda > Littorinimorpha > Ranellidae > Monoplex > Monoplex corrugatus. The sequence continues at coordinate 8,951,599 of JAPXFY010000027.1, read as the reverse complement.
TATCACCATTGTCATTATCACCATTGTCATTATCACCATTGTCATTATCATCATTGTCATTATCACTATTGTCATTATCACCATTGTCATTATCACATCATTATCACCATTGTCATTATCACATCATTATCACCATTGTCATTATCACATCATTATCACCATTGTCATTATCACATCATTATCACATCATTATCACCATTGTCATTATCACCATTGTCATTATCACCATTGTCATTATCACCATTGTCATTATCACTATTGTCATTATCACCATTGTCATTATCACATCATTATCACCATTGTCATTATCACATCATTATCACCATTGTCATTATCACCATTGTCATTATCACCATTGTCATTATCACCGTTGTCATTATCACCGTTGTCATTATCACCGTTGTCATTACCATCATTTTCATTGTTGCCATTGTCATTACACTATTGTCATTATCACCATTGTCATTATCACCATCATCATTATCACCGTTGTTATTATCATCATTTTCATTGTTGCCATTGTCATTCTCACCATTGTCATTCTCACCATTGTCCATATCACCAACGCCATTGTCACCATTGTCATTTTTGCCACTGTCATTGCGGCTATCGTCGTGAGTGCATTATCACCATTGTCATTATCACCATTGTCATTGTTGCCATTGTCATTATATCATCATTATCATCATTAGCACTATTGTCATTATCACCATTGTCCTTATCACCATTGTCATTGTTGCCATTGTCATTATATCATCATTATCATCATTACCACTATTGTCCTTATCACCATTGTCATTATCACATCATTATCACATCATTATCACCATTGTCATTATCACATCATTATCACATCATTATCACCATTGTCATTATCACCATTGTCATTATCACCATTGTCATTATCACCATTGTCATTATCACTATTGTCATTATCACCATTGTCATTATCACATCATTATCACCATTGTCATTATCACATCATTATCACCATTGTCATTATCACCATTGTCATTATCACCGTTGTCATTATCACCGTTGTCATTATCACCGTTGTCATTACCATCATTTTCATTGTTGCCATTGTCATTACACTATTGTCATTATCACCATTGTCATTATCACCATCATCATTATCACCGTTGTTATTATCATCATTTTCATTGTTGCCATTGTCATTCTCACCATTGTCATTCTCACCATTGTCCATATCACCAACGCCATTGTCACCATTGTCATTTTTTCCACTGTCATTGCGACTATCGTCGTGAGTGCATTATCACCATTGTCATTATCACCATTGTCATTGTTGCCATTGTCATTATATCATCATTATCATCATTAGCACTATTGTCATTATCACCATTGTCCTTATCACCATTGTCATTGTTGCCATTGTCATTATATCATCATTATCATCATTACCACTATTGTCCTTATCACCATTGTCATTATCACCATTGTCATTATCACCATTGTCATTATCACCATTGTCATTATCACCATTGTCATTGTTGTCATTGTCATTATATCATTATTATCATTACCACTATTGTCCTTATCACCATTGTCATTATCACCATTGTCATTGTTGCCATTGTCATTATATCATCATTATCATCATTACCACTATTGTCCTTATCACCATTGTCATTATCATCATTGTCATTATCACCATTGTCATTGTTGCCATTGTCATTATATCATCATTATCATCATTAGCACTATTGTCATTATCACCATTGTCCTTATCACCATTGTCATTGTTGCCATTGTCATTATATCATCATTATCATCATTACCACTATTGTCCTTATCACCATTGTCATTATCACCATTGTCATTGTTGTCATTGTCATTATATCATTATTATCATTACCACTATTGTCCTTATCACCATTGTCATTATCACCATTGCCATTGTTGCCATTGTCATTATATCATCATTATCATCATTACCACTATTGTCCTTATCACCATTGTCATTATCATCATTGTCATTATCACCATTGTCATTATCACCATTGTCATTATCACCATTGTCATTATATCACCATTATCATCATTACCACTATTGTCATTATCACCATTGTCATTATCATCATTGTCATTATCACCATTGTCATTATCACCATTGTCATTGTTGCCATTGTCATTATATCATCATTATCATCATTACCACTATTGTCCTTATCACCATTGTCATTATCACCATTGTAATTATCACCATTGTCATTATCACCATTGTCATTATCACCATTGTCCATTATCATCATTGTCATTATCACCATTGTCATTATCACCATTGTCATTATCACCATTGTCATTATCACCATTGTCATTATCACCATTGTCATTGTTGCCATTGTCATTATATCATCATTATCATCATTACCACTATTGTCCTTATCACCATTGTCCTTATCACCATTGTCATTATCACCATTGTCATTATCACCATTGTCATTATCACCATTGTCATTATCACCATTGTCATTATCACCATTGTCATTATCGTCATTGTCCTTCACTGCCTTTCTTACCGCTGGCCATGGTTGCCATTGTCATTGTTTGTTGCCATAGGCCTGTGGTGGTAGGTTTTAACACTTTGGCATCGTCAGCTGGCTATTTGACCTTCTTCCCTGCAGACGTGCCAGCTGCCACTGACTACTTTCCCTGGAAACGTGCATTTTTTGGCCACTTTGAATTAATTTTCACAGGCGCCCCAAATGACTAACATCAACATGTAGGGTATGCTTAGAAAGGTAAGTTAATCCTCTTTTAGGGTATTTACAATATAAGGTTTGTTCAGACATGTTTTAAGGTTATTTGTGCAATGAAATATCATGGTTGAGGAGCATTTCACTTCAAACAAGCATTTCACCCATTCAGCAGATGTAAACAAAACAGAGAAAAGAGACCCACCAATTCTTCATGACTTGCATCATCTGGTCAGAAGCTCAGAAAAGTACACACACACACACACACACACACAAATTCCACAATCCTGAGTGAACAGCGACATCGCGCATTCGCAGGGCGCTCCATTTTGCCTTTGTTTCAGTGAAGCACGCGGTTCGGGTGACGTTGTTCTCGCGCCCGAAAAATTCTTCAAATTTTACTCGGGAAATCATTCTCACAGTATTTAGAAATGGTTACTTAATACTATAATAGAGGTTGTTTCCCTTAGACCGTAACTGACTTCACGTAGGAATTTTCTAACGCAAGATGCTAGAATCCTAGCGTTACGTTGTCAGCGGCGAGCTTGCTGAACGCTATACCCCTAGCGTTCCGGCGCCTGCGGTTCTCCGCGAGAGCGCTAGCGGGCTAGCGTTACGATGTGAAAAAGTTAAATGGGGGTATGCAAGGTTCAAAGCTCTATCTGTCTTGTGTTTTCAGGCAACAATGTGGTGACTTACAGTGCAAGTGGGACCATTGGGCAAATCGCGGTAGACAGTACCACAGGCAACCTGATCGTGGGTAACGGTATCCAAGCTGGAACGACCTACATCTTGCAAGTTACGGCATCGGACTCTGGAAGGGGACCTCGGCAATCTCTGTCATCTAACGACAACGTCATCATCAGAGTCATTGTCACTGTATGGGAAATATTTTGTTTGTTTGTTTGTTTGTTTGTTTGTTTGCTTGCTTGAGGGTGTTATTTTTTGGGGGGGAGGGGGTGTATCTACTTTGTAATTTGTTTCTTTGTTTTCATTGTCACTGTATGGGAAATATTTTGTTTGTTTGTTTGTTTGTTTGTTTGTTTGTTTGTTTGTTTGTTTGTTTGCTTGCTTGAGGGTGTTATTTGGGGGGGGGAGGGGGGTGTATCTACTTTGTAATTTGTTTCTTTGTTCTTTGTTCCTTTGTTTGTTTGGCTTTTTTGGGTGGTGGGATGGGAAAGTGTCGACTTTGTTTTTGTTGTTGTTTTGTTTTGGGTTTTTTAAGTTCTTTTGGGGTAGATATCTACTTTGTTGTTGTCATTTTGTTTCTTTGAGTTGTTGTTTGTTGTTGTTGTTGTTGTTTGTTTTTGTTTTTTGGGGGGCTGTGTGATGTTTTGTGTCTACTTTGTTGTTTGTTTGTTGGTTTGTATGAGGTTTGTTTTGGTTTTCCTTTTTTTATTTTTTGTAGGTGAGTATCTACTTTGTTGTTTGCTTCTTTGAATTATTTTTGGCTGTGTGGATGTCTTCTTTGGGTTTTTTGTTTGTTTCGTTTGTTTCTTTGTTTTTTTGGTGTTTTTTATTTAGTTCTTTTTGGGTGGTGGGTATCTACTTTGTTGTTTCTTTGTTTGATTGTTTCAGTATGTATTAAAGTCTGACCCGGAGCAGTCAGAATGCGACTGTTTTTTTCTGTTTCCGACAAGGTGACAACATCGTTATTGAATGATCTGAAAGGTGCTGCCGTGTTTCGCTTCCTTACAAATGTATTACTTAATTATTCAAACCCATCTATACTTCAAATGAAAATTTACGATACTGACTTTTCAATCGTATTACTCAAATGTCCACAAATCGTTATTTTATTTTAAAAATTTACGATGAACATTGCGGTTTCTTGGTCGGAAACTGGACCAGTCCCGATATGAAAGTTAAACGTTTATCAATTTAATATAGAACAGGGAATTTTTACTTCAATAACATTGACACTTAAAACATTTTTTTTTTTTTTTTTTTTTTTTTTTTTTTTTTCAAAAATAGTAATACATGGAGTGAATCTTTCTGGTGTTAGGATTATCGTTAAAATTGAATGCCCGTTGTTCATTTATTGATCGTTTTCAGTTTTAGGGGCTATCATCCAAATTTTCATATTTGTCATTTATTTATTGATTGTTTTCAGTTCGAGATGCTATCGTCCAAATTTGATATTTATCATATATTTATTGATTGTTTTCAGTTTTAGGGCTATCGTCCAAATTGAACATTAATCATTTATTTATTGATCGTTTTCAGTTTTAGGGGACTATCATCCAAATTGAACATTAATCATTTATTTATTGATCGTTTTCAGTTTTAGGATCTATCGTCCAAATTTAATTTAATATTCATCTTTTATTTATTAGTCGTTCTTAGTTCTTGGGGCTATCGTCCAAATTTAATATTCATCATTTTATTTATTGATCGTTTTCAGTTTTAGGATCTATCGTCCAAATTTAATATTCATCTTTCATTTATTGGTCGTTCTTAGTTCTTGGGTCTATCGTCCAAATTTAATATTCATCATTTTATTTATTGATCGTTTTCAGTTTTAGGATCTATCGTCCAGATCTAATATTCATCTTTCATTTATTGGTCGTTCTTAGTTCTTGGGGCTATCGTCCAAATTTAATATTCATCATTTTATTTATTGATCGTTTTCAGTTTTAGGATCTATCGTCCAAATTAATATTCATCTTTATTTATTGGTCATTGTTAGTTCTTGGGGCTATCGTCCAAATTTAATGTTCATCATTTTATTTATTGATCGTTTCAGTTTTAGGATCTATCGTCCAAATTTATATTCATCTTTCATTTATGGTCGTTCTTAGTTCTTGGGCTATCGTCCAAATTTAATATTCATCATTTTATTTATTGATCGTTTTCAGTTTTAGGATCTATCGTCCAAATTTAATATTCATCTTTTATTTATTGGTCGTTCTTAGTTCTTGGGGCTATCGTCCAAATTTAATATTCATCATTTTATTTATTGGTCGTTTTCAGTTTTAGGGCTATCGTCCAAATTCAATAGTTATCATTTATTCCTGTTCTCTATTTATTGATCATTTTCAGTTTAAGGGCGGGGGGGGGGGGATCGTTCAAATCTAATATTTATCATTATCTATTGATCATTTTCAGTTTTACGGGCTCTCGTTTCAAATTTGATGCCTACTGTTCATTTCAGATATTATTAGGCTTGTGGGGGATTAACTCTTTAGGGTCAAGGTCCTCCTAGCCTCACTTTCAGGTCAAATGGCAATGTGGTAGGTCATTTGTGTCACGTGGTTACAAATATTTTTTGTTGGCACCAGTCAACACAGCAAACTTGACCAGCGCACGCTATGGACCACTGACTTGGAGGTCACGAGTTCGAAACCCAGTCAGTCGAAAACAAACAGTTAGTGCGGCATTCTTCTGCCCTGATAGACCCTCGCCAGAGTTGAGCGCGCTTTGTGGCCTGGTTGGCTAGGCTGGGACCACACACTAAAAGTCGAGTCT
>JAPXFY010000027.1:8927911-8930411 GCA_030674185.1 Monoplex corrugatus | reverse complement strand
AGGCAGACACAAGAAGATCATTGATAAGGAAGATTAGGAAAAGACAGGCAACATTTATAGGCCATTTTGTGAGGAAAGGGGAATTGGAGCATCTGGTCACAACAGGAAAGCTGGAGGAAAAGAGAGCACCAGGTAGACCCAGGGAAGAAATATTGGACAGACTTGCAGAGTGGCTGAGGACAAAGAGGGTGGAAGATGGGCTTACGGCAAGAAGGGATAGATGCATATGGAGGGCATGATCGCTGACGCCATGTGGCAAGGCACTTGATGCTGATGCTGATGCTGATGATGATGATGATGATGATGATGAAGAAATAAAATTTCGCACGGTGTGAAAGAAATGGGCCAGTTCTAAAGAAATACCCTATACTGCCAACTACGACCTTGAAATCATCTTGATACAAAAAGTGACAGAAATGGGTCAGTTTTAAATAAAGATATTGTACAGTGTGAAACAAATGGGTCAGCTCTAAGGAAACACATTCTACAGCCAACAATGGCCTGGAAAATCATCCTGACACAATGTCAAACAGGAATGGGTCAGTTGTAAATAAATACATTGTAGCCTACTGTTAAAAATCGCCTGGACACCCAGCCTAACACAGTAGAAAGGAATGAGTCAGTTGTAAATAAATACGTTGTACTGTTAACAGGCAACATTTATAGGCCATTTTATGAGGAAGGGGGATTTGGAGCACCTGGTCACAACGGGAAAGCTGGAGGGAAAGAGAGCACCAGGTAGACCCAGGGAGAGAATGCTGGACGGACTTGCAGAGTGGCTGGGGATGAGGAGGGTGGGGGAGATGCTAGGGGCAACGAGAGCTAGAGATGGTTGGAAGTCCATGGTCGCCAACGCCATGCGGCAGGGCACCTGATGATGATGATGATGACTGTTAACAAAGGCCTGGACACCCACCCTAACACAGTATGAAAGGAATGGGTCAGTTGTAAATAAATACATTGTATCGTCAACAATAATCGTAGTAATCACCATAACGATGATGATGATAACAATGATTATAGCAGCGATGAACAGTTTTTTTATGGTGGTTTATTTTCATTTTGGTCCAAGTCTAAGTATTGTGACTTCTGTTATGTTTAGTGTGTTTCGAACATTGTTTTTTGGTGAAGAAACCCGGGATAAAATGCTTCTGCTGTGTGTGCAGCTGGTATTTGTTTAACTTTGTGGAGAAAACTATTCACCGTTGCTAAAATCTTTTTAATCTTCACACGGGAGAGCTCAAAACAAACAAATGCGCATGCGCATGCGCACACATATATGTGACTTTCCACCACGAAATGAGTCACTTGTCCACTTGAGGAAGTTTTCACTTTTTCATTGCTTCTAAATGTACATGTACTGCTCTTTCTAATGAAGAAAACCATTCTAAAATCGGACAATAAATACCTGAGGTACAGCCTTCCAAACATGGCACTTTTCCAAAACACAGTTTTGAGAAAATCAAGAGAAACGAAAGTGAAAGTTCAGCATCAGCATGTTGGGTAGGGTAATGCAAATAGCTTTTTCACTAAGAAAGAACCACAGTATGCGTAATTTATTGAATGTAGAATGTGTAGGAAGGGTTCCGGCATCCACTAAAATCAACAACTCCATAACGAGCACTGACACCCCTCTCGCTTATTTTGCCCCATTGTGCAAAACGCTGCCTGTGGACAAACGACTCATTCCGTGATGGAAGGTCACATATTCATACGCACGCACGAGCACGCATCATTAGACTGTGCGACTGTCACACACGATTGACAACAAGCATCATACCTGGAGACTTTTGCGATTGTACGCACACTCCCTGTATGTGTGTGCGGCTGTAGGGAACCAACATTGAGAGCTTCCGACTGATAAGTGTCAAGACTCTAGTAATGAGAGGTGAGCTGGCAGCGATGCGAGCTGTCGGAAAATCTGATTGATTGATTGATTGATTGATTGATTGATTGATTGATTGATTGGTTGGTTGATTGATTGGTTGATTGATTGGTTGGTTGATCGCCGAGTGATTGGCCGATTGATCGGTCGATTGGTCAATTGATTGGTTGATTGGTCGATTGATTGATCGATTGATCGATTGATTGGTCGGTCGATTGGTCAATTGATTCATTGATTGCTCGATTGATCATTGATTGATCGGTTGATTCATCAATTCATTGATTGAATCGATTGATCAATCCATCTATTGATTGATTGATTGATTAATTGATTTGGTTCAGTTTTTACTTCGACACCCACCTCAGGTGATATGGCCGATGGGGATAACCATCCCAGGTAAATGGGGGCAGGGTGACTTATCTAATCCTATACCGACACCACCAAAACAACAATGATGTTAAGATGGGACAATAAGAAGATCAGCTTTAATGTAGCGGTTTATCCCAGGAAGTGGGGGAGAGGCGGACTTATCTAATCCTATACCGACACCACCAGAACAACAATGATGTTAAGATGGACAGTGAGAAGGCCAGTTTTAATGTACTGCATCCTGGG
>JAPXFY010000027.1:8920411-8922911 GCA_030674185.1 Monoplex corrugatus | reverse complement strand
GGTCAGTTCTAAATAAACGTATATATTGTACAGTGTGACAGAAATGGGTCAGTTCTGTGTACATATATTGTACAGTGTGAAAGAAATGGTCAATTCTAAATAAACGTATTGTACAGTGTGAAAGAAATGGGTCAGTTCAAAGGAAATACACTGTATTGCCGACTATGTCCTGGAAAATCATCTTGACACACACACAGTGACATGAATGGGTCAATACTAAATGAATATATTGTGACCTCCCAGCACGAAATCAGTCTTAATTGGCATTTTGGTCATTTTGAGATATGCATATCACTGGAAAGTGTACATTCTGCTGATTATTTTGGTACTTGAATAAAGCTTGTACTAAAAAAAATGTAGAAGTTATGTATGTTTAATGCCATTAACTTGTATAACGGCCATTTTGAGAAAACGGCCTCTAAAGTTTTTGTGTGCTCTCCTACACATTTTCCTTAAATTTCTTTATTTGGTGGCTTTGGCCCAGTTTGTTTCTAATTTTTGCTGCCATTATCAGAAAGATGCACCAAAGAGCTTTCCATCAGTATGTTACATGTGCGGGTACTGTACAGGTTACGGTTCATAATAAGAGACAAAAATAGGTACCTTTGGTAGGAAATTGCGTTCTTTCTGCTGAAATCAGCGCGTTAAAATACCGATTTAAATTGATTAATAACATTTTTTCAAGAAAAAAAATTCTGTGGGGGATAGATTATAATCTACAGAAATCAATTTTGAGAAAAAGTCAAAACACCCCCATATAGACCCTCAGCCACCTTTTCAGGTCCTGGTACTGTTCGACTGACTGCGAGTTAAGAGTTTTGTGGTGGAGGGTCAAATATTGTACGGTGTGAAAGAAATGAGTCAGTTCTAAGGAAATACACTGACCTGGAAAATCATCCTGACACAAAAAGTAACAGGAATGGGTTACTGTTTTAAATGAATATATTGTATAGTGTGTGAGATATGGGTCAATTTTAAATAAATATTTATTTCCAGTGTGAACAAAATGGGTCAGTTCAAAGGAAGTACACTGTACTGCCGACTATGTCCTGGAAAATCATCCTGACACACAAAGGGACAAGAATGGGTCAATACTAAATAAATGTATTGTATAGTGTGAAAGAAATGGGTCAGTTCAAAGGAAGTACACTGTACTGCCGACTATGTCCTGGAAAATCATCCTGACACACAAAGGGACAAGAATGGGTCAATACTAAATAAATGTATTGTATAGTGTGAAAGAAATGGGTCAGTTCTAAGTAAATACACTGTATTGCCAAAAGTGACCTAGAAAATCGTCCTGCCACACAAAGTGACAGAAATGGGTCACAGTTGTAAATGAATATATTGTACAGTGTGAAAGAAATGGGTCAGTTCTAAGGAAATATCCTGTACTGCCAACTATGGCCTGGAAAATCATCCTGACACACAAAGCGACAGGAATGAGTCAGTTATAAATAAATGTATTGTATGTTGCGAAAGAAATGGTGAGTTCTAAATAAATTTATTTACAGTGTGAACGAAATGGGTCAGTTTTAAGGAAATACAATGTACTGCCAACATTGTCCTAAAAATCATCCTGACATAAAAAGTAACAGAAATGGTTTACAGTTCTAAACAAATGTATTGTATAGTGTGAAAGAAATGGTCAGTTCTAAATAAATATTTCGGACGGTGTGAAAGTATTGGGTCAGTTCAAAATACATACACTGTACTGCCAACAGTGACCTGGAAAATCATCCGGACACAAAAAGTAACAGGAATGGGTTACAGTTGTAACTCACTCTGTACGATGGAACGCTATAGCGTTCCTGACGTAAGACAGGGTTCCGTACGACGGAACGCTATAGCGTTTTCGATAATTAACTTTTTTTCGCCGCTTCCCTCGTAAACATGTTGTATAGTGTGTGAGATATGGGTCAATTTTAAATAAATATTTATTTCCAGTGTGAACGAAATGGATCAGCTCAAAGTCAATATATTGTATTGCCAACAGTGGCCTGGAAAAATCATCCTGACACACAAAGTGACAGAAATGGGTTACAGTTCTAAATAAACATATTGTACAGTGCGAAAGAAATGAGTCAGTTCTCTGTAACTACATTGTACTGCCAATGGTGATGATGATAATGATGATGATGATGATGATGATGATGATGATGATGAAGATGATGATGATGATGATGATGATGATGATGATGATGATGATGATGATGATGATGATGATGATGATGATGATGAAATAACAATAATAATAATAATGATAATAACAACAACAACAATAATGATAATGATAATAATGATAATAATAATAATGATAATAACAACAATCATCATCATCAGGTGCCCTGCCGCATGGCGTTGGCGACCATGGACTTCCAACCATCTCTATCTCTCGTTGCCTCCAGCATCTCCCCCACCCTCATCATCCTCAGCCAATCTGCAAGTCCGTCCGGCATTCCCTCCCTGGGTCTACCTGGTGCTCTCTTTCCCTCCAGCT
>JAPXFY010000027.1:8912911-8915411 GCA_030674185.1 Monoplex corrugatus | reverse complement strand
AATAGTAGTAGTTGCAGTAGTAGCAGCAGTTGTGTTCTTGTTGCAGTAGCAGCAGTGGCAGTAGCAGTAATAATAACAGTAGGAACAGCAGCAGTAGTAACAGTAGCAATTGTTGTGATTGCAGTAGTAACTGTAGTAGTAGTAGTGGTAGTAACAACAACCGCAGCAGCAGTGGTACTAGCAATAGCAGCAGTAGCAGTGGCAGCAGCAGAAGCAGTGGTACCAGTAGCAGTAGTATCATTGTTAGTAACAGGAGTACCATACCTCACAGATGTCATTTCCACAAAAGACTGGTACCAGTAACAGTACTATCATTGTTAGTAACATGAGCACCATACCTCACAGATGTCATTTCCACAGAAGACTGGTACCAGTAACAGTACTATCATTGTTAGTAACATGAGCACCATACCTCACAGATGTCATTTCCACAGAAGACTGGTACCAGTAGCAGTAGTATCATTGTTAGTAACATGAGTACCATACCTCTCAGCTGCCTCCTCTTTCTCTCCCATTATGTAACACATCAGTCCCAATTTCTGATTCAGCTAAAAACCTTGGTGTCTGCATTGACTCTACCCTCTCCATGAACAACTTTGTTTCTCAAACTGCCAGATCTTGCTACTATCATCTCCATCGTATAAGGCTGATCAGGAAGTATCTCTCTGTCGAAACAACTGCAAAACTCGTTCTCTCCTTCATAATGTCTCGCATTGACTATTGCAATTCACTCCTGTCTGGTCTTCCTGCCTCCACCATTCACATCCTACAGCGCATTCAAAGCAATGCTGCACGCCTTGTACTCAAAAAGAAAAAAACTGACCACATATCTCCTCTCCTGGCACAACTTCACTGGCTCCCTGTATCAAAGCGCATACAGTACAAACTAGACACCATGTGCTACAAAAGCCTCAATAACGCAGCCCCCGATTACCTGTCAAGCCTACTTGAGATCTATCTTCCCTCACGTACCCTCCGCTCTGCCTCCGATCCTCTGACTTTTCGCTTTCCACGCACTAAGCTCAATACCTATGGTCCACGAGCCTTCTCTGTTTCTGGTCCACTCTCCTGGAACAAACTTCCTCTCTCAGTCCGTCAGCAACCTACTTTTGTCTCCTTGAAGTCCGCTCTCAAAACTCACCTTTTCTCCTCCGCATAAAATCCTAACCTCACTCAACCCCCCCCCCCCCCCTCCCTCTGCAGCCTGTCTCCGCTCGGAGGGGAATCACATGGTTATAATATATAATTGTATATGCTATGCTCTATAATTTTCCATTGCTTTTATTCTTGCTTTTATTGCTTTTATTCTTTCTCCCCATTTATAGCCATGCGTGTGTGTGAGTGTGTGTGTGTGTGTGTATGTGTGTGCGTGCGTGTGTGTGCGTGCGTGCGTGCGTGCGTGCTTGCGTGTGTGTCTGCTTCAGCGCTTAGATTTGATTTAATCAAGATTTTGCGCTATATAAATATTGTAATTATTATTATTATTATTATTATTATTATTATTACCATACCTCACAGACTGTGTCATTTCCACAGAAGACTGTGTCTTGAAGATGGGTAAAGAGGACAGGACCACACTGCTGTTGCCAGGAAAGGGGGAGTGGGTGTACATAGCTCTGCTCCTTTTGTAGGAAAAAATAAGGACACAGTGCTTATGGTAAAACCATCGCACACAAAGTAGTGAGAAAAGAAAGTCAAAAAATAGAGGGAGAGAGAGAGTGAGAGAGAGAGAGAGAGAGAGAGAGAGAGAGAAAGAGGGAGAGAAAGACAGAGAGACAGACAGACAGAAAAAGAAAGAGGCATACAGACAGAGACAGACAGACATACAGAATGTAATAGAAGGGGGAAGAGAGAGAGAGAGGAAGAGAAAGGCAGAGAGAATGAGAGACAGAGAGAGGGGGAAGCGAGAGAGAGAGACAGACAGACAGACAAACAGAAGGAGAGAGAAGAAGAGAAAGAGAGAGAGGGAGGGACGTGTCAAGGAAGTGAGAGAGGGACGCACATAGAGAGATGGAGAAACACAGACACAAGGAGATCGAGGGAGGGAGTGAGAGATGGAGAAAGAAAAAAAAAGAGAGAGAGAGAGAGGCATGCAGAGAGACAGAGACAGACAGAGAGGGAGGATGCTGGGCTAGAAATCACAAGAACCATCGGCACCATTCTCCTTTTCTTTCTCTGTCTCTGCCTCTCTTTGTGTCTCAGGAAATGGGGTGAAGGCATTCCACTGTGCACAGACCTCAGATATTCTCCTCCTCCTCATCATCATCATCATCATCATCCTCATCATCATCATCATCGTCATCATCCCACCATCACCACCACCACCACAACCACCACCATCATCATCATCGTCATCATCATCATCATCATCATCATCACCACCACAACCATCATCATCATCATCATCATCATCATCATCATCATCATCATCATCATCATCATGTTCCATGCCTCATGGCATTGGATATCATGGCCCTCTACACGAATCCCTCTTTTGCTG
>JAPXFY010000027.1:8895411-8900411 GCA_030674185.1 Monoplex corrugatus | reverse complement strand
AATTACTAATCAACTTGGCTCCATTAAATCCAATTACTATCTAACTTGGCTCCATTAAATCCAATTATTATCTAACTTGGCTCCGTTGAATCCAATTACTATCTAACTTGGCTCTGTTGAATTCAGTTACTATCTAACTTGGCTCCGTTGAATCCAGTTACTAATCAACTTGGCTCCATTGAATCCAATTACTAACCAGCTTGGCTCTATTGAATCCATTATTAACTAGCTTGGCTCTATTGAATCCAATTAGTATCTTGTTTGGCTCCAGTGAATCCAATTACTATCTAGCTTTGCGCCATTGAATCTAACTACTAAACAACTTTGCGCCATTTAATCCAATTATTAATCAGCTTGACTCTATTGAATCAGCTACTGTCTTGGTTCGCTTCCTTGAATCCAGTTACAAAACAGCGTGGCTCTATTGAATCCAATTGTGTATTAGCTTGGCTCTAATGAATCTAACTGGTAATTAGCTTAGCTCTATTGAAATCAATTGTCATTAGCTCTGCTCTATTTAATCCTCTTATTCATTAGTTTGACTCTATTGAACCCAGTTATCAAATAGCTTGGCTCTGTTGAGACCCATTTTAAATTGCTTTTCTCTATTGAATCCAATTATTAATTAACTATGCTCTATTGAATCCAATTATTAATTAGGTTGGAGCCATCGAATCCAATCACGTTTTGCCTTCAATCTTCAGCTTGGATCCATCGAATCCATTTACTAACCAGCTTGGCTCTATTGAATCCAATCATTAACCAAGCTGACTCCATTAAATCCAATTGCTAACCAACTTGGCTCTATCTAATCAAATCATTAATTAGCTTGATTCAGTTGAATCCAATTATAAATTATCTTGGCTCCGCTGAATCCAAGTACTAACCAACTTGGCTCTATGGAATCCAGATATTAATTAGCTTGGCTCCATTGGCTTCAACCCACCTGCACGATCATTGTGTCCATGTCAGGCATAGCATTTTCGTCAATATCATACGTCAGCGTTGACGTAATGACTCCCGTGACAGAATCGATCGTGAACCGTCCATACGTGTTGCCACTGACAATGGTGAAGACGTGATCGTCCCGCTCGTCTTCATCCACCAGTAACCAGTTGGGATCCACAGAAACCTGGAAATATGGGATTTTTTTTTGAGTAGTTAGGCTTACTAAGAAGAGAGTTCTTGGATGTTACATAGAACCGATAATGTTATACGGTTGTGGACAGTCAACACGCAAAGCCAGAACAAGATTGAGGCAGCCGAGATGTGGTTTCTAAGAAGAATGTTGAGAATTCCATGGACAGCAAAGGAAACAAACGAAGCAGTGTTGATGGAGGCAGACACAAGAAAATCATTGATAAGGAATATTAGGAAAAGTCTAGCAACATTTATAGGCCATTTTATGAGGAAAGGGGAATAAGAGCACCTGGTCACAACGGGAAAGCTGGAGGGAAAGAGAACACCAGGTATACCCAGGGAGAAAATATTGAACGGACTTGCAGGATGGCTGCGGACAGAGATGGTGGAAGATATGCTTGCGACGACAAGGGATAGATGCATATGGAGGGCCATGATCGCCAGAGCCATGCAGCAGGGCACATGGTGATGATGATGAAGGCTTACTAGCAGACATCAACGGGAGAAGACTAAAATACACTGGCCATGTGTCACGCAGCAAGACACGGATGTCATGGCAACCATTTTTCAAGGAAAGCCAGAGCCAAAAAAGGAAGAAAGACAGACCTCCAATCTCATAGATCGAAAACATATCATTATCATGATCAGCATCATCATGTACCCTGCCGCATGGCGCTGGCGATCATGGCCCTCCACTCGAATTCATCTCCTGTCGCTGCAAGTACATCTCCCACCCTCTCTGTCTGCAGCCACCCTGCAAGTCCGTCCAATATTTTATCCCTGGGTCTACCTGGTGTTCTCTTTCCCTCCCGCTTTCCTGTAACCGACATCAGTGACCTAAATATTCAAGAAGTTGTCCACAAAAGTCAAGACAGAGCCGTCTGGAGGGGAGTGGCGGTGCCAAAGAGAGCAGCGGCCAACACTGAACCCGGTGACGCCGACAGGTAGACAGGTGAGACAGGTGAGACAGGTGAAGGCTTACTGTAAGGCTTTGTTATCATTTGGCCAGCTGGATTGGCTCTTGCGATTTAGAGCCATGGATTCCACAGTTTTGGGTGTTACTTTAATCCAGTCCCATCCTGCATCATACATGTTAACACCTGGTCAATTCGCTACCTGTCGTATTGCTTCAAAATCTTTCTAAAATTCTGTTGGTGTCAGTGTCAGATTTATGTTATTAGTCCTGTTGTAACACACGCGCACGCGCGCGCGCACACAGAAATACATACACGCGCTCGCGTACGCGCGCGCGCACACATATGCAAGCACATACATACACACACATATATACATACACAAACATGTACACACACACACACACACACGCACGCACACGAGCACGCGCGCACACACACACACACACACACACACCCTATACATACCTACACGCAACCTACACACACCTACAACACACACACACACACACACACACACACACACACACACACACACACATACCTACACACACATACACGCACACACACACACACACACACACACATTCACACACACACACACCTACACACACACACACACCATTCACACATTCACACACACAATATACACACACACAACACATACCACACACACACACACACACACACACACACACATCACACACACACACACACACCAACATACTCACTTACAGCGTCTGCCAAATGATAGACTTCGGTGGAGTGCATATGGAATTGTCTGAGAACGATGAACCCTTACAAAATCCAAACTACGAGGCGGATGCTCCATTTGGCTCATGAAGTTTCAGATCTTGCACAGACATCACTGCTGGAATTATTCCAGCTGTTTAATGTGTATATCGTCGTTAGGTCATCATCGTCATCATCATCATCATCATCAATCATCTCATCATCATCATCATCACCATCATCATCATCATTATCATCAATTCATCATCATCATCATCATCATCATCATCATCTAATGATGATGAGGAGGAATTTGATGATGATGATAATATTTAAAAAAATGATAATAACAATAATAAGATAATAATAATAATAATAACACTACTACTACTACTAGTAATAATAACAATAACATAATAATAATAATAACAATAATAATGAAAACAACAACGACAACGACAAAATAAATATAACGTACAGTGCCCTCATAAACGGTAAGAGTGACGTCAGAAGGCAGCAAGGTCACAGGTTCGTTGACGTCAGTGATGATGACGTAAAGATACGCGGCTGATGACGTACAAAAGGCGTCAGAACACGTCACAGTCAGGTTGGTTTGCTGTGTGTCTTCTTGTTCGTAGTTCAGTCTGCTTCTGATTTCTATGGCTCCCGTGTCTCCTGACACTGAGAAAATAAATAAACAAATAAACAATAAAATAAATAAATAAATAAATATATAAATTAGTAAGTTCAGTTTCTCAAGATGACGTCTCCGCGCTCGAACGAATTCATATGCACTACGTCACAGTGTCAGTGTGTATGGTGATCGTGCACATGCCTTAAGCCTGTACATAAACCCATGAGCTGGCCATGTCCTGAGGCCCTGCCCAGACTATGTTTTACCTAGTCTATATTTTATATTGGTCTTTTATCAGCCTATGCTGGAATAACTGGTTACATGTAAATGACATGTCCAAACAGTGTGACTGCCGCGCCCAAGCAACGGAACCAGAAGAACAAGAAAACCAATGTAACGCGTATCCAACAAGTGCGTATCTTGTTTTGTTGGATACGCGCTTACATGGTTTCTGTTCTTCTGGTTCATGTAATGACATGTTTATGTGTGTACCTGACCTTCCTAAAAGGAACATACATATAAAGTAAATAAATAAATAATTAAAGGTCTGAATCACAACATAACTAGCTATTCTGTATGAACTCGTCTAACATGACAGAATCCCCCTCCCCCAGGTCCATCTCCAAATGCTCAGCTGTCAATCAACTAGTGAAGACAATATTTTCTTAATCATAGGTAGGTAAGTAAGTGGGTAAATAAGTAATTAAGTAAGTAAGCAAGCAATTAAGTAAGCAAGCAAGTGAAAAAATGTAGCACAACCCGGGATTCGAACCCACACCATTAGTACGTGAATCGGACGCTCAACCAACTGAGCTATTGAGGCCTGTAAATCAATAAATGAATAGATAAATAAATAAATAAATAAATAAATAAATAAATAAATAAATAATAAATAAATAAATAAATAAATAAATAGATAAATAAATAGATAAATAAATAAATATAAATGACAAATAAATAAATAGATAAACAAATAATAAATAAATAAATAATAAATAAATAAATAAATAAATGATAAATGGAATAAAATATAGCCCAAAACAAGTGCGGCTGCTCGTGTTCAAGCAAACAGGAACCAGAAAAAAAAAAAAATCACGAAAATAGAATCAATACGCGTA
Organism: Monoplex corrugatus; assembly: GCA_030674185.1. Classification (NCBI taxonomy): domain Eukaryota; kingdom Metazoa; phylum Mollusca; class Gastropoda; order Littorinimorpha; family Ranellidae; genus Monoplex; species Monoplex corrugatus. The sequence goes on along the minus strand of JAPXFY010000027.1, from coordinate 8,895,873 downwards.
TTTAATACAACCAGACAAGACAGGCGCAAACTGTTTGGCGAAATGGCCTTTGTCAAGCGTAAATGTAATATCATAAACGAATAAGTATCAAATACAAAAACCAAGAGAAAAAGACTGAAACTACCCTGCTGCTTACTTCCTGCTTCGCCCTTTTCTCCCACTGGACGAAGCAGCAGGGAAGTCAGTCTTTTTCTCCTAATTTTTTTTATTTTTTTATTTTTGGTTGTTTGTTCGTTTAAGATCTAACGTTTATGTTTGACATTTGCGCCGGTCTTGTTTCGTTATACCAAATACGCGTTCTGCTTCTATTTTCGTGTTGTTTTTTTTGTTTTTTTTTTCTCGTTTCAAAATAAGGTCCAGTTTACTATGTCTTTATCTATTTACTTGTTTATAATATTTTCAGCACTTCACATTGTTGAAGTCATAAGAGAGAACAAGACGATGAGAACTCAAAAACCAAAG
>JAPXFY010000027.1:8880411-8885411 GCA_030674185.1 Monoplex corrugatus | reverse complement strand
CACCCTGCAGAACACTGAAGTATGGAGAACTGTCAGTCACACCCTATACGTTTCCACCCTTCAACTTCAAACAAAACAAAAGAAAAAAGAAAAGAGAAAATTAATCATTCAATAAAATTCACCGTGAAAAACACGGAAGTATGGAGGAGTGTTAGTCTCACTCTCCATACCTCCACCTTTCCTCCTCAAAAAAAAAAATCAACCAATCAATAAGAATCACCGTGCAAAACACTGAAGTATGAAGGAGTGTTAGGCACAAGCTGGCATATCTCCACCCTTTCCCATAAAAAAAAGCAACCAATCAAATCAATAATATTCACCATGCAAAACACTGAAGTATGGAAGAGTGTTAGTCTCACCCTCCGTATCTCCACCATTCCCCCTCTAAAAAAATCAACCGATCAATAAAACTCACCATGCAAAACACCGAAGTATGGAGGATTGTCAGTCAAAATCCTATGTGTCCCCACCCTTCAACTTAAAAAAAAACAAACAACAACAAGAAAATCAATCAATCAATCAAAATGAATAAATAAACAAACAAATAAATGAATAAATAATAAATAAATGAATAAATAAATAAATAAATAAATAAATAAATAAATAAATAAATAAATAAAACAAAATAAAAAAATCACCGTGCAGAACATTGAAGTATGGAGGAGTGTTAGGCTCTACCCTGACGACAACGGTAAGCTGCATGAGCACGATGTTCTCCTGGTCCCGACAGTCCATCTTGATGCTGTAGCTCTGGTCCTTGGTGTAGTCCACATCGCCCAGCGGCAAGAAGCGTAGTTCGTACGCGTCGTACGCTGTGTTACGTAGCAGATGTACGCAAAGAGACACAGGTAATAATGAGATCATAGTTACGTGAGAATATACATCATGTCGTCTTTCATGTTTTGGCAGTTGTATGAAATTCCTGAAAGATTTGCAATGGTGAAAAGCTGAGTTGCTGTTTTGTTCTGTGTCTGCGCAATGGCACACAAGTCCTTCAATGCCCTGTGTACATATACATAAACATGTATGTATGTATGTATGTATGTATGTATGTGTGTATGTGTGTATGTATGTATGTATGTATGTATGTATGTATGTATGTATGTATGTATATATGTATGTGTGTATGTATGTATGTATGCATGTATGTGTGTATGTATGTGTACATGTATTATGTGTGTATGATGTACATCTGTATGCATACATGCATATATATATACTCACCTGACAATATACAGCGCCCTCCTGACTCGCACCACTGAGTGTTACTCGGACATCAAAAATTGGATGACATACAACAAACTTCAGCTAAATGATGACAAGACAGAAGCTATCCTCATTGGCACCCGTCAGAAACTTTCTCAGCTGCCTCCTCTTTCTCTCCCATTATGTAACACATCAGTCCCAATTTCTGATTCAGCTAAAAACCTTGGTGTCTGCATTGACTCTACCCTCTCCATGAACAACTTTGTTTCTCAAACTGCCAGATCTTGCTACTATCACCTCCATCGTATAAGCCTGATCAGGAAGTATCTCTCTGTGGAAACAACTGCAAAACTCGTTCTCTCCTTCATAATGTCTCGCATTGACTATTGCAATTCACTCCTGTCCGGTCTTCCTGCCTCCACCATTCACATCCTACAGCGCATTCAAAACAATGCTGCACGCCTTGTACTCAAAAAGAAAAAAACTGACCACATATCTCCTCTCCTGGCACAACTTCACTGGCTCCCTGTATCAAAGCGCATACAGTACAAACTAGACACCATGTGCTACAAAAGCCTCAATAACGATTACCTATCAAGCCTACTTGAGATCTATGTTCCCTCCGCTCTGCCTCCGATCCTCTGACTTTTCGCTTTCCACGCACTAAGCTCAATACCTATGGTCCACGAGGCTTCTCTGTTTCTGGTCCGCTCTCCTGGAACAAACTTCCTCTCTCAGTCCGTCAGCAACCTACTTTTGTCTCCTTCAAGTCCGCTCTCAAAACTCACCTTTTCTCCTCTGCATAAAATCCTGACCTCACTCAATCCCCTCTGCAGCCTGTCTCCACTCGGAGGGGAATCACATTGCAATATTATAATTGTATATAATATGCTCTCTATAATTTTCCATTGTTTTTATTCTTTCTCCCCATTTATAGCCGTGTGTGTGTTTGTGTGTGTGTGTGTGTGTGTGTGCGTGGGTGCGTGTGTGTGCGTGCGTGCGTGCGTGTGTGTGCGTGCGTGCGTGTGTGTGTGTGTTTCAGCGCTTTGATTTGATTTTATCAAGATTTTGCGCTATATAAATATTGTAATTATTATTATGTAATTATTAATTATTATATATATATAATTATATATATATAATTATATATATATATATATATATGTATAGATAGATAGATAGATAGATAGATAGATAGATAGATAGATAGAAAGGCAGATAGATAGATAGTTAGATAGATAGATAGATAGACAGGCAGACAGATGGATGCATATATGTGTATATATATCATATGTATAGATAGATAGATAGATAGATAGATAGACAGACAGACAGATAGATAGATAGATAGATAGACAGGCAGATAGACAGATGGATAGATAGATAAATAGATAGATAGATAGATAGATAGATAGATAGATAGACAGACAGATAGATAGATAGATAGATAGATAGATAGACAGGCAGATAGACAGATGGATAGATAGATAGATAGATAGGTAGATAGATAGATAGATAGATAGATAGATAGATAGATAGATAGATAGATCGATAGACAGACAAATACATAGATACGCAGAAAGATACAAAGATAGATAGACACATAAATACATAGATAGATACATAGACAAATAGATCTAGATACATGCATCCATCCATCCATACATACATACATGTACATACACACATACATACATACATACATACATACATACATACATACAGATAGATAGATAGACAGACAGACATACAGATAGATAGATAGATAGATAGATAGATAGATGGATGGATAGATAGATAGATAGACAGATAGATAGATATATAGATAGATAGATAAACAGATAGATAGATAGACAGATAGATAGATAGATATATAGATATATTAGATAGATAGACATGTATGTATACATACATACATACATACATACATACATACATGCATACATACATACATACATACATACATATATAACAGGTTATCAAGAGGTACTGCAGTTTCATCCTTATCAACCACATTTCAGACGATATTGTTTGTCCTTTCTGCTCCTTGTCCTCAATTTTACGTGTACAGCGTGCCCTAAATCTGCAGCACAGTTTTTCGCCCAACCTCAAGTAAAAATAGATACATAAATGTGACCTCCCACCACGAAATCAGTCTTAACTAGCATTTTGGGCATTTTGAGATATACATATCATTGGAAAGTGTATATTCTGCTGATTATTTTGGTACTTGAATAAAGCTTGTACTTAAAAGAGCGTAGAAGTTATGTGTGTTTAAAGTCATTCAGTTGTATGACGGCCATTTTGAGAAAACGGCCTCTAAAGGTTTTGTGTGCTCTTCTACACATTTTCCTCAAATTTCTTTATTTGGTGGCTTTGACCCAGATTGTGTCTAATTTTCGCTGTCATTATCTGAAAGGTGCACCAAAGAGCTTTCCATCAGTGTATTACATGTGCGGGTACTGTACAGGTTACGGTTCATAATAGGAGACAAAAATAGGTACTTTTGGTAAGAATTTGCTTTCTTTCTGCTGCGATCAGTGCATTCAAATACCGATTTAAATTGATTAATAATATTTTTTCAAGAAAAAAAATTCTGTGGCGGATAGATTATATATTCTACAGAAATCAATTTTGAGAAAAAGTCAAAACACCCCAGATAGACCCTTAGTCACCTGTTCAGCTCCTAGTGTTGTTCGACTGACTGCGAGTTAAGACTAATTTCGTGGTGGGAGGTCACAAATAGATAAAATCGATATACATATTGCACACTCAAACAAGACAGGGACGAAAACGGGGTTATTTAAAATGCATATCACGTATTTGAGGCGTGTTCGTTGTATTTTTAATGGTATAATATGTCGTCAAAAACGGGGGTTTGCACTGCGCGTGTGACTTCGCCTTTATCCAGTTCGTTATCATCATCATGTGCCCTGCAGCATGGCGTTGGCGATCATGGCTCGCCATATAAATCTATGTTTTGTTGCTGCAAGTACATCTCCCACCTTCTCTGTCTTCAGCCACCTTGCAAGTTCGTCCAATATTTTCTCCCTGGGTCTACCTGGTGTTCTTTTGTTCCCCTCCAGCTTTCCTGTTGTGACTAGGTGCTCTAATTTCTTTTGCCTCATAAAATGTCCTACAAATATTGGTTGACTTTTCCGAATATTGACCATTAATGTTGTTTTAGTGTTTCCCTCTTTCAAGATTGTTTCGGTTTTTTTGGGGGGGGGGTTTTGTTTTGTTTTGTTTGGTTTTGTTGTTGTTTTCTTTGCTGTTCATGGAACTTTTAACATCATCTTAGAACCACATGCTAGTGCCTCAATTTTGTTCTGACTTTGCGTATTGACAGTCCACTCTTCACATCATTACAACAGTATCGGTTCTATATAACACTGAAGACTCGCCTCCTGATGTCAATTGACAGGCATTTGTTAGTAAGAAAATACAGTTCGTATGTACAAAAAACAAAACAAAAAAGAAAAACGTAAACAACAACAACAGCAACAGCATGGTTGTTGTATTGTGCGTGTGATTTCACCTTAGTTCATTTCATTCAGTCTGTGACCTAGCCGATCACGGAGGCTGTATCAGGAAAGAAGAAAAACACAAGCACAACAAAACAATGGAAAAATGAACCAGAAAGCACAGTACTGCTATAACTTTCTTACTTAGGACCCATTGTGCCATTGCCATGTAGGGAAGCAACGATGTTTCTCCACTCATGTCTGTTGTGGGCCAACCTGTGTAGAATGCCCTAAGTGTGTTTCAGGGTCTTCAAAAGGCCTCTCCAAAGT
>JAPXFY010000027.1:8872911-8875411 GCA_030674185.1 Monoplex corrugatus | reverse complement strand
GAGAAGACAGAAAACTGAAAGTGTTTCCGAACCTTAGTTTTATGTGGGGTTTTTGTTTATTTGTTTGTTTGTTTGTTTGTTGTTGTTTGTTTGTTTGTTTGTTTGTTTGTTTGTTTGTTTGTTTGTTGGTTGATTGGTTGGTTGGTTGGTTGGTTGTTGGTTGGTTGGTGTTGGTTGGCTGGCTGGTTGGCTGGTTGGTTGGCTGGTTGATTGGTTGATTGGTTGGTTCGTTCGTTCGTTCGATCGTTCGTTCGTTCGTTCGTCTTGTTCATTTTTTGTTTGTTTTTGTTTGTTTCTTTTTTTTTTTTGTTTGTTTGTTTGTTTGTTTGTTTGTTTGTGCTTACGTCAAAAGAAAAAAAAAACAGGTACAGACAGAGAGAACCGAACTGATAATGCACTTGCCTGTATCGTGACGACAAAACAGTAAATACAGAGAACAAAGGCTTCTGGAAACTTCATCCCGATATGTCATGTATCACTTCTCATCACTGCAGAAACCTTGTCGGAAGATAGCATAAATTTGAAGTTTTCGTTTCTTCGTTGTTTGTTTTTGTTGTTTTTTTTTCCTTTTCTTTCAAAATATTTATCACAGCACAGTATAGATCTTGGGTTGTTTTGGTTTCGCTGTATTCTTTTCCTCCTTATTCGTTTTCTTTCAAAATCTTTATCAGAACAGGAGATGGATCTTGTGTTCTTTATTTTTCCTTTTCTCTAGTTTTCCTTCTTCACTTTCTACTGTGTTTGTTGTTTTGTTTGTTTGTTTTGTTTGTTTGTTTGTTTGTTTTGTTTGATTGTTTGTTTGTTTGTATTGTTTGTTGTTTTGTTGATTGTTTGTTTGTTGTTTGTTTGATTGTTTGTTTTGTTTGTTTGTTGTTTGTTGTTTGTTTGTTTGTTTGTTTTGTTTGTTTGTTTGTTTGTTTGTTTGTTTGTTTGTTTGTTTGTTTGATTGTTTGTTTGATTGATTGTTTTGTTTGTTTGTTTGTTTGATTGTTCGTTTGCTTGTTTGTTTGTTTGATTGATTGATTGTTTGTTTGTTTAATTGTTTGTTTGTTTGATTGTTCGTTTGTTTGGTTGATTGTTTGTTTGTTTGTTTGTTTGTTCTTTTACTATTATCTTTTCTTTCTTTTTTTTTTTTTTTTTTTTTTTGTTTCTTCTTTTGCTGTCTTCTTCTCTTCTTTCTTCTTTCTTCTTCTCTGTTTGTTTTCGAATTTTGTTTTATTGTCTGTCTTATTTTCGTATCTTTTTCTTATTCTTGTTTTACGTTTCGTTTTCTCTTCCTTCTCCGTCCTCTGCCACCATAAGAAAGAACTTGTATCAAACCAGAAGACGAAACAGCATAGTGTTCACAACTAGCACTCCTTCCACAAAGCCGAAGTTAGTTTAGAACGATCGAACGTGGTTGTCACAAAGATATATAACCCGATTTGCACCCTGGCTTGCACACAACACCCTCAATCCACCCAGCTGAAACTGGGTACCTGTCTGTCTTTATGAACTAGGAAAGTAAAGAAGTGGAAGAAGAGGAGGTGGACATCATCCTCTGAACGCTGCCTGTAAGAAATGCTGGGGCGTTTAAGCACCTTTCTACTCAGCGACGATTCAGGTAATAGGGAGAACTTTTACCTTCGATCGACTGGGACCTATAATACTGTCTGATCCAAACTATCGGCAGGCGTGACTGTGGTGTATGTTTTGAACAATACAGCCTAAACGCAGGGGTGTCGGTACTGAATACTCTTTTTTTTACGATTCCTCTTTCGAAAAAAGAAGAAGGGTGGGGGAGGGGTTGCTTCAGACTGGTGCAGGTCTATCTGTCTGTCTGGCTGGCTGCCTGGTGTGAAGCTTGTTTGTTTGGTCTCTCTCTGTCGCTGTCTGTCTGTCTGTCTGTCTGTCTGTTTGTCTCTGGCTGTTTCTGTCTGTCTCTCTGTCTCTCTCTCTCTCTGTCTCTGTCTGCCTGTCTCTCTCTCTTTCTCTCTTTCTCTCTCTTTTTCTCTCTGTCACTGTCTCTATCTCTCTGTCTCTCTGTCTCTGTCTCTGTCTCTGTCTCTCTCTCTCTGTCTGTCTGTCTGTCTCTGTCTCTGTCTGTCTGTCTGTCTCTCTCTCTGTCTCTATCTCTCTTTCTCTCTCTCATTCTCTCTCTCCTTCCCTCTGTGTGTGTGTGCGTGCATGAATGCGTGTGTGTGTGTTTGTGTGTGTGTGTGTGTGTGTGTGTGTGTGTGTGTGTGAATTTGTGTGAGTGTTGTTGCTACTGCTGCTGTTGTTGATGATGTTATTGTTGTCATTGTTGTTGTTGTTGTTTTCAGGGAGATTGTTCCATGTCAATTGATTGCTATCTGTCTGTGTGTCTGTGTGTACAAAATGAGGTTACTTCATACCGACAGATATCAAATTAAACAGTCTGTTTATTATCTGTCTCTTCGTCTATCTGTCTGCAGGTTTATCCGTCTGTCTCTCTGGTTATCTCTCTGTCTCTTTACACACACTCTACAAGAGAGGCTGC
>JAPXFY010000027.1:8857911-8865411 GCA_030674185.1 Monoplex corrugatus | reverse complement strand
ACCGTGCTGTGCTGTGTTGTACCGTGCTGTGCTGTGTTGTACCGTGCTGTGGGCTGTTGCACCGTGCTGTGTTCTGTTGTACCGTGTTGTGTTCTGTTGTACCGTGCTGTGTTGTACTGTGCTGTGTTCTGTTGTACCGTGCTGTGTTCTTGTGTACCGTGCTGTGTTCTGTTGTACCGTGCTGTGTTCTGTTGTACCGTGCTGTGTTGTACTGTGCTGTGTTCTGTTGTACCGTGTTGTGTTCTGTTGTACCGTGCTGTGTTGTACTGTGCTGTGTTCTGTTGTACCATGCTGTTTTCTGTTGTACCGTGCTGTGTTGTACCGTGCTGTGTTCTGTTGTACCGTGCTGTGTTGTACCGTGCTGTGTTCTGTTGTACCGTGCTGTGTTCTGTTGTACCGTGCTGTGTTGTACCGTGCTGTGTTCTGTTGTACCGTGCTGTGTTGTACTGTGCTGTGTTCTGTTGTACCGTGCTGTGTTCTGTTGTACCGTGCTGTGTTGTACTGTGCTATGTTCTGTTGTACCGTGCTGTGTTGTACCGTGCTGCGTTCTGTTGTACCGTGCTGTGTTGTACCGTGCTGTGTTCTGTTGCACCGTGCTGTGTTGTACTATGCTGTGTTCTGTTGTACCGTGCTGTGTTCTGTTGTACCGTGCTGTGTTGTACCGTGCTGTGTTCTGTTGTACCGTGCTGTGTTGTACCGTGCTGTGTTCTGTTGTACCGTGCTGTGTTGTACCGTGCTGTGCTCTATTGTACCGTGCTGTGTTCTGTTGTACCGTGCTGTGTTCTGTTGTACCGTGCTGTGTTGTACCGTGCTGTGTTCTGTTGTACCGTGCTGTGTTCTGTTGTACCGTGCTGTGTTATGTTGTACCGTGCTGTGTTGTACTGTGCTGTGTTGTACTGTGCTGTGCTCTGTTGTGCGTGCTGTGTTGTACCGTGCTGTGTTCTGTTGTGCCGTGCTGTGTTGTACCATGCTGTGTTCTGTTGTACCGTGCTGTGCTCTGTTGTACCGTGCTGTGTTGTACCGTGCTGTGTTCTGTTGTGCCGTGCTGTGTTCTGTTGTGCCGTGCTGTGTTGTACCATGCTGTGTTCTGTTGTACCGTGCTGTGTTGTACCGTGCTGTGCTCTGTTGTACCGTGCTGTGTTGTACCGTGCTGTGTTGTACCGTGCTGTGTTCTGTTGTGCCGTGCTGTGTTCTGTTGTACCGTGCTGTGTTGTACCGTGCTGTGTTGTACGTGCTGTGTTGTACCGTGCTGTGTTCTGTTGTGCCGTGCTGTGTTCTGTTGTGCCGTGCTGTGTTGTACCGTGCTGTGTTCTGTTTGTACCGTGCTGTGTTGTACCGTGCTGTGTTGTACCGTGCTGTGCTGTGTTGTACCGTGCTGTGGTTGTACCGTGCTGTGTTGTACCGTGCTGTGTTCTGTTGTGCCGTGTTGTGTTCTGTTGTACCGTGCTGTGTTGTACCGTGCTGTGTTGTACCGTGCTGTGTTGTACCGTGCTGTGTTCTGTTGTGCCGTGCTGTGTTCTGTTGTGCCGTGCTGTGTTGTACCGTGCGCTGTTTCTGTTGTACCGTGCTGTGTTGTACCGTGCTGTGTTGTACCATGCTGTGTTTCTGTTGTGCCATGCTGTGTTGTACCGTGTGTGTTCTGTTGTACCGTGCTGTGTTCTGTTGTACCGTGCTGTGTTGTACCGTGCTGTGCTGTGTTGTACCGTGGTGTGTTCTGTTGTGCCGTGCTGTGTTCTGTGTGTACCGTGCTGTGCTGTGTTGCACCGTGCTGTGCTGTGTTGTACCGTGCTGTGGCTGTTGTACCGTGCTGTGTTCTGTTTGCACCGTGCTGTGTTGTACTGTGCTGTGTTCTGTTGTGCCGTGCTGTGTTCTGTTGTACCGTGCGTGTTTGTACCGTGCTGTGTTGTACCGTGCTGTGCTGTGTTGTGTGTACCGTGCTGTGTTCTGTTGTACCGTGCTGTGTTCTGTTGTACCGTGCTGTGTTCTGTTGTACCGTGCTGTGATCTGTTGTATCGTGCTGTGTTCTGTTGTACCGTGCTGTGTTGTACCGTGTTGTGTTCTGTTGTATCGTGCTGTGTTGTACCGTGTTGTGTTCTGTTGTATCGTGCTGTGTTCTGTTGTATCGTGCTGTGTTCTGTTGTACCGTGCTCTGTTGTACCGTGCTGTGTTGTACCGTGCTGTGTTCTTGTTGTACCGTGCTCTGTTGTACCGTACTGTGTTGTACCTGTGCTGTGTTCTGTTGTACCGTGCTGTGTTTGTACCGTGCTGTGTTGTACCGTGCTGTGCTTGTTGTACCGTGCTGTGTTCTGTTTGTGCCGTGCTGTGTTGTACCGTGCTGTGTTGCTGTTGTACCGTGCTGTGTTGTACCGTGCTGTGTTAGTACGTGCTGTGTTGTACGTGCTGTTGTTGTCCGTGCTGTGTTCAGTTGTACCGTGTGTGTTTCTGTTGTAACGTGCTGTGATCTGTTGTACCGTACTGTGTTCTGTTGTACTTGCTGTGTTCTGTGTACCGTGCTGTGTTGTCCATGCTGTATGTGTACCGTGCTGTGTTCTGTTGTACCGTGGGTGTGTGTACCTGTGCTGTGTTTGTTTTGCTGTGTTGTGTTATGCTATGTTTATTGTGCTGACTATGTTATGCTGTGCTGTGCTGTGCTGTGTTTGTGTGTTTGATTGTGCTTTGTTGTGCTGTGTTGTGTGTGTGTTGTGCTGTGCTGTGCTGTGTTTGTGCTGTGTTATGTTGTGCTGTGTTTATTTTGTGCTGTTTTATGTTGTGCTTTTGCTGTGTTGTGTCGCACTGTTTTATACTGTGCTGTGCTGCAGTGTTGTGCTATGCTGTGTTGTGCTGTTATGTTGTGCTGTGCTGTGTTGTGCTGTTATGTTGTGCTGTGTTGTGTTGCACTGTTATACTGTGCTGTGCTGCAGTGTTGTGCTGTGCTGTGCTGTGTTGTGCTGTTATGTTGTGCTGTGTTGTGTTGCACTGTTATACTGTGCTGTGCTGCAGTGTTGTGCTGTGCTGTGCTGTGTTGTGGCTGCGCTGTGCTGCATTGTGTTTTTATGACTGTGCTGTGCTGTGTTGTGCTGGCGCTGTGCTGTGTTTGTTTTGCTGCGTGCTTGTGCTGTGTTGTGCTGCGCTGCATTTTGCTGTGCTGTACTGTTGTGCTGCGCTATGTTGTGCTGTGTTGTGCTCTGATGTGATGTGCTGTTGTGCTGTGTTGGATTGTGTTATGTTGTGCTGTGTTGTGGTGCACTGTGTTATACTGTGCTGTGCTGTATTGTGTTGTGCTGTGCTGTGTTGTGCTACGCTGCGTTTTGCTGTGCTGTAGTGTTGTGCTGCGCTGGGTTGTGCTGTGTTGTGCTCTGATATGATGTGCTGTTGTGCTGTGTTGGATTGTGTTCCTGTTGTGCTGCGTTATTCTGTGCTGTGCTGTGCTGTCTTGTGTTGTGCTGTGTTGTGCTCTGATATGATGTGCTGTTGTGCTGTGTTGGATTGTGTTCTGTTGTGCTACGTTATTCTGTGCTGTGCTGTGCTGTCTTGTGTTGTGCTGTGTTGTGCTCTGATATGATGTGCTGTTGTGCTGTGTTGGATTGTGTTCTGTTGTGCTACGTTATTCTGTGCTGTGCTGTGCTGTCTTGTGTTGTGCTGTGTTGTGCTCTGATATGATGTGCTGTTGTGCTGTGTTGGATTGTGTTCTGTTGTGCTGCGTTATTCTGTGCTGTGCTGTGCTGTGCTGTCTTGTGTTGCGCTGTGTTGTGCAGTGCTGTGCTGTGCTGTTTTTGTGCTGTGTTGTGCAGTGCTGTGCTATATTGTATTGCATGGTGTTGTGTTTCGTTATTTTGTATGTCGTCACGTTGTATCTCTTTGTCATACCATGGCAGTCATTTTGTGTTAGGAAAATGGGACAATGTTTCGCCCAGCCCAGTGGTGACTATGTGCGTTCGTAAGTGCGTGCGTGTAGTATATGTGTGCATCTCTCTCTCTCTCTCTCTCTTCTCTCTCTCTCTCTCTCTCTCTCTCTCTCTCCCCCCCTCTCTCTCTCTCTTTCTCTCTCTCTGTCTCTCTGTATATGAGGGATCACAGGTGTGAACTCTTGAAGAAGACTCGTGAATGTACAAATTTTGACGTCGTGGCGCCAAGGTCAAGGCCACTCAGAGCAAGTGAGTACCACAAAATAAGTACTTTCTTGAGAACAGTGTCAGCAGCAATTTCTCAGAACATTCTGACGATGATGACATTCTGTTGACACCATTGTGGCAAACCACCAGCATCCTCTGTACTTTTCAAGGTCACAGTGACCTTGAAATGTTAGACGATCTGGGTTGTCTGTGGTGATGTTTGTATAAAAAGGAGACTGTGAAAGTGGTTTAACCATCCTGTTTTTGGGAGGAGTACACCATCTGTGTAGAATGTAGTAACGGTTGTATAAAAAGAAAGATTGTTAGATGGTTTGACCATCTTGTTTTGGAAGAATACATCATCTGCATAGGCTGTAGTAATGCTTGTAGGAAAAGGGAGATTGTTAAAATGGTATGACTATCTTGTTTAGGGAGGTTGTTAAAATGGTTTGACTATCTTGTTTAGGGAGGAATATTGTTAAAATGGTTTAACTAGCTTGTTTAGGGAGGACTATTGTTAAAATGGTTTGACTAGCTTGTTTAGGGAGGAATATTGTTAAAATGGTATGACTATCTTGTTTAGGGAGGTTGTTAAAATGGTTTGACTAGCTTGTTTAGGGAGGACTATTGTTAAAATGGTTTGACTAGCTTGTTTAGGGAGGAATATTGTTAAAATGGTTTGACTAGCTTGTTTAGGGAGGACTATTGTTAAAATGGTTTGACTAGCTTGTTTAGGGAGGACTATTGTTAAAATGGTTTGACTAGCTTGTTTAGGGAGGACTATTGTTAATGGTTTGACTAGCTTGTTTAGGGAGGACTATTGTTAAAATGGTTTGACTAGCTTGTTTAGGGAGGACTATTGTTAAAATGGTTTGACTAGCTTGTTTAGGGAGGACTATTGTTAAAATGGTTTGACTAGCTTGTTTAGGGAGGACTATTGTTAAAATGGTTTGACTAGCTTGTTTAGGGAGGACTATTGTTAAAATGGTTTGACTAGCTTGTTTAGGGAGGACTATTGTTAAAATGGTTTGACTAGCTTGTTTAGGGAGGACTATTGTTAAAATGGTTTGACTAGCTTGTTTAGGGAGGACTATTGTTAATGGTTTGACTAGCTTGTTTAGGGAGGACTATTGTTAAAATGGTTTGACTAGCTTGTTTAGGGAGGAATATTGTTAAAATGGTTTGACTAGCTTGTTTAGGGAGGAATATTGTTAAAATGGTTTGACTAGCTTGTTTAGGGAGGAATATTGTTAAAATGGTTTGACTATCTTGTTTAGGGAGGAATATTGTTAAAATGGTTTGACTATCTTGTTTAGGGAGGAATATTGTTAAAATGGTTTGACTAGCTTGTTTAGAGAGGACTATTGTTAAAATGGTATGACTATCTTGTTTAGAGAGGACTATTGTTAAAATGGTTTGACTAGCTTGTTTAGGGAGGAATATTGTTAAAATGGTTCGACTAGCTTGTTTAGGGAGGACTATTGTTAAAATGGTTTGGTTTTCTTGTTTTGGAAGGATGTTGAAATAGTTTGACTATCTTGATTTGGAAGGTTGTTAAAATGGTTTAACTAGCTTGTTTAGGGAGGACTATTGTTAAAATGGTTTGACTATCTTGTTTAGGGAGGACTATTGTTAAAATGGTTTGACTATCTTGTTTAGGGAGGAATATTGTTAAAATGGTTTGACTAGCTTGTTTAGGGAGGAATATTGTTAAAATGGTTCGACTAGCTTGTTTAGGGAGGACTATTGTTAAAATGGTTTGGTTTTCTTGTTTTGGAGGAAGTTGAAATGGTTTGACTAGTTTGTTTCAGGAGGAACACACCCTCTGTATAGGATGTTGTATTGTTTGTAAAAGAAAAGGCAAATTATTAAAATGGTTTGACCATAAGGCAGATTATTAAAATGGTTTGACCTTAAGGGAGATTATTAAAATGGTTTGACCTTAAGGGAGATTATTTAAATGGTTTGACCAAAAGGCAGATTATTAAAATGATTTGACCACAAGGGAGATTATTAAAATAGTTTGACCATAAAACAGATTATTAAAATGGTTTGACCATAAGGGAAATTATTACAATGGTTTGACCATAAGGGAGATTATTAAAATGGTTTGACCATAAGGGAGAGTATTAAAATAGTTTGACTATAAGGGTGATTATTAAAATGGTTTGACGATAAGGCAGATTATATAAATTGTTTGACCATAAACAGATTATTAAAATAGTTTGACCATAAGGCAGATTATTAAAATGATTTGACCATAAGGGAGATTATTAAAATGATTTGACCATAAGGGAGATTATTAAAATGGTTTGACCTTAAGGCAGATTATTAAAATAGTTTGACCATAAAACAGATTATCAAAATGGTTTGACCTTAAGGGAATTATTAAAATAGTTTGACCATAAAACAGATTATTGAAATGGTTTGACCTTAAGGCAGATTATTAAAATGATTTGACCATAAAACAGTTGATTAAAATGGTTTGACCATAAAACAGTTGATTAAAATGGTTTGACCAAAAGGCAGATTATTAAAATAGTTTGACCATAAAACAGATGATTAAAATGGTTTGACCATAAGGCAGATTATTAAAATGGTTTGACCATAAGGCAGATTATTAACATGGTTTGACCATAAGGCATATTATTAACATGGTTTGACCATAAGGCAAATGATTAAAATGGTTTGACCTTAAGGCAGATTATTAAAATAGTTTGACCATAAGGCAGATTATTAAAATGGTTTGACCATAAGGCAGATTATTAAAATAGTTTGACCATAAGGCAGATTATTAAAATAGTTTGACCATAAGGCAGATTATTAAAATAGTTTGACCATAAGGCAGATTATTAAAATAGTTTAACCATAAGGGAAATTATTAAAATGGTTTGACCATAAGGCAGATTATTAAAATAGTTTGACCATAAAACAGATTATCAAAACGGTTTGACCATAAGGCAGATTATTAACATGGTTTGACCATAAGGCAGATTATTAAAATGTTTTGACCCTAAGGGAAATTATTAAAATGGTTTGACCTTAAGGCAGATTATTAAAATGGTTTGACCATATAGTTTAGTGCCGTGGTTTTGGACAGGCCGACCACAACTTTATTGCCTGCTTATTATGGCCGTGCCACCCAGCCTGGGTCATTGCAGGAGCTGAAGGAAAGGCCATAAAATCCGAACAGACAAGTTCGTCCCGTTATCAAGTCTGAAACACGTCTCCGGAGAACACAATCTCATGAACAATGGAGATATTTTTTTGTCTTTCCTTCCCCTCTTCCCCCACCCCCCCCCCCTCACCTTCCCTGCTCCATTGTCTGCATTGCCTCTGTCTTTTTGCTATTGTTGTTGTTGTTTGTTTTGTTTTTTGTTTGTTTACT
>JAPXFY010000027.1:8827911-8847911 GCA_030674185.1 Monoplex corrugatus | reverse complement strand
GTTGTTTCTTCTTTTTGTTGGCGTTGTTTCTTCTTTTTGTTGGTGTTGTTTCTTCTTTTTGTTGGTGTTGTTTCT
Source organism: Monoplex corrugatus (assembly GCA_030674185.1). Taxonomy (NCBI): domain Eukaryota; kingdom Metazoa; phylum Mollusca; class Gastropoda; order Littorinimorpha; family Ranellidae; genus Monoplex; species Monoplex corrugatus. The sequence continues at coordinate 8,847,836 of JAPXFY010000027.1, read as the reverse complement.
TTCTTTTTGTTGGTGTTGTTTCTTCTTTTTATTGGTGTTGTTTCTTCTTTTTATTGGTGTTGTTTCTTCTTTTTGTTGGTGTTGTTGATTGTTTTTGTTGGTGTTGTTTCTTCTTTTTGTTGGTGTTGTTTCTTCTTTTTGTTGGTGTTGTTTCTTCTTTTTGTTGGTGTTGTTTCTTCTTTTTGTTGGTGTTGTTTTTTCTTTTTGTTGGTGTTGTTTCTTCTTTTTGTTGTGTGTTGTTTATTGTTTTTGTTGGTGTTGTTTCTTCTTTTTGTTGGTGTTGTTTCTTCTTGTTGTTGGTGTTGTTTCTTCTTTTTGTTGGTGTTGTTGATTGTTTTTGTTGGTGTTGTTTATTGTTTTTGTTGGTGTTGTTTCTTCTTTTTGTTGGGTGTTGTTTCTTCTTTTTGTTGGTGTTGTTTCTTCTTTTTGTTGGTGTTGTTTCTTCTTTTTGTTGGTGTTGTTTCTTCTTTTTGTTGGTGTTGTTTCTTCTTTTTGTTGGTGTTGTTTCTTCTTTTTGTTGGTGTTGTTTATTGTTTTTGTTGTTGTTGTTTATTGTTTTTGTTGGCGTTGTTTTTTCTTTTTGTTGTTGTTGTTTCTTCTTTTTGTTGGTGTTGTTGATTGTTTTTGTTGGTGTTGTTTATTGTTTTTGTTGGTGTTGTTTATTGTTTTTGTTGGTGTTGTTGATTGTTTTTGTTGGTGTTGTTTATTGTTTTTGTTGGTGTTGTTTATTGTTTTTGTTGGTGTTGTTTTTTGTTTTTGTTGTTGTTTATTGTTTTTGTTGTTGTTGTTTATTGTTTTTGTTGGTGTTGTTTATTGTTTTTGTTGTCGTTGTTTATTGTTTTTGTTGTTGTTTACTGTTTTTGTTGGTGTTGTTTGTTGTTTTTGTTGGTGTTGTTTATTGTTTTTGTTGGTGTTGTTTATTGTTTTTGTTGGTGTTGTTTATTGTTTTTGTTGGTGTTGTTTATTGTTTTTGTTGTTGTTTATTGTTTTTGTTGGTGTTGTTTGTTGTTTTTGTTGGTGTTGTTTATTGTTTTTGTTGTTGTTTATTGTTTTTGTTGGTGTTGTTTGTTGTTTTTGTTGTTGTTTATTGTTTTTGTTGTCGTTGTTTATTGTTTTTTGTTGTTGTTTATTGTTTTTGTTGGTGTTGTTTATTGTTTTTGTTGTTGTTTGTTGTTTTTTGTTGGTGTTGTTTATTGTTTTTGTTGGTGTTGTTTCTTCTTTTTGTTGGTGTTGTTTATTGTTGTTGTTGTTTTTTTGTTGTTGTTGTTTTTTGTTGATGTTGTATTCCTTAACTGCTTTTGACGTGTCCTTGTCCATCATGATGCCTACTCCTCTTTCATGTGAGTTACCACCAGACTATATCATTGTGTATTCTCCTGATGTTATCATGCCTGCCCCCTTCCATCTCACTTCCCCTAGTCCTAAAATACAAATGTTAAGCCTTTCCATCTCTGTTTTGATATTTTCTAATGTAATGTACCCTTCTGTAACAGAGTTCTTATATTCCATCAGCAAAACAAAAACTTACCCCTCTGGCTTCCTAACCCTATCCACCAGTTTCCTACAGGATGCTGGTGGATAGTGTGAGGGAGTCAAAGGGTTAATTTTTTTTGCAGCTGGTGCACAGGGTGTGGGAGTCTAAGGGTAAGAAAACAAACTTTTCCCCCCGTAAAAATAATAGGGCTGTTCCAAGGGAAATAATCACTGTATTATAAAGCTGACCAGTTTTGCAATCGCTTCCCTCCCTTAGACCGTGTTATCGGTCCATCATTAACTCCGCAGAACGCAACGCAACGCTTTTCTGTGGTGGTGTGTCCACCACTCTGGTTGCATTTTGTGTTCCTGTCGCTGTGATGGCCTAAGAGTGAATTTTATGGTGTCTTCTCTTACTCGCTTTCCATCAAAATCGCCTATAACCATGATGTCTTCAACATCTAACTCTTGTGACGTTGTCTTGAGAGTTGTAGTAGCATTTTTCCCCTCACTAGACTATGCATTACTGCATGATACGTGCATCTGGAAATATTTTGTGGTCATCTTCTATTCTCTAACTTTGATCTTGAGGATTGTCTTACAGACGATGCCAGTTTCACATATAATTTTTGCTACACGCATGCAAACATAGCACACGCACACACTCACACACACTCACACACACACACACACACACACACACACACACACACACACACACACACACACACACACACACACACACACACACACACACACACACACACATCGTCTAATATCACTCATAGTGAAAAGACGTTAAATCAAAGAACGAACACACACACAAACAAACACACACACACACACACACACACACACACACACACACACACACACACACACACACACACACATTCTTACATGCACGCGCACAGCAACACACACACTTAACACACACACACACACACACACACACGTACGCAAGCACACACACCCAGCAATACATAAACACAGTATGCCTCTTTATTCATATGAAAAAATCTGTTAATCTTTCTTCATTACGTAAGTCAGTGTTTAAATTTTAATATTCTGTGGTTTCTTATGTGTCTTCTTACTTGTATAGCTTTAATGTTAGTTGTTATCTTATTGTGTATGTAAATTGTGAAAAAATTTTTTATCACCTTTTGCCTTTCTTGCGAAATGTAAAGCGCTGGTGAGCATGTTTTTATATGGAATATGCGCTATACAAATAAACATTATTATTATTATTATTATTATTATTATTATTATTATTATTATTATTATTATTATTACATCTTGGTGCAGAAGAAATCCCACACCAGAAATGCCTCTCTGATGTTAGCTAAATTCATGCCACTGCATACCAAAGTAAAACTGGTGTGAATTTATTTCTTTCTTCGCCTGTTCTTTCTTCTGCTGTCTGCTATTCCCATGGGTTGCATTTTGCGTTTTAGCGTGATTTTTACCATCCCTGGTACTTGGGCTTTAAAACACATACGCAGCACGCACGCACGCACACACACACACACAAACACACACACACGCACGCACGCACGCACGCACGACACACACACATACATACACGCACAGGATGCTGTCTAGGGTAAAGTATCTTCCAGGCATGTGACCCTTGATCCAAATTGTCATGCTCTCTCTCTCTCCTCTCTCTCTCTCTCTCTCTCTCTCTCTCTTCTCTCTCTGTCTCTTTCTCTCTTCTTTCTCTCTTTCTTCTTTCTCTCTCTTTCCTTTCTCTCTTTCTCTCTCTTTCTCTCTCTCTCTCTTTCTCTCTCTCTTTCTCTCTTTTTCTCTGTTTCTCTGTCTCTCTCTCTACATATATCTTTCTCTCTCTCTCTCTTTCTCTCTCTCTTTCCTCTCTTCTCTTTCTCTTTCTCTCTCTCTCTCTTTCTCTTATCTCTCTCTCTATCTCTCTTCTCTCTCTCTCTCTTCCTCTCCCTCTCTCTCTCTCTCTCCTTCTCTCTCTCCCTCTCTCTGTCTCTCTCTCTCTGTCTTGCTCTCTCTCGTTATCTCTTTCTCTTTTCCTCCCTGTCTCCCTCTCTCTGTCTCGCTATCTTTATCTCTCTCTTTCTCTCTTCCTCTCTCCCTCTCTCACCCTCTCGCTCTGTCTCCCTCTCTCTTTATCTTTCTTTCTCGCTTCCTCTCTCTCTCTCTGTATCTGTCTCTCTCTCCCCTACACATGTGTGCACGCACACACACACGTACACACTACACGTACACACACACACATACACACACACTACACACACACACACACACACACACACACACACACACACACACACACACACACACACACAGAAGACGCTGAGCTAGGGTACAGTACCTTCTAACATGTTAACCTTGACCCAAATTGTTATGCTCTCTCTCGCCTCTCTGTGTTCCCCCCCCCTCTTTCTCTCTCTATCTCTCTCTCTTCCCCTCTCTCTCTCTCTCCCTCTCTCTCTCTCTCTCATCTCTCTTTCTCTCTCCTCTCTCTCTCTCCTTCTCCCTCTCGTCTTGCTCTCTCTTTATCTCTGTCTTTCTCTCTTCCTCTCTCTCTTCTCCTTCCTCCCTCTCTCTGTCTTGCTCTCTCTTTATCTCTGTCTTTCTCTCTTCCTCTCTCTCTCTCTGTCTCTTTCCCTCTTTTCTCTCCCTCCCTCTCTCTCCTTATCTCTCTCATCTCTTTCCTCTCTCTCCTTCCCCCTCTCTCTCTTTATCTCTGTCTTCTCTCTTCCTCCTCTCTCTCTCCTCTCTCTATATTCTCTCTCTCCCTTCTCTATTTCTCTCCTCTCTCTTCCTTTCTCTCTCTCTCTCTCTCTCTTCTCTCTCTCGTTCTTTCTGTCTGTCTCTGTTCTCTCTCTCTCTTCTTCTCTCGTCTCTCTCTCTTTTCTCTCTCTTTCTCTCTTCCTCTTCTCTCTCTCCTCTTTATCTCTCTCCTCTCTTCTCTCTTCTTCTCTCTCTCTCTGTATCTGTCTCTCTCCCCTTCGCACGCGTGCACACACACGCACACACACATGCACACACACACACACACTGTCTAGTTAGTCCTTAACCTCTTCAATCCTCCTCATCGATTAGCTTCTTGCAGGGTAGGATGAGAGAGTGAAGGGGGTTAACCAGTCGTTTATGACGATGTGTTCGACTGAAAATATAACCGTGATTTTGTTTTTGTTTTTCTGTTTGTATGAGCACGAACACCTCTCACTAACACTGTGTTTGTATTTGTAAAACTGTATTCCACTTTTTGCTTGCTAGGCAGTAGCACGGAGTCAACCAGTGTATTGGTATTGTTATTGTTGTTTAATAAGCCCAGCCGACTGCGTAGACCATATCAGGCCTATAACGCTTCAAAACATGCAAAACGTCAACAGGAAAAAAAAAGAGAAAAAAGAGAATTAAGTACACATATCAATGCATTCGCGCACATAATTACGTCCAATTTATTGACCAGGGGATTTAAAAAAAAAACACTGAATACAAATTTAAAGCACACCTAAGGACACTAAAACTACATATAAACGGGCATAAATGACCTAAAATTGCTTCGGCATATGTCACCTACCTAGAGCAAAAAATGTACTTAATACGTGTACCCAGTTATCAATCCCAACAGAAAGTACGGAAGACTTTATCGAACACATACAGGTGAATGTACCAACAAGGCAGAAAATGTAGTAAGAAATGACAGAAAGCAAAGGAACAAGGCAGAAACAAAGAGAGTGACAGAAAAGAGGAAATTTCTAGCACAGAATTTCCAGAAAGCGGGGATACTATTTATGCTAAAGAGCCCCCGGCGCCCCTACGCGGAAACCAGCGTATTGGTACACATGTACTGAACTTGTGATGGCAGCGTTCTATCTGGTACATATGTTCTGAATTTGTACTGATAATATATCCACGTGGTGATGACGTATCATGTGACCTGGCTAAGGCACATACTGATGCCGCACCTTATCCAGTGACCTGACTTTTCTTTGTTCCAAATGTCTTTGTTTAGTTACAAGCGTGTGTCTGGTCAGCTTACTTCACTTGGTGAACATCCCCCATGGGGATACCGGGGACTCTTCAGTATAAAAGTATCCCCACCTTCTGGAAATTCTGTGCCAGAAATGTCCTCTTTTCTGTCGATCTCTTTGTTTCTTTCTTCCTCCTTTGCTTTTTGTCATTTCTTGCTATTATTTTCTGCCTTACTGGTCCATTCACCTGTATTGTTTGATAAAGTCTTACGTAGTTTCTCTTGGGATTGATAATTGGGTGCATGTAGGCTATTAATGTTTTTGGCTCTGGCAAAATGAGATACGCGGAAGCAATTTTAGGTAATTTAGGCCCGTTTTTATATATATGTTTCAGTGTCCTTACAGTTATGTTTAAATTTGTATTCAGGTATGTTGTTTAAATCCACTGTGTGATAAACTGGACAGAGTGGTTAACGCCAGGGCATCTCCTTAGATTATTTGAGCGAATGCATTGACATGTGTACTAAATTCTCGTTTCCTTTTTTCCCCTGTTGAAGTAGTGTGTGTGTGTGTGTGTGTGTGTGTGTGTGTGTGTGTGTGTGTGTGTTGTGTGTGTGTTGTGTGTGTGTTGTGTGTGTGTGTGTGTGTGTGTGTGTGTGTGTGTGTGTATGTGTGTTGAAGCCCTGATATGGCTCTGCGCAGTCGGCTGGGCTTTTAACAAATTCAACAATAACAATAACTTGGTGAACAGCAAGCCTTGAGTCAAGACAAGTAGTCAGCTGTTTTGATATGAAAATGTGATTAATATCATTTGAATAAGCCAACAGCTACTGACTTATGTATGACCCATTGACTGTCAGGTACAAGTCCGGAGAACGGCCAGGAAAGACTGAATGAAACTGGGAAAGCTGGATTTACAGGCTTGGTGGGCTGTCTGACTGTCCTGTCTCTCTTCAACTTGCCTTTAGTTTCATAAATGAAAGATGCTCTCAGGATTCATTGAAAGGTGGAGAACATGTGATGAATCCATAACCGTCAACCCAATCACAGAATGGAAATCCATGATGAATCATGATACAAAACTGAGGGCTGACAACCAGAACCAAGTATCTCGATTTTCTGATAGTTTACAGGAAGACGATTTTTAACTGGTTTTTTGGGGAGAGGCTATATCTACATTTTGAGATACTGGTTTTTGGTTTTATCGATAACCGATCAAAAATAATCATGGCAAAAACAAAGTCCACCAAGTGAAAGATCACATCAAAAACAACAGTTCAGTATAAAAAAAAGTGAAAATTGACAAAAAAGGTGGGTACTGGGTTCTGGCTGTCAACCCTCGAAATGGAATTGTCGTGTATCTGTGGAAAGAGATTCTTTACCAAGCGTGACATGAAGATCCATCCACTGAAAGAGGGCTGGGCAAAGATTATATGAACGAACAGCAGGTCACTGTGCCAGCTGATAAGACGCCAGAAAACCAAGGGCAAGAAGCAAACCACAGTGTCAAGGACACTACGCTGATGGCTTACACGAGGAATATAATACAGGCTCTTGACGCTAAGCGCCAGAAACTCACTTTGCCACCCGCAAGCACAAAATAAGAATGGGTTCGAAGGAATAACCAAATAGGAAGGAGCACCCTGGACCACAAACTAGCCACATTCAGAGATGCTGTATATGTAGCTTATAGAGATGCCTACGGAATGAAATTGCCACAAATGAAAGCACCTCCCTTCTTTTCAAACTGAATGGCAAGGAAGGCAGTTGACAAACCCGGGACATAGCCACACAACGTGCTCCAATCAGGTCCAGTCCAACCATCGGACCAAGACAAAATGGAAGAGCTGTCTTCCTCGCTCCATTCTGGGCTTTCATCTCTCTTTTTGGGCAGCCCGCCCAGCCATCAACTGCACAGTGGTGTTTAGGTCAGAGGTCAAAGATCACATGACCCACATCACATGATGTAAAGATGGTGTGAATAAATCTTGTGCGTCTTCGTCAAACGGTAACACTGTGCATCGCACTAATAGCCACGACAGAGGCGTTGTCGCACCTTGGAGGCAGTGGCAGAATGTCTCAGGTTTATTAAACGACAGATTCTTCGCGTGCCTATGACAGAACTGATCAAAATGCCGTCAAATAACTCAGAAAGACGACCGCTGCTGTCCCGCAACCCGAGCAGAAGACTGCAAAAATCAACATCACAATGTCAGCGAACAAGAACACTCACCATCATGGCATCGATAACAACATTGTTCAGAGATCACCGCTTATCATCATCATCATCAGGTGCCCTGCCGCATGGCGTTGGCGACCATGGACTTCCAACCATCTCTATCTCTCGTTGCCCCTAGCATCTCCCCCATCCTTCTCATCCCCAACCACTCTGCAAGTCCGTCCAGCATTCTCTCCCTGGGTCTACCTGGTGCTCTCTTTCCCTCCAGCTTTCCCGTTGTGACCAGGTGCTCCAAATCCCCCTTCCTCATAAAATGGCCTATAAATGTTGCCTGTCTTTTCCTAATCTTCCTTATGAGTGATCTACTTGTGTCTGCCTCCATCAAGACTCTCGTTTGTTTTCTTTGCTGTCCATGGAACTCGCATCATTCTTCTGAGGAACCACATCTCGGCTGCCTCGATCCTGCTCTGGCTTTGCTTGCTGACTGTCCACGCCTCGCATCCGTACAACCACTACTGGTTGAAAACCCGAGCGGGCAGTGCAGCAATTTCACTGGCCTTGATATTTGAACGCATGGCATTATACGGATTGTCCGGTAATTTAGTGTTGTTTCTCAACGAAGATCCGTTGAGGTGGCATTCATACAATGCCATTGACGCCTCACTGTACTTTTTCGGCGTTTATTTTGTGACGAGTTTGGTGGGAGGATGGCTGGCAGACGCTTTTCTCGGGTGTTTCAAAGCCATTTTGATTTCATACGTGATCTACTTGTCTGGTTATCTGCTGATGCCATTCTTGTCACCTGATGCCGTTCTTGTCACCTGATGCCGTTCTTGTCACCTGATGACGTTCTTGTCACCTGATGCCGTTCTTGTCACCTGATGTCGTTCTTGTCACCTGATGCCGTTCTTGTCACCTGATGCCGTTCTTGTCACCTGATGCCGTTCTTGTCACCTGATGACGTTCTTGTCACCTGATGACGTTCTTGTAACCTGATGCCGTTCTTGTCACCTGATGCCGTTCTTGTCACCTGATGACGTTCTTGTCACCTGATGACGTTCTTGTCACCTGATGCCGTTCTTGTCACCTGATGCCGTTCTTGTCACCTGATGCCGTTCGTGTCACCTGATGATGTTCTTGTCACCTGATGCCATTCTTGTCACCTGATGCCATTCTTGTCACCTGATGCCGTTCTTGTCACCTGATGCCTTCTTGTCACCTGATGCCATTCTTGTCACCTGATGCCGTTCTTGTCACCTGATGCCGTTCTTGTCACCTGATGCCGTGCTTGTCACCTGATGACGTTCTTGTCACCTGATGACGTTCTTGTCACCTGATGCCGTTCTTGTCACCTGATGCCGTTCTTGTCACCTGATGACGTTCTTGTCACCTGATGCCATTCTTGTCACCTGATGCCATTCTTGTCACCTGATGCCATTCTTGTCACCTGATGACAGTGGGAAGCCGGCCAGGTTGTTGAAAGTGTGTTCCTGGGCAAAGAGCACTGATGGTGATAAGATGGACAAGACTGACCTTTTCAGTGAACACTGTGCCTGGCTGATTCACATTGCTCTCACCATCATCGCCATTGGTACGGGGTTCAAGTAAACACACATTTTTGTAATTTTACTTATAAAATAATAAAGTTTCTGTCATGAAAAAAAAAGTGATTGATAAATTATTTTTAATCAAATTCACCAAATCAATAAAATGTGACGTCTGTACTGCTTTTGATGGGTAATGCTAAACAGTGCCAGGGAAATTGTTTATTGTGTACATGTAGCACTAATGAGGATTTCCAGGAAACAATGGCCAGAACACCTGCACAGTGTGTCCACTGCACTTGAGGAAGGTAATGGCAACCCACCTCAAGTATTTTTGCCAAAAAATGAACATGATGACTAAAACTACATTGGCCATGTGTCACACAACAAGAACACGGACCTCATGGCAACCATCTTTCAAGGAAAACCATTGGCAAACAGGAAGAAAGGCAGACCTCCAATCTCATACATCGAGAGAACATAACCAACATCAGTGGCGTAAATATTCAAGAAATTGTCCGCAAAATCAAGACAGTGTGGCCTGGAGGGAGATGGTGGTGTCAAGGTGTGCAGCGGACAACACCGAACCCGGTCACGCCGACAGGTGAGACTGTTCTTGAAACTCAGTCACTGTGCATCACATATTATCAGATATTTTAGTGAACATCCATGGGGAACTCAGGCTGTTAGTTGAACTGACCGCATTCTACTGTATTGTTGTCTGTGTTTTTGGTGGGCAGGTATGCTGGGTATTTCCTTGTTTCTTTAAGCCAGCATCTGGCATGACTTTCAGGATTTTGTATACTGTGCATATTTGATATTCTGCATGCGTAAACGTACGAAGAAGGTTTAGGCACTAAGTGCGGGTCCAGTAGCTCAGTTGGTTTGAGCGTCGGATTCACATGCTAACGTTGTGGGTTTGAATCCCAGGATGCGCTGCATTAAAACTTGCCTTCTCACTGTCCCATCTTAACATCATTGTTGTTCTGGTGGTGTCGGTATAGGATTAGACATGTCCCCCTTCCCCCACTATTTCATTGAATAATAGCCTTCTCACTGTCCCATCTTAACATCATTATTGTTCTGGTGGTGTCGGTATAGGATTAGATAAGTACCCCTTCTCCCACTTCCCTGGGATGGTTATCCCCGTCGGCCATGTCGTATCAGCTTCTCGTCTGGTCTTCGAAGACCCGGATGTAATCACTACCAACGTGAGTTACGTCCCTTCACATGTTCATGTGCTATTAGTTTAGTACATGTATAATGGTACGGACGTACTTATTATGCTACATCTCCCTTTCCGGATAAGTAAGAATGTATAATCATGCATTAAGGCATTTAAATGATCAGATACTTATTTCTTCCCCCCCCCCCCCCCCTTTAAAGGATATGAATACATATACTGTTCACTGGAATTTATGTTTATAGATAAGTCTGTGTGCGTCAAGGTAGATCTAGTCCTATTCATCACAGTAAACATGTCCACTGCTTGGTGCCTCTGTTAAGGGACTTTCAAAAAATTAAACACAAATATGCAATTAATTTAAATGTTTAACTGTTGATAACCGTGTGAAATTTAACTAAATTTCAAACATTGATTAAACAATGGAAACCGTGAGTGTAACCACTGTGTTTGGCGGCAATGTTTGGTCACTGAAGAATACAGTGGTTCAGTCAAAGGTCAAGTTTTTCTGGTTTCTTGATGAGTCTGCCAGAACGAGTGCGAGGCTGTCCTGCGTTCTCTGGTGTCTGAGGCTTTGGTGGATGTTGTGAAGAATTGGGTGATGGCTGAGTTGACACTGCTGGATGTTGTGAAGAATTGGGTGATGGCTGAGTTGACACTGCTGGATGTTGTGAAGAATTGGGTGATGGCTGAGTTGACACTGCTGGATGTTGTGAAGAATTGGGTGATGGCTTGAGTTGACACTGCTGGATGTTGTGAAGAATTGGGTGATGGCTGAGTTGACACTGCTGGATGTTGTGAAGAATTGGGTGATGGCTGAGTTGACACTGCTGGATGTTGTGAAGAATTGGGTGATGGCTGAGTTGACACTGCTGGATGTTGTGAAGAATTGGGTGATGGCTGAGTTGACACTGCTGGATTTTGTGAAGAATTGGGTGATGGCTGAGTTGACACTGCTGGATGTTGTGAAGAATTGGGTGATGGCTGAGTTGACACTGCTGGATGTTGTGAAGAATTGGGTGATGGCTGAGTTGACACTGCTGGATGTTGTGAAGAATTGGGTGATGGCTGAGTTGACACTGCTGGATGTTGTGAAGAATTGGGCGATGGCTGAGTTGACACTTCTGGTGGCTGCTGCGTGGGAGTGACAGCTGGGCTGGTGGAGCTTCTCTGTGCAACAGGTGGTGTTGGTGGTTCCTCCGAAGTCCTCACCTGGTGTGTCCGGTTCTGGCGGATGGTGCCATTCTGCGTTCTGATGATGTAAGAACGAGGATTGTGGTGTCTGGAGAATACTTTCCCTGGTTTTGCCATGTCTTTGATGAACACAGTATCACCTTCTTTTAGTGGTTGAGCTTCTTTTGCTGCATGTCTCTTGTTGTAGTGACAGCGTTGTTTTTCTTTTGCAGATTTTTCTCTCTTGTGAATGTCCTTGAGGTCTGGAGTTTTAGGTGAGAGAGAAGGAAGTGTGGGAACTTTTGTTTTCAGTTTTCTTCCCATGAGTAGTTCACTTGGGGAGTAGCCATTCTGTAAAGGTGTTGATCTGTATAACAGAAGACCTATGTATGGGTCTTTAGACTTTTTGAAGATTTTCTTGAGTGTTTGTACAGCACGTTCGGCTTCTCCGTTGCTTTGCGGATATTTTGGTGAACTTGTGGTATGGTTAAATCCACATTCAGCAGCAAATGTTTGGAACTCATAGCTGGAGAACTGAGGTCCATAGTCAGAAATAACTATATCGGGAATGCCATGTGTAGCAAAGATGCTCTGGATTTTTGTGATGGTTTCTTTGCAGGATTGTTTCTCAAGACGACGTAGTTCTATCCATCTGGAGAAGTAGTCGACAACCAAGATGAATGTTTTCCCATCAAGTTCAAAGAGATCCGTTCCAGCTCTGGACCATGGTCTTTTCTGGAAAGGTTGAAGGAAGAAGGTGTTGTTTGTTCTCCAGCTGAAGTTTTGCATATGTTGAGCATTTGTTGATCATTTCTTCAATTTGACTTGAAATGTACGGCCACCAAACTGAAGTCTGGGCGAGTACTCTACATTTGGTGATGTCCAGATGTCCTTCATGGAGTCGCCTGAATGTGTCCAGTCTCAGTTAACTGGAAATGACAATCTGGTCATCAAACAGGAGGAGGTCGTGGACAATAGTGAAGTGTTGCCTATATGTCCAGTACTGTTTCAGTAATGTAGATTCTGGCAAGTAGGTAGGCCAGTCAGTTTGACAGTATTCTCTGACTTGATGTCCACTACTGTTTCAGTAATGTAGATTCTGGCAAGTAGGTAGGCCAGTCAGTTTGACAGTATCTCTGACTTGATGTCCACTACTGTTTCAGTAATGTAGATTCTGGCAAGTAGGTAGGCCAGTCAGTTTGACAGTATTCTCTGACTTGAGCTGTTTCTGGGTCAGCTTTTTGCATCTTATTGATTTCTTCCAGTTTGTGTGATGATGCTGGGAGAATGTCGATGATCTGTTTTTCGTATGCCGTTTTACATCATCAAGAAAACTGATGTCTGCTTCATGGGGTTCATTAGTTGGAGCACTCGAAAGTGCTTCTGCTGTGATTTAGTTTTTGCCTGCGACGTGTACAGCTGTGGGATTGTATTTCATCAGTCGTAGACGAAAGCGTTGAATTCTGGTTGGCATCTTGTCCAGATTTGTTATGTTCAGGAGTGGGACAAGTGGTTTCTGATTAGTTTCAATCGTGTACTCCATGCCCAGAACATATTCGCTGAATCTTTCAGATGCCCATGTTGCGGCAAGTGCTTTTTCAATGGTTGCATTTTTTTTCTCTGTATCATTGAGTTACCTCGAGATGAAGCTGGCGGGGCGGCGAGATCCGTCTTCTTGTATTTGAAGAAGTACTGCACCAATGCCTGTTGATGAAGCGTCGGCTGCAATGATTGTCTTGCGCATAGGAGAGTAATGTGCAAGTGCTGGAGGTGAAGTCAGGGGTTCTTTCACTTGTTCAAAGGCTGTCTGTTGGTTTTCAGTCCATAGCCATGCAGAATATTTTCGGAGCAACTGACATAGTGGTGTGTTCAGTTCTGCCAAGTTACATGTGACTTTGGCCATTTGGTTGACCATACCCATGAAGTATTCTATGACCGTTGTTGGGACTGGGAAACCCCTGATGGCCTGGGTTTTTCCTGGATCAGCGTGAATGCTTTCTGCGTTGATGATATGGCCCAGAAACTTCATTGATGATTTAGGGAGTTCACAGTTTTCATTCAGGGTGAGTCCTGCATCTTGTAATCTTTGCAAGACTATTCTGAGATCCGTGATTAATGACCAGTTGGAATTTCCGTGTGCGTGTGGAAGGAGATTCACCACCAAACGCGGCATGAAGATCCACAGGACAAAAATGGGCTGTTTGAAGACACATACGAACCAGCAGCAGCGCACTGCGATAGCAGGTGAGACGTTGGATGACCAAGGCCAGGAATTAAACCATAGTGCCAAGGACATCCACGCTGACGGTTCTGATGCGGATTTTGCACAAGCTCTTAACGCCAAACGTGGAAAACTCAATTTGCCGCCTGCCGGTGCAAAAGAACAATGGGAGAAATTAGATGAGGAACTTGTCCTTAAGCTGAATGCGCTAATAGGGAACAGTACGCTGGAACACAAACTTGACACATACGGAGACATCATATACTCTATCTGCAGGGACACTTATGGAGTGAAGCAGCCAAAGACAAAAACGCCTCCCCAGAAATCCAGAAGACAGCAACAGATGGAGAGCATCCGGAGGGAGAAAAGGAAGCTTAAAAAGCGAATGAAAACTGCCTCAGAATTCGAGAAGCAAGGGCTCCTGGAACTCTGGAAAGATCTGAAGGCCAAACACAATGCTCTCAGCAAAGTGGAATCAGCAAGGCGAAGAAAGAGCAAAAAGAAGAAGACTCAAGATCGTTTCTTCAAAGATCCCTTTGACTTTTCAAGAAAGCTGTTTGAACAACCCAAATCAGGGACTCTCACAGTGGGCAAGGAAACCCTAGAGCAGCATCTCAGGGAAACATATTCCGATTCTCAGCGCGAGGCACCACTTGAAATCCAGAATCTGGTTTGGCCTGCAGCGCCAGAAGGAAAATTCAATAACAAACCACCAACACTGGATGAAGTGAAGAACGTAGTAAAGAAAGCCAGAGCCAAGTCAGCACCTGGACCAAACGGAATACCATACCTGCTCTACAAGAAATGCCCAAAAGTGCTCGAGTGGCTCCACAAGATGATTCGATCAGCATGGAGGAACCAGAAGATCAGCGACCAATGGATGAGAGCTGAAGGAGCAGAACTCCAGCAGCATCAATCAGTTCAGGCCAATATCACTTCTGAACGTCGAGGGGAAAATCTTCTTCTCTGTTATGGCAGCAAGATTGACAAAATACCTGACTGAAAACAAGTATCTGGATATGTCAGTCCAAAAGGGAGGCATACCAGGAATGCCTGGATGCTTGGAACATGCCACGTTGATTTGGGATGCCATCCAAAAAGCAAGAACAGAGAAGAGAAACATTGACGTAGTTTGGCTTGATCTGGCGAATGCATATGGATCAGTTCCACACGATATGATCCAGCTGGCTCTTGAAATGTATCACATCCCAGAAAACATCCGAACAATGCTGAGGAAGTATTTCCAAGGGTTCTCAATGCGGTTCTCTACCAAAGAATACACCACGGACTGGATAGACCTAGAGGTGGGCATTGCAATGGGCTGTGCAATCTCTCCCATACTGTTCGTGTTGGCAATGGAAGTCATCTTGAAAGCTGCAATGAAGAGTTCAGGTCCAGTGAATCTGGGAGATGGATACCAGATGCCTCCTCTGAAAGCTTTCATGGATGACACAACAGTCTTGTCCACGGATGAGGAAGAGACACACCAAATCTTAAAGCAGCTGGATGAGCTGGTGGCCTCTTCAAGAATGAGGTTCAAACCTAAGAAATCCCGAAGTCTCTCACTGCGAAAAGGAAAAGTGGCAGATTCAGTCAAATTCATGGTAGCCAACCAAGCCATCCCCACTGTCACAGAAGAGCCAGTAAAAAGTCTCGGAAGATGGTATGATGACTCCCTGAAAGACACACAAAGGGGATGTGAAACCAAGCAAACAGCAGAAGAAGGCCTGAAGAAAATAGATAACTGCGGACTGCCAGGCAAATACAAAGTCTGGTGTCTACAGTTCATGCTGATACCAAAGCTGCTGTGGCCACTGCTAATCTATGACATTTGCACCAGCACAGTCGAAGCAATGGAAGCCAAAATCAACAAATACACAAGAAAATGGCTCGGTGTCCCACCTGGTCTCACTGATGTTGCATTCTACTGTCGTCAAGCAATGCTGAAGCTACCTCTCAAATCCATAGTGGAGGAATACAAAGTTGGAAAAGCAAGACTGTTGAGCATGCTGGAGGAATCGGAAGACAATATCGTGAGATCAGTTCATCCAAAACTGAGAACTGGCAGAAAGTGGAAAGTCCAAGAGGCTGTAAACAATGCCAAGAGAAACCTCAGCATCAAAGAAATAATTGGACACACGCAAACCAACAGACAGGGACTGGGAGCAACAAAAATGCAGTGGTGGTCCAAAGCCAAAGGGAAGGAAAAAAGAGACATGATCATACAGGAGTTGAAGGAAGAAGAAGATGTCAAAAGAGTGCAGAAGGCAGTCCAGCAAGGTCAACAGGGGCAATGGACAACATGGGACAGTGCACTCCAAAGAAGTCTCAGCTGGAACGATATGTGGCACATGGCTCCTCTAAGGATAAGCTTCCTCCTCAGATCTGTATATGACCTGCTCCCCTCGAATGCAAACTTAGTGAAATGGGGGAAAGCAGACGACCCAGCATGTCCGCTCTGTCAGAAGAAACAAACAGTGGAACATGTCCTAAGCTCTTGCAAAGTAGCGCTAGCCCAAGGAAGGTATACATGGAGGCACAACCAAGTTCTGAAAGTGATCACAGATGTGGTTAGCGAAAAAACCATGACCCCAAACGCACCAATTGCTATGACAACGTTCTACAAAGCAGGAGGGAAACAGGTCTGGCCCGAAAGTGCTATGACAACCAGCACATTGCCAAAGGGTCTTCTGGATGGAGCAGTCGACTGGGAGTGTACAGCAGACCTCCCAGAGTGGAGAAATTACCCAGATGTCATCAGCAAGACAGGCATGAGACCAGACATCGCTCTCCACTCTGACTCCTCGAAACAAGTGATTCTGATAGAACTCACTGTGCCATACGAAAGCAGAATGGAAGAAGCACATATCTACAAGACCGAAAAATACGCCGGTCTTGCCAGCACCCTGAAGAAAGCAGGTCTGCGGGTCAAAATCTTCGCCATAGAGGTTGGGGCAAGAGGGTTTGTGGGCACCTCCGCTTATGATCTCATGAAACAACTCGCCATTTCTGGGAAGAAGAGGACTAGAGCCCTTAAAGCGATGGCAGAGGCAGCAGAAAGGAGCTCAAGCTGGATCTGGGCAAGGAGGAACGAAAAAAAGTGAACTTCATAAGGATTAAATTCCCTACAGATGATGTGTGCCCCGTTAGCACATTGGTAAAACCGCGTACCGCAGTTCTGAAGCGCAGAATCGCCCAGGTTCGATCCCCGGCGTGGGAAAAAAAAAATAGACAACAGCAGAAGGGCATCCAGGAGTCATGACCTGGATGTGGCCCGGCCCCCCGAGAGTGTAAGGAATTCAGGGCCGAAACACTTGTCTAAAGGGGGTTACTTCTCTGAAGACCTTCTGTTGTCTAGCTCTCCCTAGAGTTTCATTCTACCTGATTTGTTGATCGTGCGTTTCTTGATCAGCGGCATGAACCAAGATGTCATCCATGTGGCATATTATTCCTTCATTGTCAACAAGAATTTCTGACATCGTTCTTTGAAAGATTTCACTTGCTGAGTTGATGCCAAATGGCAAGCGATCAAAGCAGAATCTTCCAAATGGCGTGACGAAAGTCGTATACACCTTCGACTCATCTGGCAGTGGGATCTGCCAATATCCGCTTTTTGTATCGAGTTTGGTGAAAACTTTGGAGTTTGCCAGCTGCACGAGGTCTCATCCACAGAAGGCATGGGATGTACTTCTCTCTGGACTGATTTGTTGAGGTGAGTAAGATCTACGCAGATTCTCACGGAGCCGTTTGATTTTGGTACAACAACGATGCCTGAGCACCAGGCGGTTGGTTCTGTGACTGGAGATATGACACCATCTTTTACCATCCGGTCAATTTCTTTCTTGACTTTGGGGATGAGTGGGTGTGCAATTTTACATGGTGAGTAAAGACACACCGGCTTGGCGTCAGACTTCAGAGTAGTTTTGTATGGCTTTTTGATGTAGCCTAGTCCCTTGAATAATTATGGGAATTTTTCCTCTGTAGTCTGTATCTGGCTTTGTTGAGACATTCTCAATACGTCGGACCAGATCTAATTTCACGCAAGCTGATTTGCTGAGGAGTGAGTGTGATTGACCCTTTATCACATACAGCGTTTCAATGATTTTGTTCCTTTTGTTCTTGACTGTCGCCTGGATTGTGCTCAGCACATAAAGTTATGATTGTGCTTCCGGGACCTGTAAGGATTGTGTTTATTTTCACCAGCTCCTTGTCATTTCCCATGATTCGGCAACAACTGAGACAGAAACGCCCGTATCCAATGTGAACAAATGTGGCTTGCCGTTTAGAAGGATTTGTGCTGACCATGAGTCATCATTATCCTGGATACTGTTGATGTATCCTAGAAAGTCATTTGATTCTGAAGAATGGCTCTCGTCTTCGCTGACCAGTTCATGTATTTTGCTTTTTACTGATCTGCACACAATCTTATAGTGGCCTCTTTTCTTGCAGGAACTGCAGTCTGCATTTTTAGCTGGACAAGAATCACGTTTGTGTGATTCTCTGCCACAGTAGGCCTACTTGCAGAGTCCAGATTGTCATGGCTTGGTGTCTTTATGGTGTTTTGAATTTGTAGATTGAAAACGACTCTCTCTCCTTTTGTGCACAAATTCAACCTTGTCACTTCCTCTGATAATTGGCTGACTTTGCTTTCGTTCTTCTGCCTGCCTACTTATCTGCACTGCTTCTGGGAGTGTAAGTTTTGCCTTTGCTTGCAGTTCATTTGAAAGCTCGTCATCAATAATACCAACGACAATTCTATCTCGGATTAAATCTTTTTTTTAGAGTTCTGTACTCACATTTGTCGGCCATTTTGAAGAGATCTTGGATGAAACTGTCCATGTTTTCTCCAGGTTTTTGGATACGTTTGTTGAACTTTGTTCTTTCGACTACCAAGTTTTTTTTATTGCACCAAAATGTTCTTCAAAAACTGCTTTGAGATCCTCATACTCGATCGTACTTTCACCGATGTTTTTTGTTTGCAAAATATTGTCAGTACAGTCACCCATTGCGTAGAGGAACGTACTGATTTGTTCTTCTCTGCTTCTGATAGCAAGACCTGAGGCAATTCGATATCTGTCACATCTTTGTCTCCATTTTGGCCAATTCGTGGGCTGTCCGTTGAACGATTTCGGCAGTGGTAGGCTAGGATGGCGGTGAACAGGGTTTTCTCCGGGCATTTCTATGTTGTTGTTGTTTTTATTTGTTTTTTAACGTCTACTTGAAGCTACGATCGGTTCTGTGCCGCTGCCACCATGTCGTGTCAGCTTCTCGTCTGGTCTCCGAAGACCCGGATGTAATCACTAGCAACGTGAGTTACGTCCCTTCACATGTTCGTGTGCTATTAGTTTAGTATTAATGGTACATACGTACTTATTATGCTACAGGCCATATCACCTGAGGTTGGGTGTCGACGTAAAAACTGAACCAAATCAATCAATTAGGTACTAAGCAGATGTGCACTGACGTTGACTTGGGAGATGAGAAACATGTCCACCCTGTATCTACCAGGTGGGGGTGACTAGGTGGATTGAACCAGGGACCCTATGATCACAGGTCCAGTGTTTACCCACTTGATTACCTGCATATCAGATTTATGGCTCTACCCATGCTGGAGGATCACAAATTATGTGATATTGTTTATTAGCTGTGAATGCCAAAGTAGAACTCGAGATCCTATCATTAGAAAAAAAATATATACCGTCAATGCTGTAATCCTGTCATGGACTAGAAGCCACCAGATCTATTTAGGTTGTTGTCCTGTCTCTTGATGATGACCTAGGTTACACTTTGTTTAGACTATATGTACATCAATACAGTGTGTGTGTGTGTGTGTGTGTGTGTGTGTGTGTGTGTGTGTGTGTGTGTGTGTGTGTGTGTGTGTGTGTGTGTGTGTGTGTGATGTGTGTGTGTGTGTGTGTGCTGTGTGTGTGTGTGTGTGTGACTGTGTGTGCGTTTGTAAATCAGTGTGTTTGTATGTAATTGGTGTGTAGGTGTGAAGCTCTTTTTTCAATCTTAAAACATTGTTTCATATATCGACTGGAGGTGTATGTGTCTGTATGTCTGTGACAAAAATGTATCATTATACAAAAGAAAGTTGTTCTTGTCTAGAACTATTTACTAAACTGGTTTGGACTCACTGCATATTACACATATTACACATATTACACATATTACACATATCACACATATTACACATATT
>JAPXFY010000027.1:8792911-8822911 GCA_030674185.1 Monoplex corrugatus | reverse complement strand
AAACGTGTGTCAAGAGTGCGTCCAGTTTCACCAATATACAATTGGGAACATTTAGAGCAGCTGATCAAGTAGACAATGTTATAACTTTGACAGTTGAAATGTTTTGTAATTCTCATATGAGATTTGGGGCCTTTGACTGTGGTGGCTGAGCACAAGAAAGGACAAGTCTTGCATTTAGGTTTGTTGCATGGAGAGGTTCCTGGAGGTTGGCTGACTGGTTTGCTGAGATTTGAATGCACCAGCAAGTCGCGGAGATTGTGTCTCTCTTGTAGACGATCAAAGGGCGCTTGTCAAAGGTTTCACCTGTAGTGGACTGGATCGCAAAATGTTCCAGTTGGACAAGATGATCCTTTTTATGATGTGCACGGACGGGTGGTAAACTAGACTGAGGACTGGCCGATCCTCTGTGACAGCTTTGGGCTTTGAATGGAGGGCATTTGGCCGAGAGACAGAGTTGACTTTTTTCCGGGCTTCATTGATGACCTCGGGTGGGTAATGTCTGCGCAGGAAAAATCTAGTCATTTCAACTGCTTTGTCCTGAAAATTGTCTTCGTCTGAGCAGAGGCGTCGTAGTCTCAAGAACTGCGAGTAGGGAATGCTGTTTCTGGTGTTGGAAGTGTGAGATGATTGGTAGTCCAGGTAGGAATGTGAGTCTGTAGGTTTGTAGTGGACTGTAGTGACTAGCTGTTCAGATTGAAGGGAAACTTCGATATCCAGGAAGCTTATGGATGTGTTTGAAATTTCATATGTGAACTTGATGGATGGGTGAAACGTTTGGACGTAGTGGATGAATTGTAAAAGTTGGTCATGATCGAGGGATGTCATGCCAATGCAATCATCTATGTATCTTTTGTATAATTCAGGTTTGGATTTCTTGTATTGTTGTAGGATTTGTTCCTCCAAATATCCCATGAATAAGCAGGCATAGCCCCGGGCCCATCTTAGTACCCATGGCGACTCCGCTAACTTGCCAGAACGTCTCATCTCCGAACGAAAATGTGTTCATGGTAAGAACCAGCTCCGCAAGTCAGACAAGGGTTGAAGTGGACAATGTTTGGTCACGTCGTTTGTCCAGAAAATGCTGGAGAGCTTTTAACCCGTCGGAGTGGGGTATGCTGGTGTACAAAGAGGTCACATCCAAAGTGAACAGGTATTGGGGTTTGAAGGTGTTGTCTTAATGACAAACCATAAGTAACAAAATTCAGACATGCCGTTTCATGTCTCTTCCTGTTCCCACGCCTACCAGATTCTTGGCACCGGGCACAATCTACTCCCTTATCTCTTGGCTCTTGCCCTGTGTCTTCTTCAGAACAGGGCTATACTGATATAGCATGGCCACTTCTCAAAATTGCAGAACTCATCTCACTTCCCTTTTGACATCATAGTTGCCTCCCCTCTCCCCTTTTCTTACTACTGCTCATGATGACATGGGCATTCCATCTCTTACCCACTGGACGAGGCGGCAGGGAAGTTTTTAGTCCCGTTTTTAATATCCATTGGTGTCTGTGATTTGTCTGTGACCGTGCGTTCGCGCTTGACAAAGGCTAGTTGGCCGAAAATTTGCGCTTGTTTTGTTTTGTCTTGTTGGAGACGCGCTTACATTGGTTTTCTTGTTCTTCTGGTTTATAGAGGAGTTGTCTCTCTACTTAGAAGTCACACGCACAACAAGGAGAAAGGAGAGAGGCGAGTAGAAACGCACTAAGTACACTAGCAATAAGTTTCAAAAGCAGTCCACACATAGCATTACAATTCAATATAGTTTCTTTAATTAAACATATTCAACTAAAAACATAATCATTCATCCTCTTATTCCTATTTGCCTACATCCTAAAGCAATCCTACTTCTTTGCCTATCAGCCCTAAACCCTACATTGAAATAAAATAACGTACCTTTACTACATGTTTCTGGCAAAGGCTCAGCACCTCTGCCAAGTTGAGCAGCCCATCTCCTAACACAGCCATGACTGACTGACCGTTCCGTCTCTCTGTGTCTGTCTTCTCTCTGTGTCTGTCTTCTCTGTGGGTCTGTGTTCTCCTCTTGTGTTACTTTCCCTTTTCATTTGTAGAGCGTGGATCAGAACACGCTGGGGCTCTGACCCCACCTGTCTTAAGACGACTTTTCGAGAAAGTTCTTCTACCAGTGAATGTATGAAGGAGGGGTTGACGTGGACAAACACAGGCCACACCCTGTCCATTGAAACAATGGACCGCTTTCTTCCACTGATGCGATCTTTGAAAACGTCCCAGCAGAGCTGCGTTTACAGATGGCTCTATTGATTAACTGTCTTGTTTACAGTGTACATAAGTGTGAGAACGGCTGTGCTGCCCAATGCTGGTGTACACTGAAGTACCCGTAAGGGCCTGTTTCTACTTGAGGGGTTGTACGTTGTTTAATCCTAAGCTTTCACTACAGGCTAATTCGTCTGCTTTGGTCAGACTGAAGTACATGTATGGGCCTGTTTCTACATGGGTCCTTTCTGCGATAATATGCCCCCTCCCCTTTAAAAAATGTCCTCTTTTTTTGTACATTTTAGGGGAAGGTGAACATAAATTGAAGTACATGTAAGAGTTTATCTCAGGATTTGTTCTTGTACACAAATGACAGGCGATAGGAAGACTTGGGAATGGGGAATTTTTACCATCTTCAATTATCGCAAAGGTGAATGAATCTGAACACACTTGTGCATGCTTCCTGAGGCACTGTAGAAGTCGAGATGGGCAGTTCGGCTCCAGAGACGATAACTGTCTTTGGAAGGCAGAAGTTTGACTGCATACTCTTGTCAAGAGTCACTCTCACACATGTATATGTTCTGGAGCACTACGGGAATAGTCTCACTGGTAAAGTTTATTTTCTGCTGCCCTGCGACAAGAAAGTCGGACACATGTGAATCAGTTCTGGTTGCACAGTTAAGTTCATGTCCGTTTGACGTATGCAGGAGAACGTCAAAAGAAATATGGAGGAAACAGGTGAACTGGTGTGTCAGCAGGCAGTCAGGTTGAAGACAACGAAGAAATGATGAACTGGTGTGTCAGCAGGTATTCAGGTAGAAGACGACGAAGAAATGCAGACTGCCTGGTGACCATAGAGATGAGGGTGGTGATACATGTGGCGAAGACCATGTCGAGAGTCAACCCATCATAATTATAAATGTCTGTGTCACCCTCTGTAACACGCAGTGGTGAGGAACCTGTGTGCGGATGATGTTTCTGAAACTGACTGTAGCTGAGCAGGTGGGTGGCACAGTGAAGATCTAAGCCAGTGCGGGGGATGGCTCAGAAACAAGTGCTGAGATGGTTTGACAGTTCCTGTAGCTTGGAACTAAGACCAGTAGTGAAGCACAATTATGAAGAACTGGTGTGATGGTGTGGAACTTCTCGTTGATGAAGACCAGATGATGCATGCACAGTGGTTCGTGATTCATGGGGTTTGGGGGAATTGGGCGTCAGAGAGTTTTAGCAAGAGAAGAAGAACAATCGCTTGTCATCCATGTCAAGAATAAGTAGGCTAATGAATATCTGTACACTGTACATGTAATCTAAAATAAGAAAATGGAACGTGCATAGGAAGGCAAGGCATGAGGAATGCAAAATAATAGTACAAAACATCATTCCAGAAAATTGTTGGCAGAGAAACGCAATGTATACATGGAGGAATGCTGTTTGAAAACACACTTCAGATATGGAGAAATGCAAATTAAAAACGCGATTTAGATATGAAAAAATATTGTTACAACAATCAAAATGCATACCTTGGGAAACGCAGCTTAAAAACGTAAAGCATATATGGATAAATGCAGGTTGAAAAGGAAATTCATACGTGGAAATATTCAGCATGAAAATGCAATTCATACACGGAGAATACATGTAACAGCCTAAAATCAAAATACATACACGGAGAAATGCAGATTAAATCACGATTCATGTATGGAGAGATACTATGAAAAAACTAAGATGCATACGTTGGAAAATGCAGCTTAACTATGCAATTCATATATAGCTAAATGCATGTTGAAAAAGAGAATTCCTGCATGGTGATATTCAGATTAAATACGCAATATATATATGGAAAAATGTAGTTTGAAAACAAATGCATAATGGAGAAATACGACTTGAAGGCACAACGGATACGTGGGAAAATACCGCTAAAAACATATGGAGAAATGCAATTGGAAAACACAGTTCATACATGGAGCAATGTAACTTGAAACAAAATCGCACATGGAGAATACAAGTTGAAAACACAAATCATAATGTTAAGTATCGTGCATAGTACATGTTCAGCCTGGAAACAGAAATTACTGGTGTAAACAATCATATTAGTCCTTAGGAAAAGCGAACATGGATTGTGGTTCGTACAAATGAACCTTCATAACCTTGATATCTTCACCAGATTGCAAGACATGCAGCGCTCTGTTACACTGCACATGAAAACCATGAAGACAAGTTAAGATCAGTGCTAGGAAGCGAATGGGATTCATCAAAGAAAATTGCCACTTGAAATATATCATCAAAACACTAGTACACATTATCATAGTCCCAGGAGTAAGCAAGACTGAAGACGACAGTGTATTTGTAGCACAAGGAGTCCAATGCTGATACAGTTGTTGCAAAAGTTCGTTGGCGTTTGCGCTAGGTCGTCTCATATGACGTACACAAAGTGATTAACTTATAGCACTATGATAACTATATTCGAAGCAAACTGCAAAGTACACAAAATAACATAAAGTGGCGTATCTCCATGGTACGGGAGAGGATATAGGAAGTCTTGCAAACTTGTAACAGAGCTCAATGAGGTTTCATCATACATTTGTTTTCGCACATAATGACTATATCACAAATGAATGACAATGAAATGAAATATGTAGGTTCCTCTCCTGAAACACCCCAGCATTCCCACCAGCACTAAGGCGAAACTCATCAACGCCATTTTTCTACCAACGCTGACATACCAGTGCCAGACATGGTCCCTAACTAAAGTCCTCGAGAGAAAAACTGGTCACCTGTGAAATGAAATGCCTGAGGAAAGCAGTAAACAAGACAAGGCGGGACAAGATCAGAAATGAGGTGATACGAGACATGGTAGGAGCAACATCAATCCTACAACACATCGAACATATGAGGATCAAGTGGTTCGGACACCTCACACGTATGCCCCTAAACCATCCAGCTCTTCGGGCATACAACACCAGATACTCTGGCTGGAGAGCCAGAGGAAGACCAAGACGACTGACTCCGTGGCAGACACCCTCAGAGCTCAAGAGATGTCCCTTCTCCAGGCCACCCGCCTTGCTGCTGACAGACGACTGTATCTCCCCGCGACGCCCACCGGTACAAGCGGAAGGAAAAAGTAAAAAAGTAAGATGGAAAAAAATCCTCTGATCAAAGAATCAACACATATGCACTATTAGGCCCTCAAGCACGGCAACACCAAAGGCGGCACCACAAGTCCCTATGGTATATGCCGTTTAGCGTGAAGCACAAAGTAGTATGAACAGTAGTGACCGCCACCGGACATAATAACTGGAAAAAGCAGTAGAAATAAGAAGTAATGCATCAGTTGATCAAGTATTCTTCATCATCCACTGAAAGAAGGAGACTACATAAGGCATCGTAACGTTTATCAAAACAAGGCATAAATGGATGATATGATCCATGCAATGCGCTAAGTATGGGTCAGTAATTAACCTTGAAAATCGAGAGACTGTCACTGGAAACTAAAGAAACACATTAGTATCGAGACGTACACAACAAAACGAAGACGCAATTCTAAACGAAAGTGGTATGCAATACTCATCATCAAGACAAGTATCTAAGGTACTGTGACAATCCTAAGAAGACTGTTGGCCATTATTGGAAGACATAGTAGACACACTGAACTGGTTCGTAATTTCTGGACACAAGGGAAGCATAGTTTTGCATCAAATGTCAGTTCCTCAGTAACGATTAAGCATTGTGGCATCTAACATATTTCAACCAGGCTACATGTGCTTCGAGTGAACTGATAAACCCTCTGTAGAATAGACATATGCACTGTTGGGTCCTCAAGCACGGCACCCAGTAATAAATGTCTCACAATACACACCATGAAGTAGAAGTAGGGTTCCAGCCTTATGACAATGTCGTACAATGTGCACAATCATGTAGGAATGAAAGTAAGATCAGTGCCATCCGTATCTGGCCGTCTGACGTATATATATACAAAACTCACCATTGGAGTAGAAGTAGGGTTTCAACCCTCTGACATATGTCGTAGGAAACACATTATGAAATGGAAGACGAGGCAATACTCAGAGCTGCTAGCGCGTGACTCTTCATCGTTTTGCCACGTAGTACGAAGCACAAATGTAGCATGAGCGGTAAGAATGCAAGTATGTGGCACTGATGCAATGAGAACCATGTTAGAAAAACCAGTGTAAGTACGTAGTAATGTGTCATTATGTATCAATAAGCGTACTGAAGCAAGTAAACCACATATCAGTTGTAGCGCATATGATGTGCGATATGTACCAAACAACATGACCAACAGAATACAAAACCATGTAGGGGTCGGCATTAGAAACTGAACTGTAAGAAATTGCGAGCAGTAAGTCTGTGTATGAACTGATGGACTTGGGAAAAGATGCGTAACGGTACGTATGACTAGGGAGGATGAAAAGAAAAGCACTGCACACCAGCACAAGTGTCGACATACTCATTGAACAGCAAAAAGATATACATGGACTGACGGAACGACGAACCTGACATTGTAACTCAAAAGTCAAAAAGAACCACAAAGGATCAATTGCATAGCAACCAAAATGTACAGAATGATTCCAGTAATCAGATGACGTGTACACAAGACAAACCAGGCAGTCAAATGGTTGAACACACACATTATTAGAAGTATCAGGACCACAACACGTTCAGTTAGAATACAGAACTGTAAGACAAAACATGGACGATAAACAAGAATACAACGTCGTTGTATACGGAGGGAAGTAAAGATTGTTTAAAATACTGGACATTGGAGAATGGCTGCGAGTTCCTTGTTTAACTGACTTGAAGAGACGGGAGAGCGATAACGATGATATAGTAATAGGCTGTACTAGGAATGGCTCAGGAATAGTCGTATCATGCATGGCCAAGAAACAATTAATTTCTCTCAGTATGACTGAATCTGTAGCACACTCAGAAAACACCGAAATCACCCAAACAAAAAGATACAACACTACCACACGCATGAAGCAGATGACGGAATGCAGCAAGGAAATGAAATTCGTACAACCCATTACCAAGTGATAAAAAAAAAAAAACCGTAACAAAACCGTTTCTCAAAAGCTGTATTTACAAACGCTCGACAGCAGCTATTAATTCGTAATTATTACCATTGCAGTCTATCCGCCTTAGCAAGAGGACGGAGATAGGGCGAGTGAGGAGGTAGCTCTCGAAAAGAAAGAAACCATTTCAATGAGCACTGGCTGATTGTTTCATTGAAAAGTGACAAACTCGGGCTACAGCAATCATGGTCAAGTGACTCAACGCCTGTGTGTGGACACACATTGCCCGTACAGTCAGAGTATTGCCTGTGTCCTACCCTCTACTACAGTTACACTGACACGGGTGGGAGGGTGGGCAAAGTTTGTTTACCGCTGTGCGTCCCATGTTGTGCTACATCAACTGAGACAGTTAAAGGAATATGCAATTAATAACTCCAGGACTGTCTTTTGTCAAGCAAACATTTACGAACTATTAGAAATCAAGAAACTACACTCTAAACATATACCATGTTGAACGAAGACTGGTACGAACGTGGTCAGTAACAGAAAATCATCTGGTAACTTGTCTCAACACTGTATCCAGGCCTAAAAGCGTTAATCAATTCATAAAAAGGAATCAAGACCGAGAACAACATAGGCCGTAAGTTTACTGAATTGCCAATCTAAGTTCCTACACACATGTAACTTTGTCTTTAGCCTGCAGACAAACGCCTTCAGCGAAGCGCGATGAACTGAAAAGTTTACCTGAACACACACCGCTCAGGCCTAGATACCTGATGATGATGAAATGACCTTAAACATTTGCTTACTAATGTAGAGTCTTTTGTCAAGGTTACAAAAGTACTTAGTAACCTTTTCCCCTTCAGCGGCCCATCTCGCTTTGCTTCTTACTAATATTCCTTGTGTTTTTGACTTCCTCAGTGCTACAAGATCTCTTTTATTATGTAGTTGATACTGTTCTTCAATTGTTTTGTTAAGTTTGTTTTCTAAGGCTGATATTTCTTCTTCTAGTTTCTTTTCTCCTTGTGCGTTTAATTTTTTTCTTTCTTACACTATATTCCATTGATGTTTTTCTTATTTTCATAAACAAAGTGTCTACAGTAACAACTGATCTGAATTTGTAAGACCAAGGCTTTTCTAAAGGATATTATCAATTTTTTCTTTAATATACTTATGCAGCGGACTGTTCTTTTGTATTTTTGATAGTTTCATTAATAAGATCTACATATTTTTTTTATCTCTCAGCAGTGACGCATTAAACTTCCAAAAGTTTCTCGATTTTGAGTCTTCTCTAAAATCCAATGTTACTGAGATGAGAGAATGATCACTTCTATAACAATGTTTATATCTGCATCCCTTACATTGGAGATTAAGTTTTTTGAAACAAGAAAAAAGTCAAGTCTAGCTTGTTGTGATGGATTTGGTCTTCTCCGTGTGTATCTTAGGGTTTCTGGATTGATTTCTCTCCATAGCATCTACTACTTCCATTTCATTTGACAGTTCTATCACCTTTTCTTGAGCTTTTGTATTATTGTTATGTTTACAATTATTGTAGTCTAATTTTGGATTCAGAACTGAGTTCCAGTCCCCTCCAAGAATGATTCCATCGTAAGTTAGTTGTTGAATTTTATTTTGTAAATCGGTATAAAATTGGGAAGTGTCAGTGTTTGGGCCATAAATGTTTACGAGAGCCAATTCCTTTTCCATAATGTGAATAATAATGATAAGGTCAATACTGGACCATAAATGTTTACGAGAGCCAAATCTTTTCCATAGTGTGAATAATAATGATAAGGTAAATTACCCTTGGTGTTCCTAATAACTTTTTTCACTTTGAAATCAAAATTGTTGTTGAATAGTATTGCAACTCCCCGTGACTGTGATGTATGTCAAACGAAATAATAATCTTATCCCCATTCAGTTCTTATTTGTTTCTCTAGTTTTTGTGTGAAATAAGTGTCTTGTAAAAAGTCCATAGAGTTTTGTTCCTGTCTAAGAAATTGGAAAACATCCCTCCTTTTCTGAAAATGTCCAAGGCCTTGTACATTTGCTGAGGTTATTGAGAGACTGCTCATCCGATAGATATCACTGTAAGAAATACTTTCCCCTTATGTTTTAGCAAACCCTGTCCCGTTTTACCTTGTATTGAAACGAAAAAATCAAAAATGTGAACAAGTAACATACAAAACATGATGCGTTAACATTAAATGTAACACACAAACACACAACAATAAGTTATTTCAGACGGTGACTACAGGCCTTGCTTTGGCGGAGGTTGTACATCATTCATACAAAAATAGTTTACAAAAAAGTGCAAGGAGCAGTGAACCTTTTCTAGAAAAAAGAACCAGGATTGCTATCCAAACAAAGACGAAAAATATGCGCCTTCTGAAATATGTTCTCAAGATTACAAACTATTTACATTTCCCAAGACCTCAAAAACATCATTTTTCACTCTTTCACACAGCAAAGTTTACACATGTATGTGCTGGCACTCATTCCTAAACACACTTTACTCAACTCTCTAGAAAGAAACATGATCAGTATCCAGACATATGAGAAGTGCAAGCCTTCTAAAACATGTACTCCAGAGAGCAAATCATTTACAGTTCTTAGGCCAAAAAAAACATTCCTTATTTTTACCCTCTGTGGCCTTAGTGTTTACACACTATGAATACTAAGTCTCTCTCTCTCTCTTTCTCTCTCTCTCTCTTTTCTCTCACTCTCTCTCTTTCTCTCTCACTCTCTCTCTTTCTCTCTCACTCTCTCTCTCTCTCCTCTCTTTCTCTCACTCTCTCTTTCTCTCTCACTCTCTTTCTCTCTCACTTTCTCTCTCCTTCTTCTCTTCTCTCTCTCTCTTTCTCTCTCACTCTCTTTCTCTCTCACTCTCTTTCTCTCTCACTCTCTTTCTCTCACACTCTCTTCTCTCACTCTCTTCTCTCACACTCTTACTCTCACACCTTCTCTCACACTCTTTCTCTCACACTCTTTCTCTCACACTCTCACTCACTCTCACTCACTCACACTCACACACTCATCACACTCACTCACACACTCACTCACACACTCACTCACACACATCACTCACTCACACACTCACTCACACACTCACACCTCACTCACCACTCACTCCACACTCACTTCACACACTCACTCACACCTCACTCACACACTCACACACTCACACATCAACTGCCTTTTCTCTTCTCTTCCTCTCTCTCTCTCTCTCTCTCTCTCTCGCTCTCTCCATCTCTCTCTCTCTCTCTCAACACGTATACGGAAAAGTAAATGTTATGAGACATTATCCATCAAACATTCGTCTTGCGATACACATTATCTCCAGCATCACTTACAACAACTATCTTTGTCATCAAAGATATCCCTATAGTTGTGTGTGTGTGTGTGTGTGTGTGCGTGTGTGCGTGTGTGTGTATGTGTGTGTGTGTGGTGTGTGTTTGTGTATTGGTGTGTATGTGTGTGTGTGGTGTATGTGTGTATGTGTGTATGTGTGTGTGTGTGTATGTGTGTATTGTGTGGTATGTGTGTGTGTATGTGTGTGTATGTGTGTGTATGTGTGTTGTATGTGTGTGTATGTGTGTGTGTGGTATGTGTGTGTGTATGAGGTGTGTGTATGTGTGTGTGTATGGTGGTGTGTGTGTTGTGTGTATGTGTGTGTGTGTGTGTGTGTGTGTGTGTGTGTGTGATGTGTGTGTTGTGTGTGTGTTGTGTTGTGTGTTTTGATGTGTGTGTGTTGGGGTGTGTTGGTGTGTTGTGTGTAGTGTGTGTGTGTGTGTGTGTGTATGTGTGTGTGTGTGTGTGTGTGTGTAGTGTGTGTGTGTGTATGTGTGTGTGTATGTGTGGTGTTTTGATGTGTGTGTGTGTGTTGTGTGTGTGTGTGGTGTTGTTGGTGTGTGTTTGGATGTGTGTGTGTGTGTGTGTGTGTATTGTGTGGTTGTTTGTGGTGTGTGTGGTGCGCGCGCGCGCGCGTGTGTGTGTGGTGTGCAACCATGATAATAACATCACGCTTAAACACACACACACACACACACACACACACACACACACACACACACACACACACACACACACACACACACACACACACACACACACACACACACACACAACCAGTATAATGAACAGAAATTTTGTTGAAACATTGTCCATCAAACATTCGTAATGCGATACACATTATCTCCAGCATCACTTACAAACAAGAATCACTGTCATTGAAGATAATCCCGTAATCAATTGTGTGTGTTGTCTGTGTGTGCGCGCGCGCGCGTGCGTGTGTGTGTGTGTGTGTGTGTGTGTGTGTGTGTGTGTGCGCGTGTGCGTGTGTGTGTGTGCAACCATGATATCACACACACACATATATATATATATGTAAATGCGTGTCTGTATACATACATACATACATCTATGTATGTATATATATAATATATATATATATATATATATATATATATATATATATATAAGGTATAGGTAGTGTGTGTATCTATACAGACAGAAGGATACACAGATAGACAGACAGATAGACAGACACATACATGCACACATACATACATACATACATACATACATACATACATACATACATACATACGTAAATGCATGCATACATACATACATATATACATGCACACATATATACATACATACATACATACATACATACATACATACGTACATACATACATACATACAGACATACATACACACATATATAGATGCATAGATAGATACATAGAGAGATCGAAAGATAAATAGATGACGACGACGATGACGACGATGACGACGACAACGACGACGATGATGATGATGATGTTGACGATGACGACGACGACGACGACGACGACGATGACGACGAAGATGATCATGATGATGATTATGGTGAGGATGACGGCGACGGCCACAGCGTTGACGCTGACGACGACGACAATGATGATGAGACATTGGGAACGTTAATGCTGCCATCAGAGTTCCATTTACGCCAAGTACACGGCCCTGGATCCTCCATCCTCTGTGGATTTGCCAGGTGTAAGGGTGAAGTTGGCGTGAGGTAGTCACGCGGAACACCTGCACAGAGTTGCTGTTTTTTACACTTTGATGTTTACCGTCAAAAAGTCGTGTGCTACCTACTTACCTATCTACCTATCTACCTACAACCGCACTGTGTTTCTGATTTTCACTCTGATGTTTACCGTCAAGAAGTCGTGTACTACCTACTTACCTATCTACCTACCTACCTACACTACTTACCTATCTACCTATCAATCTACCTACCTACACTACTTACCTATCTACTATCAATCTACCTACCTACACTACTTACCTATCTACCTATCAATTACCTACCTCACCGCACTGTTTCTGTTTTTCACTTTGATGTTTACCGTCAAATATGCAGTCGTGTACTACCTACTTACCTATCTATCTACCTACCTACACCCGCACTGTGTTTCTGATTTTCACTTTGTTTACCGTCAAAAAGTCGTGTACTATCTACTTACCTAGCTACCTATTAATCTAGCTGCCTACACCTGTACTATCTTCCTGTTTTTCACTTTGATATTACCGCAAGAAGTATGTACTACCTACTTACCTATCTACCTATCAATCTACCTACCTCCTCCACATACTCCACGACTGTGTTTCTGTTTTCACTTGATGTTTACCGTCAAAAAGTCGTGTACTACTACTTACCTATCTATCTACCTACCTACACCCGCACTGTGTTTCTGATTTTCACTCTGATGTTTACCGTCAAAAAGTCGTGTACTATCTACTTACCTAGCTACCTATTAATCTAGCTGCCTACACCTGTACTATCTTCCTGTTTTTCACTTTGATATTTACCGCAAGAAGTCATGTACTACCTACTTACCTATCTACCTATCAATCTACCTACCTACACTACTTACCTATCTACCTATCAATCTACCTACCTACACTACTTACCTATCTACCTACCTACACTACCTACCTACAACCGCAAAGTGTTCCTGTTTTTCACTTTGATGTTTACCGTCAAGAAGGCATATAGTTTCGTCAAGAAGTCATGTACTATCTACCTACCTATCTACCTACCTATACCTGCATAGTGTTGCTGTTTTTTATTTTGGTTTAAGAAGGGACAGAGAAATAAATTTAAACAAAGAGAGTGAGAGAGAGACAGAGACAATGAGATAGAGACAGAGAGCCAGAAAGACAGAGAAAGACTGAGACAGACACAGAGAAAGGGAGAGACACAGAGACAGAGACAGACAGACAGACAGACATGTCAGAGAGTCAGGTGATATGCTGATGGAAGCAATTAACAAGGCTTACAACTTCAGCTCCAGAGTAGTGATACAATAAGCATAATTTTCTGTCTTCGTTGTGTGTGTGTGTGTGTGTGTGTGTGTGTGTGTGGTGTGTGTGTGTGTGTGGTGCGTGGTGCATGTGTGCATGTGTATTGTGTGTGTGGGGGGGGGGCATGCGTGCGTGCGTGCGTGCGTGTGTGTGTGTGTGTTGTGTGTGTGTGTGTGTGTGTGTGTCTGTGTGTGTCCTTTCTCTCACAGACATGCTCTCTCTTTCTCTCTCTCTCTCTGTGCCACCCACGCACGCACTCACATACACATACCACACACTCAGCCGCACGCAGCACTACACATACACACCACAAACACGCCAGCGCACCACACGCACCAACACAACAACGCACACCACAACACACACATACACAAACACACCACACACAACACACACACGCACACACACGACACACACACACCACAACACACAGCTACACACCACACACACGCACACGCACACACGCACACCACACACACACACACAACACACACACAAACACACCACAACAACACACCACGACACACAAACACCAACACACACACACACCACAAACACACACACACACACACAAACCACACAAACCCCCACACACACACACACACACACACAACACACACAAACACCACCACCAACACACCAACACACACACACACACACACACACGACACACCACACACACAACAACACAACACACACAAACACAACACACACACACACAAACACACAACACACACACAACAACACACACACCACACACACACACACAAGCACACTGTACGCCCAACAAACCTAAGGTATGTGCATCACCGTTGTCTCTCGCATCTCCAGAATCTGTTGGTTGTTGTTGTGATGTAGGTGTTAGGTAGTCACGCCGTACGCCTGCACAAAGTGTTGCTAGTTTTTAGAACATTGACCGCAAAAGGATATGTAAAAAGTAGTGAATTAAGTAAATAACTAGTGTTGCTAGTTTTTAGAACATTGACCGCAAAAGGATATGTAAAAAGTAGTGAATTAAGTAAACACAGGGCCCAAGGACAGATCCTTGTGGAACCCAAGGTCAGGTATGTAGGTTGAGAGTAGTGCCATTGATGAGAACGGTTTGTTTTCTGTTTTGATAGGTATAAGTGAACCAAGACAGAGCAATGTCAGAGATGCCAAAAGTATGATGAAGTCTAGAAAGGAGAATACCATGATCATGGTATCAAAGGCTGCAGACAGATCAAGGATGTGAGGAGAGAGACTTTGCAGTATCAGTTGCAAGAGAGATTGTTCAGAATGTGTAGTAGGCAGTTTCATGTATGGCACTGGCGGTAGGCTGACTGGAAAGGATTGAGGAGATTGTGGCAGACAGGTGAGAGTTCAGCTGGTTGAGGACGACTTTTTCAAGGAGTTTTGACAAGAAAGAGAGATTAAGATAGGCGGTAATTTTTCATTCATTTGGGCTAAATTTGTGTTTCTTGAGGAGAGGGTGAACATAGCAGACTGAAAGATCTGGGACAGTTCCATTTGAAGAGAATGTTGATGATGTCGTGATGAATGGGGGGAGAGTAGGGAGACAACAACAACAGCAACAACAAAAACAACAGCAACAGCACAACAGCAATACAATAACCGCTATGACAGCAACAATAACAACAAAAATAGCAACAACAATATAACAACGGACAGTAACAACAACAGCAATAACAAGAATAATAATAACAACAACAGCAGCAACAATGACAACAAAACAGCGATAACAATCATGACAACAACACCAAAACACAACAACAATAACAACAACAACGCAGCAACAACAAACAACAACAGCAACAACAACAACAACAACAACAACAAAAACACAACCCTGAGCAGTCGCTGTACCTTCAGAGCATGCAGCTTGCAGTGATGATGTAGGTGTTAGATAGTCACGTGGCACACCTGCACAAGTTGATGATGCTGTTCTTCAGTTTGTCAAGAGGAAATACACAACCCAAGAACCCTACTGTATGCCTCATGGTTCTGTCCATTTACTTACTGATTACAGAGCGAGTTACTAGTTTGTCCACTAAACGTGTAGCAAACAACTAACTGGCCATTTACCTGACTCACTGTGTCCATGCCTTAACAATCAACATTATGACTAATAAACGAACGTTTGAATACAGCATTCAAGTAGCTGACTATACAGTCAACAGCCAAAACAACACACAAAACAACAATAATATCAACAACAGAACAACACAACGACAACACAAACGACGAAACAAAAACAACAACAGCAGCACAACAGCAATAACAATATAACTATAAAAAGAACAGTAACAACAACAACAGCACAATAGCAAAAATGATAAACAAGCAGTAACAACAAACAATAACAAACAAGACAGAACAAACAACAGCAACAACGACAAACAACAACAGCAAAAAGCAACACAACAAAACAACAACAGACAATAAACAACAACAACAAACAACAACAACCAACGAGAATAACAACAACAACAACGAGAATAACAACAACGGCAGCAACAACAAAAACAGCAACAACAATAACAACACCATCAACAACAACACCATCAACAACAACAATAAAATAACAACAAACAACAACAGAAACAACAACAACAACATACCCTGAGCAGTCGCTGTACCTGCAGAGCATGCAGGTTCCAGTGGTGATGTAGGTGTTAAATAGTCAAGTGGGACACTGCACAAGTTATGATGCTGTTCTTCAGTTTGTCAAGAGGAAATACACAACATAGAACCCTACTATATGCCTCAAGGTTTAGTCCATTTACTTACTGATTACAGAGCAAATTAAAAAATGTTAGGATTTAAGACCTAACAAACAACTATCCAACCAATTATTCAGCCTACCCATCAGCAACTGACTCACCCACCAATCTAACTAAACAATTCTCTAATCTAACGACTAACCAACAAAGCCACCACCAACTAAGCAACCAATTATCTAACTGATTAGCCACTAACAACCATCTATCTATCTATCTATCTATCTATCTATCTATCTATCATCATTATCTATCTATCTATCTATCTATCTATCTATCTATCTGTCTGTCTGTTGTCTACTCTAGCTATATTTGTGCATTCATTCAAATACTTTTTGTGTTTGTTTGTTTTTGTTTGTTTGTTTGTTTGTTTGTCTATACTCACATATGTGAATAGACATTTAAAGAAATAACGAACGAACGAACGAACATACACACACACACACACACACACACACGCATATCTCCACATACACACACAGACACACTGCAACAACCACAACACACACACACACACACACACACACACACACACACACACACACACACCAGCATAACTCCACACACGCACACACACACACACACTCACACACACACACACACTACACACACACAGCATAACTCCATACACACACACACAAACACTCTCACAGAGACAGAAAGAGAGAGAGAGAGAGAGAGAGAGAGAGAGAGAGAGAGGAGAGCAGCAGCAGACAGCAGCACATACCAGTATCTACTCCACCGGTTGCTGGTCGCTGTGACGATATCGGTGTGATATAATCACGGGGGACACCTGCACAAAAGTTGTGTTGTTCTTTAGTTTGTCCACAAAACGTGTAGCAAACAACTCACTGGCCATTTACCTGACTCACTGTGTCCATGCCTTAACAATCATTTTTCTGACTAATAAACGAACGTTTGAATACAGCATTCGAGTAGCTGACTATACAGTCAACAGCCAAACAGCAGCAATAACAACAACAACAGCAACAATGAGAACAACAACAGCATAACAACAATAATAACAAAAACAGAAATGACAACAACATCAGCAACACAACAACAACAACAACAGCAACAATAACAGAACAGCAACAACAATGACAAAATAGCGACAACAATAAGAACAGCAATAACAACAACAATAGCAAAAACAACAACGAGAACAACAGCAATAACAAAAACAACAGCAATAACAACAATAATAACAGCAACAACAACAACAATAACAACAGCTACAACAAGTAACAACAACAGCAATAACAATAATAATAATAACAACAGCTACAACAACAATGACAACAACAATAGTGACAGCAACAACAACAATGACAACAATCAGCAATAACAACAACAACAAACACATAATAACAACAACAATAACATGACAACAACAACAAGAACAACAACAGCAATAGCAATAACAGAAGTGACAGCAACAGTAACAACAACAATGAGAACAAACAACAACAACAACAACAACACAGCAACTACAGCAACAGCAGCAGCAACAACGAAAACACCAACAACAACAGCAATAACAACAACAGCAACAACAACAACAGCAGCAACAATAACAACAACACATAACAACCACAGCAACAATAACAATAACAACAACAACAACGACAATAACAACAATCCAATAACAACAACAAGAACAACATACCCACAGCAGTCGCTGTACCTTCGGAGCATGCAGGTTGCAGTGGTGATGTAGGTGTTAGATAGTCACGTGGGATAGCTGCACAAGTTCATGATGCTGTTCTTCAGTTTGTCAAGAGGAAATACACAACATAGAACCCTACTATATGCCGCAAGGTTTAGTCCATTTACTTACTGATTACAGGGCGAATTAAACAAATGTTAGGATTAATGAGCTAACAAACGACTATCCAACCAACTAGTCGGCCTACCCATCAGCCAACTGACTCACCCACGAACCTAACTAAACAATTCACTAATCTAACGATTAACCAACAAAAACACCACCAACTAAGCAACCAATTGTCTAACTAATTAAGCGACTAACAACCAACTAACCAACCAAGTTTTATTGTTATTGTTGTTTAAAGTCCAGCCGAATGCGTAGAGCCATATCAAGGGTATAACCATTCAAAAATTACAAAACTTCAACAGAAAAAAAAGAAAAGAAAATTAAGTACACATATCGATGCATTTACGCATATAATCTAAGGACATACCCCTGGCGTTGGCCACTCCGTCCAATTTATCTATCTATCTATCTATCTAATCCATCTATCCATCTATCCATCTATCTGTCCTATCTATCTATCTAGCTAGCTAGCTATTTGTACATTTGTTTTGATAACTTGTTCGTTTGTTTGTTTGTTTGTCTATTCGCACATATGTGAATAGACATTTAAAAGAAATAACGAACGAACGAACACCACACACACACACACACACACACACACACACACACACACACACACACACTATATATATATATATATAATATATATATATGTATATATACATACATATATATATATATATATATATACATGTATATATATATATATGTATACACACACAGAGAGACACAAACACACATGCTCGCACGCATGCACGCACACACAAAAAGTGCCACTGACCTGTGAGGTTTATCAGGTGGTCACCGAGTGTGTGATAATGGGACCTGCCAATTCTTTCGTGACCTGTGAGGCTTGCCGGGTCGTCATCCAGTGTGTGATAGTGGGACCTGCCAATTCTTTCATGACCTGTGAGGCTTGCCGGGTCGTCATCCAGTATGTGATAGTGGGACCTGCCAATTCTTTCGTGACCTGTGAGGCTTGCCGGGTCGTCATCCAGTGTGTGATAGTAGGAACTGTCAATTTCCTCGTAATCTGAATCCCCTGGTCCTCAACCGCTTCGATGGAAATTCGGGGCTGGTTGTCTCCAGCGGGTGGCTGTGGAACTCCCCATCTTGCATACTCATGTTCATCCAGAAGATTGTACGTGGGATCCCGTCTAGAGCGTTGTTTTCCTGTTAGGTCAGAATGAGATTGTGGTTAAAAAAAGTATTTTTAAAAAGTAAATAAATGATTCACGAATCAGTCAACAACATTTATAGGACATTTTATGAGGCAAGACAAATTAGAGCAAATTTACAGGACATCATATGAGGCAAGAGAAATTAGAGCACCTAGTCACAACAAGAAAGCTGGAGGAAAAAAAGCACAAAGGTAGACCCAGGGACAAACTACTGGACGGACGTGCAGAGTGGTTGAGGACAGAGAGGGTGGGAGATGTACTTGCAGCGACAAGGGATAGATTCGTATGGAAGGCCATGATCGCCAAAGCTGTCCGGCAGGGCACATGATGATGATGATGATGATGATGATGATGATGATGATGATGATGATGAATGATGATGAATCAGTAAAGTTCTAAGTTCACATTTGCTTACAAGAATGTCAAATGTGTAGGCGAGGAGTCCTACACTACATCTAATATGACTTTTGATGTGTGTGTGGTAGGTGGGTTGGGAGTGGGGGAGGGGGCGGGGAGAGAGAACCATGACAGACATTACACGCCTCCACGCAGTTCTTATGAGATAACCAGGAAATGAGATTTTGCCTAATTTCGAGGTCAACTGAGATAAACAATAGTTCTTCTCCTTTATACATTATCTCTGTGGAACTCTGTGTCAATATAAATATTTTGTATCCATTGTCCCGCTCAGTGTAAGTGCTCAGATAGAATGAAAGGGAAAAGATACAAAGATACAACAATAAACAAACAAAGAAGGAAAAAGAAACAAAAACAAAGAACAGAAGACAACAAAAAGAAGGAAGACACGCAGACTTTGTGGACAAAAAATACAATGGAATAAAAAAAGAAGAAGAAAGCACAGAACAGAAAAATAGAAAGAAGAGAGAGTTTATCAGACAAACAGACAGACAGAGAGACAGAGACAGACAGAGACAGTACAAGCCACTATATCAAAACTACTATATTGTCATTGTTATTGTTGTTTAAAGCCCAGCCGACTGCGTAGAGCCATATCAGGGCTATAACTGCTTCAAAACATACAAAACTTCAACAGGGAAAAAAGAAATGAAAATTAAGTACACATATCAATGCATTCACGCACATAATCTACGGACACGCTACTGGCGTTGGCCACTCCGTCCAATTCATTGCACAGGGGATTAAAAAAACACACCTGAATACAAATTTAAGCATACGTAAGGACACCAAAACATATATAAAAATGGCATAAATTACCTAAAATTGCTTCTGCATATCTCACCTCCCTAGAGCCAAAACTGCACTTACTACATGAGCATCAATCCTAAGAAAAAGTACGTTAAACTTTATCGAACACATACAGGTGAATGGACCATTAAGGCAGAAAATGACAGGAAGAAATAGAAAGCAAAGGAGGGAGAAAGAAACAAAGAGAGTTACAGAAAAGAAGAAATTTCTAGCACAGAATTTCCAGAAGGTGGGGATACTATTTATACCGAAAGAGCCCCCGGCATCCCCGGTGGAGCAGGCGTGGAGGGGGGGGGGGGGGACTACTACAAACGCCTTGTTCAGCAACATGACCTGTAGTCATATACCTAGGACAGAAAACATACCCACGTGAATACTGTTATGATCCAAGTTCAAAGGAATGACCAGGCCGATATTAAGGGAAGCAAAAGTAACTCTTCTCTCTGACCCTCAACGACGCCGACGAGTGAGGTGGTAGAGATCTCAATTTATTTCTACGTATTTGCTCCCTGAAGGTGCTACCACTCTCCTCTCTGTCTATGGTTTACTTCACAACCCTGAACAGGATCAGGTACTTATTTATAGCTGGGTATAGGCACAAAGTTTAATACCAGCTATACTCGACCCTTGCAGTCAGGCTGTACTGTTATTGTTATTTTTGTTTAAAGCCCAGCCGACTGCGTAGAGCCACATCAGGGCTATAACCATTTCAAAACGTATAAAATACTTCAACAGGAGAAAGAAAAAAAAGGAAAAGAAAATTAAGTAAACATATCAATGCATTTGCACACACAATCTAAGGACATGCCCCTGGCGTTGACCACTCCATCCAATGTATCGCACAGGAGATTAAAAATCGTACCTGAATAAAATTGAAACATAACTTCAAGACACAAACAACATATACAACAACAAAAAACCCAGCCTAAATGACCTAAAATTGCTTCCGCATATCTCATTTCCCTATAGCCAAAAATGTATTTAATACACGTATCCAATGATCCCAAGACAAAGTGTGTAAGACTTTATCGAACACATACAGATGAATTGACCAGCAAGGCAGAAAGCGATAGGAAGAAATAACAGAAAGCAAAGGAGGAAGAAAGACACAAAGAGAGTGACAGAAAACAGGAAATTTCTAGCAGAATGTCCAGAAGGTGGGGACACTATTTATACTGAAAGGGCCCCTGGCATCCCCACGGGGGAATCTATGTTGAGACTGCACAGATAAACCACACCTGGCTTCATCACTACATTAACAAGGTGCTCCTGTTTATACACAACAGCTTTTACTTCGTGTGTTGAGGGCACATAAACCAGACATGTCCTATTTATATATAGCAGGCTTTATTCATCTTTAGCCCGTACAGATAAACCAGACATGACTTTATTATGAAGAAAGTGTTCTATTATACATAGCAGGCTTTATTTCATCTTTACGTACAGATAAACCAGACATGACTTTATTGCCAGCAAAGTTCTATTCAGGCATAGCAGCATTCAAGAAGATGAAAAGCATTCTTACCAACAAATGCCTATCAATTAACATCAGGATAAGAATTCTTGAATGTTATACTGAACCGATAATGTTATACGGTTGTGAGGTGTGGACAGTCAACACTCAAAGCCAGAACAAGATTGAGGCAGCCAAGGTGTGGTTTCTAAGAAGAATGTTGAGAGTTCCATGGACAGCAAAGAAAACAAACGAGACAGTCTTGATGGAGGCAGTCACAAGAAGATGATTGTTAAGGAAGATTAGGAAAAGACAAGCAACATTTGTAGGCCATTTTATGAGGAAAGGGAATTAGAGCACCTGGTCACAACAGGAAAGGTGGAGGGAAAGAGGGCATCAGGTAGACCCAGGGAGAAAATGTTGGACGGACTTGCAGGGTGGCTGAGGACAGAGAGGGTGGAAGATGTGCTTGTGGCAACAAGGGATAGATGCATATGGAGGGCCATGATGGCTAACGCCATGCGGCAGTGCACATGGTGATGATGATGATAGCAGCCTTTACATCATATTTAGCCCGTACAGACAAAACAGACCTGCTTTACTCATTAATATAAAATCAACTTTCCCTTCACTTTTCATACAAAAAAACAAAAAACAAACAAACAAAAAAACAAGACAGCATTCCGTTCCCCTGTAATGCACACTAAATACAAAATTTACTTTTTCTGTTGACGGAGCGGACGATAACGATGATGACGATGACAACGACCACAACAGCCACAATTGTTCCAGCCATGATGAAGAGAGACTGAAGCAGGTCTGGAGATTCGCTATCTGCCTCACTTGGACTTTCTGTCGTCTGTTGCTTTCCTGTTGAGAAGGAAAAAACCCAACACTATTACTTTTTTAATGATCATTGCACTCAGTGAGGTTACCTTTGCGCTCATTTTTTTTCACATTTTCTACGCCACTTTAATGGCCACAGAAGCTGGAACAGTTTTTACAATGCGATGATGATAAATGTCGATGAGGATGATATTCATGATGTTATGGAGTTCAATCAAGGATTGAGACTGGGTGACAGGGCTGTACTCTACGCCTACTATCATAATATATCTTGGCGTTAACCAGGCCTGAGAGATACAGACATCTGCGGTGCTGGTCAGAAGATTTGAGCAACACCCTTAATGATGCATCCGTGAAGTGGATGAGACTCGACTGTGTGATCCCAGTCCTCCCAACGAGCCCATAACACGCCCAACTCTGGGTAGGAGCCGGCTAGAGCTGAACAATCCCACCATGATTTTTGAAGGGACTGATGGGGATTCGAACCCACAATCTTCCAGTCAATAGTCAATTGCGCCGACCACTACAACATGGCAACTGGTCACCAACACTATTACAGTGTCTATGCTCAAATAAAAACACCTACCCATCAAAATCCTGCGACAAATACAAGACGTTCTGCCTAAACACAAGAATAAACCAAAATAGAGTATACCAAAATGAGACACACACCAATATAAACCAGAATATCCTGGGAAGAAAATCAAAAATCAACCAAAATCAAACTGTTATTGTTTATTGTTATTGTTGTTTAAAGCCCAGCCCACTGCGTACAGCCATATCAGGGCTTCAAAACATATAAAACTTCAACAGGAGTCAAAAAAGAAAAGAATATCAAGTACACATATACTACACGTCATTATTGAAGGGCCAGGAACGTTTTTGAGTCAATTTTTGAAATGAGAAATAACCTATTTTCTCTTACTCTTTTCTCCAATTCGTTGCCGTAACTGAATGGATAAGAGCTCAGACAACATTGCAGTTTCCTTTTGGCACGTGTTTGGGGATTTGCCGATTTGCAATGGGCGGCCCAAGGAAGACAATTTCCACACGAAATTGTCGAATCTTCAGCAGG
This sequence comes from Monoplex corrugatus, assembly GCA_030674185.1. Taxonomy (NCBI): domain Eukaryota; kingdom Metazoa; phylum Mollusca; class Gastropoda; order Littorinimorpha; family Ranellidae; genus Monoplex; species Monoplex corrugatus. The sequence goes on along the minus strand of JAPXFY010000027.1, from coordinate 8,798,899 downwards.
GTCTCTCTGACGACGCAGGCAAGGTAGCGACAAAATTCGCTTTGCACGTGCAAGGCAAGCCCTTTTTGAACACTACTCCAGCCAAAGTTGCCCGCAGACGAGGATAAAAAGGACCCGTTCTTGGTTCGTTTTAACCATGCTTGCAAGACGACGGATGACGGATGAGCAGCGGGGGAGAGCCCTCGCTCTGCTTGATGAAGGCCTAGCGCAGCGGGAAGTTGCTAGACGACTTGAAGTGTCGCATTCCACAATCCAGAGACTGCTGGAGCGCTTCAATGAGACTGGAGCAGTCCAGGAAAGGCGTCACACGGGTCGACCCAGAGTAACGACAAGACAGCAAGACCGCTACCTTGCCCTCTCCGTCCTGAGGGAAAGGGCATCCACTGCGGTGACCTTGAGGGGTCAGCTGAGGGACGCAACAGGTGCTAACATCAGCTGCAGCACGGTGAGAAGACGGCTACATGAGGCAAACTTGAGGTCACGGAGACCGGCCGTCCGACCCGTGCTGTCACCGGTCAACAGAGTGCGCCGCATGACCTGGGCCAGGGAGCACGTGACCTGGACAAGGCAACAGTGGGCCCGGGTCTTGTTTTCGGATGAGTCCAGGTTCACCCTGACCTTTAACGATGGCCGGGCTCGGGTGTGGCGACGTCAAGGGGAGAGGTTCGCTGACGCCACTGTCCAAGAGCATAACCGGTACGGCGGCGGGTCGGTGATGGTGTGGGGTGGCATGATCCGTGGTACCCGGACCCCCCTGCTCCCCATTGACGGCATCCTGAACGGGGTCCGGTACCGGGACGAGGTTCTGGCGGCCGTGGCACTGCCTGCGCTTGTGGACCTTGGTCAAGGCGCCATCTTCCAGGACGACAATGCACCTGCGCATCGAGCACGCCTTGTGACCGACTTCCTGGAGCAGCATGAAGTCGTCCGTATGGCCTGGCCAGCGTGCTCACCTGACCTGAACCCAATTGAACACCTCTGGGATGTGCTCGGGAGGCGCATCAGGGACAACCACCCCCCACCGGGCACCCTGGCCAGGCTGGTCGACATCCTGCAGATCGAGTGGGAGGCCATCCCTCAGGACACACTCCGTACCCTTGTGGGGTCGATGCATCGGCGCTGTGAAGCATGCATCCAGGCTCGGGGCGGACACACGCGATATTGAAAACAGATTGGCCAAATCTGACACTTTCTGTTTTTTGAAAAGGGGGGGATGTTCCTTTAAATGCATGTGCTGTTCACTAATGGGTCATTGTGCTAATTTCTTTTTCCAAAACAGGTGTGGAAATGATGAAATAAAACATAGAATCAATTCTAAACATTGTCAATTATTTCAACTTAAAATTAGAGAGGAAGGAAGAAGTGGCCCTTAAATTATGATTAGGAGTATATATCAATGCATTCGCGCACATAATCTAAGGACATACCCCCGGCGTTGACCATTCCGTCCAACTTATCACACAGGGGATTAAAAAAAAACACACTTGAATACAAATATAAGCATACCCAAGGACACCAAAACATCTAAAACAGGCCTCAATTACTTAAAATTGCTTCCGCATATTTCGCCTTCCTAGAGCCAGAAATGCACTTAATACATGCACCCAATTATCAATCCTAAGAAAAAGTACTAAGACTTTATCGAAAGCATACACGTGAATGGACCATTAAGGTACAAAATGCTAGGAAGAAATGACAGAAAGCAAAGGAGGAAGAAAGAAACGAAGAGAGTTTGACAGAAAAGAGGAAATTTCTAGCACAAAATTTCCAGAAGGCGGAGATAATATTTATACTGAAAGAGCCCCTGCAATCTCCACGAGGGAACTTGAGAAAAATAACATTATGAGTTAATAGTAGATGAATTCAAAAAGGCGTCTTCTATATTGCAAATTTTTTTTTTATTGATGATGGAATGTTTTCCTCACACATCATAAATTCAACAGAAAATCCAAAACGAATATGTAAAATTATTCATCTTCAATGGATGTTAGCGGGTTATTAAGGCATACGTGCAAAAGACAAATCTGAATGTACCGAATGGAAATACACCTGATATTCCTACAGCACTGACAGCAATTTACCCTGTTGTACAGGAGAGACAGACAGACAGACAGACAGACAGACAGACAGAGAGAGAGGAAGAGAGAAAGGATGAGAGAAAGAAATAGGGGGAGTGAGAATGACAGAGAGATGGACAGAAACAAATGGGGAGAGAGGGGGAAGAAAAAGGAGGAGAGAGAGACAGAGAGACACAGAGAGAGAGAGAAGAGGGAAACGGTAAGAGGGGGAGAGAGAGAAAGTGAGGGTGAGAGAGAGTGGGGCATAGTGAGAGAGAAGGGGAGAGAGAGAGAGAAAGTGAGGGTGAGAGAGAGGGGGGCATAGTGAGAGAGAAGGGGAGAGAGAGAGAGAGTGAGAGAGAAAAAAAGGAGAAGAGTGAGAAAGAGGGAGGGAGGGGGTGAGTGAGTGAGGCAGAGGGAGAGGGGGGAGGGAAAGAAAGAGATGCACACAGACACAAGCAGGTACAAACAACTCAACAACCCCCAGCATACACTCACAAGCACGTTTCTTACCATACACTCTGAGTATTTCTGTGGCACTCAGCTGATACCAATCCGGGCGTTTCCATTCTGCTTTGCAATGGCAAAGCGTCGTAGCATCTTCTATCGTCAATGAGTCAATGGTCAGAGTGCTGTTGACCTCCGTCACGCTGGACACATTTGTTGACCTGTCCACATGTCTGCCACAGGAGAGCAGCACTGAGGTCACCAAGGGTCTTCCCCCATGGACAGAACATGTCACGTTTACTGTGTCTCCCACCTGGAATTCCGTATCCCCAGAAGAGGTGGAGATGGTAGGGGCTGTTTGAGGAGGGTCTGTGAACACCAAAATGTACCATACAATCCAGAGGTGTACACCAAAAGATACTGTACAATCCATAGTTGTACACAAAAATGTACTGTACAGTACATAGGTGTACATCAAAATATACTATACAATGCACAGATGTACACCAAAATGTACCGTACAAGGCATAGGTGTACACCAGAATGCACTGTACAATCCATAAGTGTACACCAAATGTACTGTACAATCCATAGGTGTACACCAAGACGTACTGTACAATCCATAGATCTACACCAAAATGTAATGTACAATCCATAGGTGTACACCAAATGTACTGTACAATACCTAGGTGTACACCAAAATGTACTGTACAATCCATAGGTGCACACCAAAATGTACTGTACAATCCATAGGTGTACACCAAATGTACTGTACAATACCTAGGTGTACACCAAAATGTACTGTACAATCCATAGGTGTACACCAAAATGTACTGTACAATCCATAGGTGTACACCAAAATGTACTGTACAATCCATAAGTAAAATTAAGGATTTTTTTTCCTTCCCTGATATATGTCCTAATGGACGATTGGATTCACATGCTATTCTCTCTGAACGTTTGAAAAGTTTCATCTGTCTTACTCATATAAATATGAAATCCAACACAAGTGTGACTGCCTGCGTTCAAGCAAACAGGAACCAGAAAAAAAACCACGAAAGAAGAATAAGAACGCTATTCAATTCAACAAGACAAGACAGGCGCAAATTTCCTTTGTCAAGCGTAAGATTACGAACAAACAAACAAACACCAGATACAAAATTGACAAAGGCCAGTTGGCTGAAAATTTGCGCCTGTCTTGTCTTGTAGTAGTAAATACGCGTTCTTATTCTTCTTTCGTGTTTTTTCTGGTTCTTGTATAAATGTGTCCTGGATTAAGATGGCGTACGGTATTTTAACAGATTTATTAGGTTTATTGTTATTACATTACCATGCATTATGATCCTATAGGTTTGTGTTAAAATACGTCTTAACAAGACGAAAGGATACTGCTAGCTTTGGAAACATGTTCTCTGTGAGTTTAATAGGATCTGGGAAACCTTTGTTTGTTTGTTTTTTTTAGTTGTTTATTTTACTGAACTCTGTGGTATGCGGTATGAATGTACGAGGATGTACTTTGTATTGGAATTAAACCGAATACAAATAACAGCAGTATTCGAAAATCATTGTTTTTGTTGTTATTGATGATGTTTTTAGTTGGGGTCATTTAAACTACATAGATGTCAGTGATGAACAGTATCAGAAGCTTGTGCGCATACACTGTCACAAACAGTAATAACAGAAGTCGTTATTGCTGCTTTTCATCCAAACTGTGTTGGATATTAGTAATAATAAAGTATCTGGAAGCCACCAGTCGTCGTGGTGTAGTGGTTAACGCAACGGACTACTGACTGGGAGGTTGTGGGTTTGAATCCCCATCAGTCCCTTCAAAACTATATCATTGTGGGATTTTATTCTAACCGGCTCGCACCCAGACTTGGGAGTGCTATGAGCTCATTGGGAAGACTGGGGCCACACAGTCAAGCCTAATCCACTTTACGGATGCGTCATTAGGGTGTTGCTTAAATCTTCTTCCCAGCACTGCAGGCGTCTGTATCCCCTGAGCCTGATTGACGCCATGATAGTAAGCGTGGAGTAAAGCCATGAACGCAGTCTCAATCCTAGATGGAACTTCATAGCATCATGATTATCATCCTCATCGATATAATCATCATTGCACTGTAAAAAAAAGTGTGCCAGCTTCTGTGGCCATTAAATTAAGGTGGCTCAGAAAATGGGATGAAAAGAAAAAGTGAGCGCAAAGGTAACCTCCTTGAGCGCGATGATTTTAAAAAAGTATCTGGAAGCTTTGTGTACATACAGTCATATAACTAGTAGTGGTAGTAGTAGTAGTAGGCCTCCCTCGGTCATGGCTGACCATGGACAAAGTACATCGTTCTAATGTCTAGATGGGCTGTCTGCTGTCCAAGCAGCGTCGCCTGTGACTGTAGAGACCAATGCGAGAGAGGCAGTCTCTGTCGCAGCGGTCGCATGTGTATGCTGATGCTGGTCTGTTGGCTGTCATCCCTTTTCTGCGAACTCGCTTTTCTGCTGCAGCAGCTGACAGTTTGTCCTCACCAATCCGCAGCTGTTTCTTGAGAGTGGTTCTCCAGCTGTTGCGGTCGTCTGCGAGGTCCTCCCAGGACTCAGTGTTGATCTCAAGCGCCTTCATGTCACGTTTGCAAACGTCTTTGTATCTCAGTTGTGGGCGGCCAGTGTTTCTCTGCCCTGTGGCAAGCTCAGCATAAAGGATGTCTTTTGGGATGCGACCATCTTCCATGCGGCGAGCGTGGCCCAACCAGCGCAGCCGACGCTGTCTCAGCATGGTATGCATGTTTGGGAGGCCAGCGCGGGTCAGGACTTCGGTGTTGGTCACCTTGTCTTGCCAGGAACTGCCGAGTATGCGCCGTAGGCTTCTCAGGTGGAAGGTATTGAGCCTTTTCTCCTGATGAGCATAAGTGGTCCACGCCTCGCTGCCATACAGCAAGGTGCTGAGGACACAGGCGTTGTATAGTCATATACTATCTCAAATACTATTCATGAATCTGCTATGACAGATTCTGTTTCAAAACCGTGCTGATTATTATGCATGGAAACAAAAAGAAATGAGTTCTGTACCCACGTTATCTGAAACAATCCACGGAAATATGGAGAATAGTTTAAGACCTTAACTATCGCAAGTACCAGTGACAGAAATATGACAAAAACCGCAATGAAACTAAACTGTATCAACACTACTAGTGCAAATCCAAAGAATTCGTGTGTAGCAAAACTGTTCTGAATTTTATCTACGACAGAACAGAATCCTTCAGTTGCACACAATAACGTTTTACACTTTTGATACTTGTGACCTGCTCGTTGTGTTTAATATAAAAAAGTAACAATAACAACACCAGACTATAACGCCAAAAGTGGAACTACTTTTTTATATGAGGAACGGACGTTATGTGGTATTTTTGATGTGTTGTATATTATGCTTGTCAACATATGTCCCCCATGATATTGGGTCTGCTTTCAGTAAGGAGGACACGTAGCCATAGTGCAT
>JAPXFY010000027.1:8775411-8790411 GCA_030674185.1 Monoplex corrugatus | reverse complement strand
GTGCTGGGTGTATACATTTATATCTATATGTGTGTGTGCTGATGTATACATTATATCTATATGTGTGTGTGCTGGTGTATACATTATATCTTATGTGTGTGTGCTGTGATCTATGTGTGTGTGCTGTGTATACATTATATCTATATGTGTGTGTGCTGGTGTATACATTATATCTATATGTGTGTGTGCTGGTGTATACATTATATCTATATGTGTGTGTGCTGGTGTATACATTATATCTAATGTGTGTGTGCTGGTGTATACATTATATCTACTGTGTTGTGTGCTGGTGTATACATTATATCTATGTGTGTGTGTGTGCTGGTGTATACATTATATCTATATGTGTGTGTGTGCTGGTGTATACATTATATCTTTGTGTGTGTGCTGTGTATACATTATATCGTGTGTGTGTGTGTGTGCAGGTGTATACATTATATCTCTGTGTGTGTGTGTGTGGTGTGTGGTGTGTGCAGGTGTATACATTATCTCTGGGTGTTGTGTTGTGTGTGTGTGTTGTTGTGTGTGCAGTGTTATACATTTTATCTCTGTGTGTGCAGGTGTAATCAGTATATCTATGTGTGTGTGTGTGTGTGTATACAGTATTTGTGTGTGTGTGCAGGTGTATACATTATATCTGTGTGTTGTGTGCTGGTGTATACAGTATATTTGTGTGTGTGTGTGTATTTTATGTGTGTGTGTGCAGGTGTATACATTATATCTTGTGTGTGTGTGTATACAGTATATATATGTGTGTTGTGTGCTGGTGTATACAGTATATCTATGTGTGTGTTGTGTGCTGGTGTATACAGTATATCTATGTGTGTTTTGTGCTGGTGTATACAGTATATCTATGTGTGTGTGATGGTGTATACATTATCTATTGATGTATGTGTATATAATATATGTGTGTGTGATGGTGTATACAGTATATTGTGTGTTGTGTGCTGGTGTATACAGTATATATGTGTGTTGTGTGCTGGTGTATACAGTATATCTGTGTTTGTGTGCTGGTGTATACAGTATATCTATGTGTGTGTGTGATGGTGTATACAGTATATCTGTGTGTGTGTGTGTGTGTGTGTGTCTTGTTGTGTGTGTGTGTGTTGTGTGTGTGTGTGTGTGTGTGTGCTGGTGTATAAGTATTCTGTGTGTGTGGGTGTATACAGTATATCTGATGTGTGTGTGGTGTTAAGTTGTTGTGTGTGTGTGTGTGTGTGTGTGGTGTGTGTGTGTGTGTGTGTGTTGTATTGTGTGTGTGTGTGATGGTGTATACAGTATATCTGTGTGTGTGTGGTGTATACAGTATATCTGTGTGTGTGATGGTGTATACAGTATATCTGTGTGTGTGCTGGTGTGTATACAGTATATCTGTGTGTGTGCTGGTGTATACAGTATATCTGTGTGTGTGTGCTGGTGTATACAGTATATCTGTGTGTGTGTGGTGTATACAGTATATCTGTGTGTGTGTTGGTGTATACAGTATATCTGTGTGTGTGTGGTGTATACAGTATATCTGTGTGTGTGTTGGTGTATACAGTATATCTGTGTGTTTTGTGGTGTATACAGTATATCTGTTGTGTGTGTGTGTGGTGTGTATACAGTATATCTGTGTGTGTGTGTGGTGTATACAGTATATCTGTGTGTGTGTGGTGTATACAGTATATCTGTGTGTGTGTGGTGTATACAGTATATCTTGTGTGTGTTGTGGTGTATACATATATCTGTGTGTGTGTGGTGTATACAGTATATCTGTGTGTGTGTGTGTGGTGTTGTGTTTCTGTGTGTGTGTGTCTGGTGTATACAGTATATCTTGTTGTGTGTGTTGTGTGTGTGTGGTGTGTGTATACAGTATATCGTGTGTGTGTGTTGTGTGTGTGTGGTGTATACAGTATATCTGTGTGTGTTGTGTGTGTGTATACAGTATATCTTGTGTGTGTGTTGTGTATACAGTATACTGTGTGTGGTCATATGTGTGTGTGGTGTATACAGTATATTGTTGATGTGTGTGTGTGTTACAGATATTGTGTGTGTGCTGGTGTATACAGTATATCTGTGTGTGTGGTGTATGTATTGAGTGTGTGTGTGGTGTGGTGTTCTATTGTTGTCTGTGTTGATGTTGTGTGTGTGTATTTAGGTAAAATAATCTGTGTGTGTGATGATGTTTGTGTTTGTAACGAGTATATACTATAGTTGTGTGTTGTACAGTATATTGTGGTGCTGTGTATACAGTATATCTTGTGTGTGTGTGTGTGTATGTATACATAATCTGTGTGTTTGTGTGTGTGTGATTTGTGTGTGGTGTGTTTGTGTGTGTGCTGTGTATACAGTATATCTGTGTGTTGTGTGTGGTGTAACAGTATATCTGTGTGTGTGTGGTTGTGTTGTGGGATACAGTATATCTGTGTGTGTGTGTGCTGGTGTATACAGTATATCTGTGTGTGTGTGCTGGTGTATACAGTATATCTGTGTGTGTGTGTGATCGTCTTGTGTGATATACAGTATATCTGTGTGTGGTCTGGTGTATACAGTATATCTGTGTGTGTGTGTGTGTGATACAGTATATTTGTGTGTGTGCTGTGTGTGTGTGTTTGTGTGTGTGTGTGGTGTGTGTGTGTGTATACAGTATATCTGTGTGTGTGCTGGTGTATACAGATATATTGTGTTGTGCTGGTGTATACAGTATATCTGTGTGTGTGTGGTGTTGAGGTGTATACAGTATATCTGTTGTGTGATGGTGTATACCTATATATCTGTGTGTGTGTTGGTGTACAGTATATCGTGTGTGTGTGTGTGTGTGTGGTGTGTGTGTGTTGTGTGGTGTGTGTGTGTGTGTGTGTGTGTGTGTAAGTGCTGGAGTACACATAATATCTGTGTGTCTGTAAGTGGTGTATACTTATATCTTGTGTGTGTGTGTGTGTGTGTGTGTGTGTGTTGTGTGTGTGTGTGTTGGTGTGTGTGTGTGTGTGTGGCTGATGTATACATTTATCTGTGTGTATGTGTATGTCCATACATTATATCTGGTGTGTGTGTGTGTGGTGTGTGTGTGTGTGTGTGTTGTGTGTGTGGCTGTGTATACATTATATTTGTGTGTGGTGTGTGTGTGTGTGTGGTGTCTGTTTGCTGGTTTATACATTTTATCAGTGTATGTTTGTGTGCTGTGTATACATTATATGTATGTGTGTCGTGCGTGTTGTTTGTGTGTGTGTGTGTGTGTGTGTACATGTACATTTTATCTATCCTCATGTGTCTGTGTGCTGGTGTATACATATTCGTTCATATGATAACGGTTGGTTTTTTTTTTCTCATGTCATACCGATACGATACTGAACATTGTTTTCCTTTCCTGCTTTAAGTCAAAGAAAAATGGCCAAACACATAAAAAAAGTATCAAAATATGCTGTCCACAGTAAACAAGAATAAGCTGTGATGGCATGGCCATGAAACAAATCCAGATCCAATCACTTCTCCATTACCATCCTCAAGGAACAGAACAAAGGGAAAAGAAGATGGGATAGACAGAAGAAGAAATGGAGAGATAACATCGGAGTGTAGACTTCAGATCTTTGCCAGAACCCAGGCACTCGCCCACAGACGTGAAGGATGGGGGTCAACTGGTGCAACAGTCATCGACAACAGCACTCCTGTAATCCTGGCAAGTTTTGGGATCTACAAGCTATAATATGTACAACCCAAATGTTTTATTTTGTTTCGTTCACTGCACCGCGTTTATCGTCCAAGTCAAAAATCAACACCTGTTGCAGTAGCTTTCCCCCTTTTCGAGTAGCAAAATTACGTCATTATCATCATCAACTGCCCTGTCACATGGCATTGGCGATAAAGGCTCCCCATAATAATTATGCATGTATCCCTTGTTGCTGCAAGCACATCTTCCACCCTCTCTGTCCTTAGCCACTCTGCAAGTCCGTCCAATATTTTTTTCCCTCTCTTTCCCTCCAGCTCTCCTGTTGTTACCAGGTGCTCTAATTCCCCTTTCCTCATAAAATGGCCTATACATGTTGCCTGTCTTTTCCTAATCTTCCTTATGAATGATCTTCTTGTGTCTGCCTCCATCAAGACTGTCTCATCTGTTAATATATATAAAAGACTCAACCAAATGAGAAAATACCATGTGCCATCTTCATACAACAACGGCCGCTCCAGCTCAACCATGTCTAAGGCGAACACAGGCAGTAAAATACAAAATGTACTTACAGTTCAGTTCTATCTGCATCACACCTTCAACAGCTGGACTGAATAATGGCGTCGCTTTGCACGTGACTACCTTCCCATCGTCCTCCACTGGGTGTGGTATGATAATGCACGTGTTTCCCAGTTCTCGTAAGCAGGGAACGTTCCACGTGTAGGTTACGTTTGTCACGGCCATATCATGGTGACAGCTCAAGGTCATCATACGGTCGCCTCTTGTGTCAAAAGGCTGGAGGTGAGATGTGGATACAAACGCTGAAAAAATTCAAGATTATTATTGTTATTGTTGTTTAAAGCCCAACCGACTGCTACAGCCATATCAGGCTATAACCGCTTCAAAACATACATAACTTCAACAAGGGAAAAAAGAAAATGAAGTACACATATCAATGCATTCGTGCACATAATCTAAGGAGATGCCCTGGCATTGACCACTCCATCCAATTTATTGCACAAGGGGTTTAAAGACATACCTGAATACAAATTTAAGCATACCTAAGGACCTTAAACTGCTTCTGCGTATCTCACTTCTCTAGAGCCAAAAATGCACTTAATAATTATACCCAATTACCAACCCTAAGTACGTAAGACTTTATCGAACACATTCAGGTGAATGGACCAGCAAGGCAGAAAATAATAGGAAATTTCTAGCACAGAATTTCCAGAAGGCGGGGATACTATTCATACTGAAAGAGCCCTGGCATTCCCACAGGGACTGGGGAGAGGGGCGGGGGGTTGAAATTCAAGATGATACATGTAGGTGCATGGTCAATGCACTGTCTAGAAGGATGTGCAGAGACAAATTATGCTATGAATTTTTCAGAAGAAAGAGCTTTGTGTTCAGTGTTCAAGATGACGTCCCTGTGCTCAGAATGAATTCCATAAGCACTAACGTCACAGGTGCCATGTGTATGGTGATCATGGCAAAAGCCTTATACCTGCACATACACCCATGAGCTGGCCAGGTCTTGAGGTCCTACCTAGCCAGTGGGTTTGTTTTTTTGTTTTGTTTTGTTTTGTTTGTTTTTTCTTTTTTCCTTTTTTGTTTTTTTTTTTTGTTTTTTTTTTAGTACAATGAGAATTGTCCCACATGCAAGCCCTGATATCGTGGTGATATCAGTTTCGGTTTTCTCTCCTCTTCTAAGCCTGAGATAAACCCAGATTGTGGCCTTTGGTGTCAGTATTTCATGGGGGTTGTTTGAGGCCTGTAGTGGTTGGTCGTTTTACTGAGGGTCCCTCTCTTTGCTCTGGCGCCATGGACTGGGTAGCTCATCCTCCTCATCATGATGTGCCCTGCCGCATGGTGTTGGCGATCATGGCCCTCCATATGTATCTATCCCTTGTTATTGCAAGCACATCTTCCACCCTTTCTGTCCTCAGCCACCTGCAAGTCTGTCCAACATTTTCTCCCTGGGTCTACCTGGTACCCTCTTTCCCTCCAGCTTTTTTGTTGTGACCAAGTGCTCTTATTACCCTTTACTCATAAAATGGCCTATAAATGTTGCTTGTCTTTTCCTAATCTTCCTTATCAATGATCTTCTTGTGTCTGCCTCCATCAAGACTGTATCGTTTGTTTTCTTTGCTGTCCGTGGAACTCTCAACATTCTTCTTAGAAACCACATCTCGGCTGCCTCAATCTTGTTCTGCCTTTGCTTGTTGACTGTCCACGCCTCACAACCATATAACATTATCTGTTCTATATAGCATCCAAGAACTCTCTTCCTGATGTTAATTGAAAGGCATTTGTTGGTAAGAATGCTTTTCATCTTTTTGAATGCTGTTTTGGCTTGGCCGATTCTGCTGGCTATTTCTGGGCAGCTACTGTGGCTAAAGTAGGGACACAGTAGAGTGGGGAAGGGGGGGGGGGGGTACTTAGTAAGTTACATTAAACGTTTGTTCAAACCTACATAAAGAGAAATATAGTGAGTCACTGTACTGAAGTCGTCATTTCTATCCATACTAGTAAATTTCTGCATTCTGCTAACAAACACAGGGGACAATTCCTGGCCTGATCTTTGAGGAATGCATTTTTCATTTATTTAGAATGGTTATCAAGACTAATCTAAATGAAAGACACAAGAAGGTATGTAAAAATTGAGATTAATACGTAACAGACCCTGTACTGTATTTTGCAGCTTTAAGATATTTAAAGTCACAAAACACAACTGTAGAAAAAAAATTCTAACACAATGAAAAATATTCTAACACAAATGTAAAAAAAATTCTAACACAATGTTAAAAAAAGATTCTGACTCAAATGTAAAAAAAACTCGTTTAAGTACTGTATACCCTTTTAACAGAGAAAGAAACTATGGCTTCAGCTGTTATTTATATCAAATCAGTGAAAACGTGTTTTGGAAACATGTTTGAAGACTTCCTTTTAATGTTTTCATTTAAATAAAACCCGAACTACTGATAAAAAATTTTGAATATGTGTTGGAAATAGTATTATAAAATATTGAGTGGACTCAAAAGGGGAGAGTATTATAAGATTCCTGTATGGATTTAATGAAGGATTTCATGATTCAAAGAAGGATTTCAGAGCAGCAATTGAAAAAATAACAGCTCGTTTCCCATTTATTGTAAAGTCGAAAGAAAAAAAAATAAACATAAATTTCGTGCTTTTTTTTTTGGTCTTAAAAAAAATGTGCGTATATAAGAAATGCAAACCCTAGACAGAACTAATATATTATATGTAGTCGACTATCGTGGTCAATAAAGTCCAACCTAGCACTTTATTTGTGTACTCTCATGTGGGATCTCAGGCCAAAGTCTAATGCACACAGGCGGCCGCATACTGGACACTCAGTGGAACGCACTGCAGAATTAGTTCTGGCCTTTATTGCTGCACGCTTTTCCACTTGGCTGCTTCGTCTTTCATTTTCATAAGCTTCTGTTCCCTTGCGAATATCTTGCCTCAATTCAGACCTATATGTGGCCATGATTTCCTATTGTTCTTCATCAATGTCACATTTCTGGAGGGAGTTTTTCAGGGTTTCTTTCTAACGAAGCTTTGGCCGTCCTGTAGGTCGACAGCCCTTTGTCACTTCACCGTAGAAGAGCTGCTTTAGATGCCTGTTATCCTGCGTGCACACGAGATGTCCAGACCATCTTAGCTGAGACTGTGTTAGCAGTGCATGTGTGCTTGGCATCTGGGCTTGCAAAGTACATTCACGACTGAGACTCTGTTGTACCATTTGGTGTTTAAGATATGTCGGATGCAACGCTAGTGAAAATATATTGAATAAAGTACAAACAATATTTCTAAAGCACTAAAAGCAATGTCTTTTATCATGAGACAAAGTCGTTTTCACTTTTGACACTTTCAGACTCTTGTACGGAGTGGTCAGAGAAATTGTGAACAGGTGCTCCATAAAGGAGTATTTCATCAAAACTCATAAACTGCAAGAGCTCAGATTAATTGAAATGGTCACAACTATGTATAACATACAAGGTTATGGGAGCATCGGGAAAGAAATGGGACTTGTAAACAATTTTTGTTGTGATTTTTGTTTGGAGATGAAAGACGTGTTTAGATGCCAAACAATTCTGGTTTCAGTTTCAATTTCAATTTCACAAGATGACGTCTCCATGCTTGAAATGAATTCCATGTGCACTATCATCACAACTACCATGTGATGGAGAAAATCCAGAATGATCATGGCACAAGCCTTAAGCCTGCACATTAACTCAAGAGCTGACCAGATCCTGAGGTCCTACCTAGAGAGTTCCATAACTCTGAGGTGGTAGAAGAGGAAGGTGACAGAGACCTCAACATTTCCAAGAGCCAGCATTATGAGGGCAGCGTCCATCCCCTCTCCCTCGCTTCAAATTCATATTCAAATTCAGATTTTTTAACCAAGACTTCAGAAAGGTAAGAAGGCTAATTGGTCTTCAAGGGGTGGGACCTGGGAAATCAACCTATCTCTCCATGTGTTATACCAAGGCAGCCGGGCAACGCCCTGCTCTTCACGATTTTCATCTATCGTGGGATCTTTAGCCTGCGCAGCCAGAAGGCACACGGGTCCGACTCGTTTTCGTCCCTTTCCGAAGGACTAGACGTTCAGTTTGATTTTCCGGTCACACTGAGGAGAAAAATCGAGGCTTCTACGGGGAGTAAACCCTGGAATCTCGAGTTTACTTATTGGCAGGCGAACGTCTGAACCATTCTGCTACTCTTCTCCCTGTGGGAAAACGCCAAAGAATTGCTGAAATCAGAGTCTTACACCCACAGGTGCAAATATCAGAATGACTGAAAAAGTGTTTTGCTGAGCGTTAATGAAAATATGCATACACATTTGGCATCTGATTTCATTGTCTAATTTTTCGAAAATAAAAATGTATCTTTATAAAAACCAGTCGCCGTGGTGTAGTGGTTAACGCAACGGACTACCGACTGGAAGGTTGTGGGTTCGAATCCTCATCAGTCCCTTCAAAACTGTATCATTGTGGGATTGTTTTTGGCTCTAACTGGCTCCTAATCAGAGTTGGGCGTACTATGGGTTCATTCGGAAGACTGGGACCACACAGTCGAGAGTCTCATCCACTTCACGGATACGTCATTGAGGGTGTTGCTCAAATCCCCTGCAGGTGTCTGTATCTCTCGGGCCTGGTTGACGCCAGGATATATCATGATAGTAAGCGTAGAGTACAGCCCTGTCAGGCAGTCTCAATCCTAGATGGAACTTCACAGCACCATGATTATCATCCTCATCGACATCATCATCATCGTATTGTAAAAGAAAAACTGTGGCAGCTTCTGTGGCCATTAAAGATGGCGTAGAAAATAGGACGGAAAAAAAAATGAGCACAAAGGTAACCTGACTGCGATGATAAAAAAAAATGTATCGTTATAAAAGCAAGTTTTAAAACACTCTCAGTATTTGATTTTTACTGTAATTTTTTTTCGAAAAACGTAGTTACAAATGCAAACTTAAACATTTTTTTTCAGACTTGAGCCTTTTTTAAAAATTAGCATGCCAAAAATACAGAACAATACAATGCAAAATCGATATGATTTTGCACCTTTGGCATATTTTATCGTGAAATCATGAATTGTAAACATTGTTTATGTACCTTACATCATAACATGTATATCATAGGACATTTCATTAAGAACATCAAGTTACATTATACTTAACGTAATCACAATATGTGCCTTACATCATTACATGTATATGATAGGACGTTTCATCAAGTTACATTATACTTAATGTCATCAAAGTACGTGCCTTACATCATTACATGTATATGATAGGACATTTCATCAAGAACATCAAGTTACATTACACATAATGTCATCAGTGAGTCCTGGTTCTTTTATGTTCCCTATTTTTACATGATTTATTACTGGTCTTCAATGTGTGTGTTTGTTTGTTTAATTTTCCTTTTATCCGTTCAATCATCGTTTATCAATAACCTCGTTCATGTTTTTGTCAGAACAGTCTCAGTTTCTCAAGATGTCTCCGTGCTCGGAACGAATTCCATGTGCACAAAATGTCACTGGTGCCATGTGTATGGTGACCGTGGCACATGCCTTAAGCCTGCACATAAACCCATGAGCTGGCCAGGTCCTGAAACCTTACCTAGACTATGCTTTACCTAGTCTATATTTTATACTGGTATGTTATCTGCCTACCACTGGAATAATCTTGGTTACACGTAAATGACATGTGTATGTGTGTATCTTATCTTAAAAAAAATAACATACATACAAAGCAAATGAATAAATAATAAAGGTCTGAATCACAACACAAATAGGTATTCTGTATAAACTCGTTTCACATGACAGAACCCCCATCCCCACCCCAATCAATGCCCAAAGGCTCAGCTGTCTATCAACTAGGTGAAGACAATATTTTCTTAATCATAGATAGGTAGGTAAGTAAGTAAGTAAGTAAGTACGTAAGTAAGTAAGTAAGTAAGTAAATAAGTAAACAAGCAAATAAGCAAGCAAGCGAGTGAGTAAGTAAGTGAGTAAGTGAATAAGAAGTAAGTAAGTACAATAAATAAACACAATGTGAAAAAAATATAGGTTAATTTCACGCGAAATAATTGTTTTATGTTTTTATCAGAACAGCATAGGTTAATCACATGAGAAATAATTGTTTTATGTTTTTATCAGAACAACATAGGTTAACCTCACGGGAAATAATTGTTTTATGTTTTTATCAAAACAACATAGGTTAATCACATGAGAAATAATTGTTTTATGTTTTTATCAGAACAACATAGGTTAACCTCACGGGAAATAATTGTTTTATGTTTTTATCAAAACAACATAGGTTAATCACATGAGAAATAATTGTTTTATGTTTTTATCAGAACAACATAGGTTAACCTCACGGGAAATAATTGTTTCATGTTTTTTGTCAGAATAGGTTAATCTCACGAGAAATGATTGTTTCACGGTTGTTGTTTTTTGTGGGGTTTTTTGTTTGTTTTGTTTTGTTTTGTTTTGTGAGAAGAACATAGGTTAATCTCACGAGAAATAATTGTTTAATGTTTTTGTCAGAACAACATAGGTTAATCTCATGAGAAATAATTGAATTTAATTGATTTTTTTCAGTTTTTCCTCTTTGTTTTGTTTCCCTGTTCTTCTTCTTCCTCTTCCTTTCCCCACTGTTCTTCATCTGGATTTCTGTTTCTCTTGTCAAACGTTTTATTTATTTTTTTTGTCCCAACATTTTCCACTGCCTTGGTAATGTTGATCCCATGCCTCTCATTCCAGCTCTTCAACACGGTACTCATTCGGTACTCATTCAAGATTCAAGTGACAGGAATTCCTAAGATGCCAGAGATGCCAGGTCTCATGGTGCCACAGAGAAAATACATCAGGAATATGAAAATAGAATAGATCATTATATAAATATAAGTTGTTTACATACACACACATACACGAAAACACACACACACACATACTCACGCACGCACGCACACACACACACACACACACAAACACATACACACAAACACACACACACACACACACGCACACACGCACACAAACACGCACACACACGCACTCACACACGAACACACACACACAC
The DNA here is from genome assembly GCA_030674185.1 of Monoplex corrugatus. Lineage (NCBI taxonomy): Eukaryota > Metazoa > Mollusca > Gastropoda > Littorinimorpha > Ranellidae > Monoplex > Monoplex corrugatus. Next base: position 8,779,153 of record JAPXFY010000027.1, on the reverse strand, counting down.
ACGCACACACACACACACGTGCACACACACGCAAACATATACACACACTTATAGTGAAAAGACGTTAAATTAAAGAACGAACGATACACACACGCATTCACAACATACACAGGCACGCACGCACGCGCACACTCACAATTCCCTAACCCTTTGACTCCCCGCACCCTATCCAACAACTGCAAAAACTTAACCCTTCGACTCCCTCACCCTATCCACCAGGACACCGGTGAATTGGGTGAGGGAGTCAAAGGGTTAAAGTTTTTGCTTTGCTAGCATAGTTAACCACTGAAGGATGTTGATGGACAGACTACGGGGTTCAAAGGGTTAAAACAACGAATCCAGTCCAATCCAAAGCAATCGGATAAACCTGACAGGCAGGCCTTATACTGATTCTACTCATCCATGTTACCTTCTACACAAGTCTTCTGGTCACTGAACAAAACCAGACCATCAGGACACAGGCACGTGGTCCTGTTGCTTGGTAACGGTATGCAAATTTCAGCACACCCACCATTATTGTCGCCACAACCGTGAAGACCTGAAAAACACGATCGAACAAATCTGATGGAGAAAACTACAGAAAGAAAGTTAATCAATCAAACAGAATGAAATCACTGAGTAGATAACCATCTAACAACGAAGACAATAGACAAAACAATAAGTACACAACAAATGCTTATATGACTTTACTACAGTTAATATGGCTGAAATGAATAGACAGACAGACAGACAGACAGACAGATAGATAGATAGATAGATAGATAGACAGGCAGACAGACATAGATAGATAGATAGATAGATAGATAGATAGATATAGATAGATAGATAGATAGATAGATAGGTAGGTTGGTAGACAGATAGATAGATAGACAGACAGATAGATAGATAGATAGATAGATAGATAGATAGATAGATAGATAGATAGATAGATAGATAGATAGATAGATAGATAGATAGATAGATAGATAGATAATTTCACTTCTCGTAGCTGACTGCGCTATGGAGTTCGTAGTCTGTAGCCCTGGCTTTTTTCATAAGTGCAATGAAACATTATATATCTTTGGGGATTTTTTCCAGAGATATAAATTTCTTTTAGGAGTGTTATTTTTTTAATACCAAATTCATCTAGAGCCTTAATCATTTATGTAGTAGTTTTGTCTGGCCCTGAGTTGAGAGTTCCATAGACAGCAAAGAAAACAAACGAGACAGTCTTGATGGAGGCAGACACAAGTAGATCACTCATAAGGAAGATTAGGAAAAGACAAGCAACGTTTATAGGCCATTTTATGAGGAAGGGGGATTTGGAGCACCTGGTCACAACGGGAAAGCTGGAGGGAAAGAGAACACCAGGTAGACCCAGGGAGAGAATGCTGGACGGACTTGCAGAGTGGCTGGGGATGTGGAGGGTGAGGGAGATGCTGGGGGCAACGAGAGATAGAGATGGTTGGAAGTCCATGGTCGCCACCGCCATACAGCAGGGCACCTGATGATGATGATGATGATTGTCTGGCCCTGGGGCTTTTCCTGGTTTCATCTTTCTCAACGCTGCTCTAATTTTATCTTTCGTTATTGGTGGTCCTTCAGCGTTTTTTGTTTGTTTGTTTTTTTTCTTATGATGTGTTCTTCCTTTCTGTCATAGTCGAAAAGGTTTTTAGTGTACTCTCCCCATCTATCTAACAGTTTGTCTTTTTTCATAATAATCGTACCATCTTTAGATTTTAAGCAACCGGTTGATGTGCATATCTTTTTTCTTATGGGCAATTTCTTCAATGTTTCTGTACATAAACTTACACTTTGTTTCCAGCCAAGCTTCCTTAGCTTCATTGCACCTATTCCTGATTTCTTTATGTATCTTTTTGTCTTCTTCTTTTCCTTTTGCCCTCCTCCAATCTTTTATCAAGCTAAAGATTTGTTTTGTCATCCAGTTCTTTGCTTTTTTTTCTTAACTCTAGGAATTTCTTCAAAGCTTCATTTATCGAGTTTCTGATACCTGAATACAGAAGGCACAAAATTTATTATTATAGTCTGATCAATAATAATCAAAAAACTAGTAACTGTGATAAAAGTATGCGGAATTAAACTCAATAATTAATTAAACTCAAACTCGCGCCTGTTTAATGTGCAGAACATGCAAGATATCAAATCTAAAATGGTTCCAGTTTCCAGTTGCTAAAACATCCATAGCAGCTAAGTTGATTTGAAATATATGAATGCAGTGAATAATAAAACACACGTCTTTCACTAAACAGATAAAAGATAGCAATAATAAAACACACGTCTTTCACTAAACAGAAAAAAAAGATAGCAATAATGAAACACACGTCTTTCACTAAACAGAAAAAAAGATAGCACTCGGTAGACCCAGGGAAAAAATGGTGGACGGTGTGTGTGGAGTGGATAAGGACAGAAGGGGTAGGAGACATACGTGTTCATGTTCATACTGCTTATAGCCCAGCCGACTACTACAGCCACATCAGGGCTAACACCACGCCAAAAACGACAACCCGAGGAGACACACACGGCGCAACACAAGATAGATTCATATGGAGAGCAATGATCGCCAACGCCGTTCGGCAAGGCATAGGAGGATAATGAGCTGAGAAGGTCAACGTGTGACGAATTTTATCACGTATTTACCGGAACAGAGACGTAAGTTCCCTCCCTTGTAAAAATCCACTTCCAGATAATTAATAACTCATTCAGAGTAAAGGGCTGTACAACTGGTTGACAATTTTCGAGTAAAGAGCTGTACAACTGGTTGACAATTTTCCAATAAAGGCTGTACAACTGGGTTGACAATTTTCGAGTAAAGGCTGTACAACTGGGTTGACAATTTTCGAGTAAAGGCTGTACAACTAAGTTATATTTTCGAGTAAAGGGCTGTACAACTGGGTTGACAATTTTCGAGTAAAGGGCTGTACAACTGGGTTGACAATTTTCGAGTAAAGGGCTGTACAACTAAGTTATATTTTCGAGTAAAGGGCTGCACAACTGGGTTAACGATTTTCGAATAAAGGACTGTACAACTGGCAAAGGACTGTACAACTGGGTTGACAATTTTCGAATAAAGGACTGTACAACTGGTAAAGGACTGTACAACTGGGTTGACAATTTTCGAATAAAGGACTGTACAACTGGCAAAGGACTGTACAACTGGGTTGACAATTTTCGAATAAAGGACTGTACAACTGGTAAAGGACTGTACAACTGGTTGACAATTTTCGAGTAAAGGACTGTACAACTGAATTGACAATTTTCGAGTAAAGGACTGTACAACTGGGTTGACAATTTTCGAGTAAAGGACTGTACAACTGAATTGACAATTTTCGAGTAAAGGACTGTACAACTGGGTTGACAAGTTTCGAGTAAAGGACTGTACAACTGAATTGACAATTTTCGAGTAAAGGACTGTACAACTGGGTTGACAAGTTTCGAGTAAAGGACTGTACAACTGAATTGACAATTTTCGAGTAAAGGACTGTACAACTGGGTTGACAATTTTCGAGTAAAGGGCTGTGCAACTGGTTGACAATTTTCGAGTAAAGGACTGTACAACTGGGTTGACAATTTTCTAGTAAAGGGCTGTACAACTGGGTTGACAATTTTCGAGTAAAGGACTCTTCAACTGGGTTGACAATTTTCAGTAAAGGGCTGTACAACTGGGTTGACAATTTTCGAGTAAAGGACTCTTCAACTGGGTTGACAATTTTCTAGTAAAGGGCTGTACAACTGGGTGACAATT
>JAPXFY010000027.1:8760411-8770411 GCA_030674185.1 Monoplex corrugatus | reverse complement strand
CTATGATTTTCCGGTGGAACTGAGGAAAAAAGTCAAAGTCTCAACGGGGAACGAATCCTGGAACCTCGAGTTTAGTAACTGGCAGGCGAATGTCTGAACCATTTAACCAGTGAATGGATAAATAAATAAATAAACCAATAAGCAGATTCATGTATTTTCAAAGCGAATAGAATACAAGCTTACCTTCTCATAGAACTAACTGGAGTGGGATATAGAAGAATCCTGGACCCTGGTGGACTGCAACAGATAAATACCTGAATAAAATCAAGACTGTCTCATCATATTTACCATCTTCCCTTCTCTGTCTCTCTCTCTCTGTCTATCGATCGATCTATCTTCATATCAACCTATCTATCTTTATCGCTCTATACCGATCTATGACGCTTGACATAGACAGACAGACAGACAGACAGACAGGCAGACAGATAGATAGATAGATAGACAGACAGATAGATAGATCGATAGATAGATAGATAGATAGATAGATAGATAGATAGAGAGAGAGAGAGACAGATAGACAGGCAGACAGACAGGCAGATAGATAGACAGATAGATAGATAGATAGATAGATAGATAGATAGATAGATAGATTGATAGATAGATAGATAGATAGATAGATAGATTGATTGATTGATAGATAGATAGATAGATAGATAGACAGACAGATAGATAGATAGATAGATATATAGATAGATCTTTATCGCTCTATATCAATCTACTATGCCAATCAACATATAGATAGATAGACACATTTATACAACACAATGGCAATCAACACATAGATAGATAGATAGACACATTATATCAAAAAAAAGACAATACAACACATATGCCCAATCAACACATATGATAGATAGACACATTTATACAACACTATGCCAATCAACACATAGATAGATAGACACATTTATACAACACTATGCCATCAACACATAGATAGATAGACACATTTATACAACACTATGCCAATCAACACATAGATAGATAGATAGACACATTTATACAACACAATGCAATCAACACATAGATAGATAGATGACACATTTATACAACACTATGCCAATCAACACATAGATAGATAACACATTTATACAACACAATGCCAATCAACACATAGATAGACACATTTATACAACACAATGCCAATCAACACAATAGAATAGACACATTTATACAACACAATGCCAATCAACACATAGATAGATAGATAGACACATTTATACAACACAATGCCCATCAACACATAGATAGATAGATAGACACATTTATACAACACAATGCCAATCAACACATTTGATAGATAGACACATTTATACAACACAATGCCAATCAACACATAGATAGATAGACACATTTATACAACACAATGCCAATCAACACATATAGATAAGACACATTTATACAACACAATGCAATCAAACACAATAATAATAGACACATTTATACAACACAATGCAATCAACACATAGATAGATAGATAGACACATTTATACAACACAATGGCAATCAACACATAGATAGATAGATAGACACATTTATACAACACATGCCAATCAACACATAGATAGATAGATAGACACATTTATACAACACTATGCCAATCAACACATAGATAGATAGATAGACACATTTATACAACACAATGCCAATCAACACATAGATAGATAGACACATTTATACAACACAATGGCAATCAACACATAGAAGATAGACACATTTATACAACACAATGCCAATCAACACATAGATATAGACACATTTATACAACACAATGGCAATCAACACATAGATAGATAGACACATTTATACAACACAATGGCAATCAACACATAGATAGATAGACACATTTATACAACACAATGGCAATCAACACATAGATAGATAGACAGACACATTTATACAACACAATGGCAATCAACACATTATAGATAGATAGACACATTTATACAACACTATGCCAATCAACACATAGATAGATAGACACATTTATACAACACAATGCCAATCAACACATAGATAGAAATAGACACATTTATACAACACTAATGCCAATCAACACATAGATAGACACAATTATACAACACATACAATCAACACATAATAGATAGACACATTTATACAACACATGCAACAAACACATAGATAGATAGACACATTATACAACACAATGCAATCAACACATAGAAGATAGACACATTTATACAACACTATGCCAATCAACACATAGAGATAGATAGACACATTTATACAACACAATGCAATCAACACATAGATAGATAGATAGACACATTTATACAACACAATGCCAATCAACACATAGATAGATAGACACATTTAATACAACACAATGCCAATCAACACATAGATAGATAGACACATTTATACAAACACTATGCCAATCAACACATAGATAGATAGACACATTTATACAACACAATGCCAATCAACACATAGATAGATAGACACATTTATACAACACAATAGCCAATCAACACATAGATAGATAGACACATTTATACAACACAATGCAATCAACACATAGATAGATAGATAGACACATTATACACACTATGCCAATCAACACATAGATAGACAATACATTACAACACATGCAATAACACTATAGATAGATAGACACATTTATACAACACTATGCCCAATCAACACATAGATAGATAGATAGACACATTTATACAACACAATGCCAATCAACACATAGATAGATAGACACATTTATACAACACTATGCCAATCAACACATAGATAGATAGACACATTTATACAACACTATGCCATCAACAATAGATAGATATAGACACATTATAACACACAATGCCATCAACACATAATAGATAGACACATTTATACAACACTATGCCATCAACACATAGATAATAGACACATTTATACAACACATGCCAAACAACACATAGATAAATAGACACATTTAAAACAACACATGCCAATCAACACATAGATAGATAGACACATTTATACAACACAATGCCAATCAACACATAGATAGATAGACAACACATTTATACAAAACAATGCCAATCAACACATAGATAGATAATAGACACATTTATACAACACAATGCCAATCAACACATAGATAGATAGACACATTTATACAACACTATGGCCAATCAACACATAGATAGATAGACACATTTATACAACACATGCAATCAACACATAGATAGATAGATAGACACATTTATACAACACAATGCCAATCAACACATAGATAGATAGACACATTTATACAACACAAATGCCATCAACACATAGATAGATAGACACATTATACAACACTATGCCCATCAACACATAGATAGATAACACATTTATACAACACAAAGCCAATCAACACATAGATAATAGATAGACACATTTATACAAACATGCCAATCAACACATAGATAGACAGACACATTTATACAACACAATGCCAATCAACACATAAGATAGCACATAACAACATATGCACAACACATATAGTAACACATTAACACAATATCAACACATGATAGAATAGACACATTTATACAACACAATGCAATCAACACATAGATAGATAGACACATTTATACAACACTATGCCCATCAACACATAGATAGATAGACACATTTATACAACACATGCCCATCAACACATGAAGATAGATAGACACATTTATACAACACATGCAATCAACACATAGATAGATAAGACACATTTATACAACACTATGCCATCAACAATAGATAATAGACATTTATACAACCAATCAATAAATAGATAACACACTTATCACACACACATGCAAATCAAACAATAGATAGACACATTTATACAAACAATGCCAATCAACACATAGATAGATAGACACATTTATACAACACAATGCCCATCAACACATAGATAAAGACAGACACATTTATACAACACAATGCCAATCAACACATAGATAGATAGACAAATTTATACAACACAATGCCATCAACACATAGATAGATAGACACATTTATACAACACTATGCAATCAACACATAGATAATAACACATTTATACAACACAATGCCATCAACACATAATAATAGATAGACACATTTATACAACACTATGCCAATCAACACATAGATAGATAGATAGACACATTTATACAACACTATGCCAATCAACACATAGATAGATAGAAGACACATTTATACAACACATTGCCAATCAACACATAGATAGATAGACACATTTATACAACACTATGCCATCAACACAATAGATAGATAGACACATTTATACAACACTATGCCAATCAACACATAGATAGATAGACACATTTATAACAACACTATGCCATCAACACATAGATAGATAGACACATTTATACAACACATGCCCATCAACACATAGATAATAGACACATTTAAATATCACAACAATGCCAATACAACACATTTAAATAGATAGATAGACACATTTATACAACACAATGCCAACTACACATAGATAATAGACACATTTATACAACACATGCAATCAACACATAATAGATAGACACATTTATACAACACTATGCCAATCAACACAACATAGATAGATAGACACATTTATACAACACAATGCCATCAACACATAATAGATAGATAGACACATTTAAAACAACACTATGCCAATCAACACATAGATAAGATAGACACATTATACAACACATGCCAATCAACACATAGATGATAGACACATTTATACAACACAATGCCAATCAACACATAGATAGATAGACACATTTATACAACACTATGCCAATCAACACATAGATAGATAGACACATTTATACAACACAATGCCAATCAACACATATATAGATAGACACATTTATACAACACAATGCAATCAACACATAGATAGATAGACACATTTATACAACACAATGGCAATCAACACATAGATAGATAATAGACACATTTATACAACACAATGCCAATCAACACATAGATAGATAGACACATTTATCAACAACACAATGTGCCAATCAACACAATAGATCAAATAAAATAGACACATTTATACAACACATGCCAATCAACACATAGATAGATAGACACATTTATACAACACAATGCCAATCAACACATAGATAGACACATTTATACAACACTATGCCAATCAACACATAGATAGATAGACACATTTATACAACACTATGCCAATCAACACATAGATAGATAGACACATTTATACAACACAATGCCCATCAACACATAGATAGATAGACACATTTATACAACACAATGCCATCAACACATAGATAGATAGACACATTTATACAACACTATGCCCATCAACACATAGATAGATAGATAGACACATTTATACAACACTATGCCAATCAACACATAGATAGATAGACACATTTATACAACACTATGCCAATCAACACATAGATAGATAGACACATTTATACAACACTATGCCAATCAACACAATGCAAAATGAACTAACCGATTATAGACATGATTCACAGTCACTACGTGTCACTCTTACCGTCTTATAAGCTGTTCTGTGATGTAGACGGAGTCCTGAAAGTAGGCGAGGTCTATCATGCGATAATCACTGTGCATCAGAGTTTTCCTTCCCTTGCCATCTAGGTCAGACGTTTCCAAACTCTTGGCATCCCAATTCACCCAGAACAGACGGTTATCTGGAATCCATGGAACGAGCAGAGTTGTAGTATTTATATTTTCCTGTTGTATCATTGAAGTGTGACTGTGAGAACCCATATTGTCTTTTTGTCTTTATTCCAAAAATATTTCACAGACAGATAGAGAGAGAGACAGAGACAGAGAGAGAGAGACAGAGAGAAAGAAAGAGAGAGAAAGAGAGACAGAGACAGAGAGAGAGAGAGACAGAGAGAAAGAAAGAGAGAGAAAGAGAGCAGAGACAGAGAGAGAGAGACAGAGAGAAAGAAAGAGAGAGAAAGAGAGACAGAGACAAAGAGACAGAGAAAGAGAGAAGAAACAGAGAGAGAGAAAAAGATCGAGAGAGAGAAAGACTCAGAGAGAGAAAGAGAGAAAGAAAGAGAGAGAGAGAAAAGAGATAGAGAGAGAGAGAAAGAGAGAGAGAGAAAGAGAGAGAGAGAAAGAAAGAGAGAGAGAAAAAAGAGAAAGAGAGGGAGAAAGATAGACAGAGGAAGAGAGAAAGAGACAGAGAAACAGACAGACAGACAGAGAGAAGAGAGAAAGACAGACAGAGAGAGAGAAAGACAGAGAGAGAGAGAGAGAGAGAGAGAGAGTAACAAAACGTATAGAGTCACTTATAAAAAGAACAACTTAATAATGTTGTATTGCAATGGATTTTCCGTGAGAATACATGCAACGTACGTGTCAAGTACGATAATCTCTCCTAGAAGGACCTTCATGAAGTCAAGGAAGAACCCTCACTCATTTGTAAGACAAAAAAAAAAAATCTGTCGACTTGAATATTGTGACAAAGAAACGGACGGAAAATAATGTTCCTTCACTCTGTCTACATTTTGTGTACACTTCCTTGCAGAGCAAAGTGAGAATCCTTGCTCTAACCGGCTCCTACACAGAGTTGGGCGTGTCATGGGCTCATTGGGAAGACTGGGACCACACAGTCCAGTCTCATCCACTTCATGGATGCGTCATTGAAGGTGTTGCTCAAATCTTCTGACCAGCACCGCAGGTGTCTGTATCTGTCAGGCCTGGTTGACGTCAGGATATATTAAGATAGTAAGTGTAGAGTACAACCCTGTCACGTCGTCTCAATCCTAGATGAAATTCCATAGCATCATAATTATCATCCTCATCGACATCCTCATCATCGCATTGTAAAAACTGTTCCAGCCAGCTTCTGTGCCCATGAAGGTGGTGTAGAAAATGGGACAGAGAAAAAGGTTAGCACAAAGCTAAACTCCTTAAGTGCGATGATCCTAAAAAAAAAAAAAAAACATGAAGTAAAAAATAAAGAAACAAAAAGAGCGAGCGAGACAGAGAGAATCGTTCCTCTGGCAACTACACTTTTCTGTCTTGTAGATACGAGCTTCCTCTATTTTACTTTCATCCTCCCCCCCCCCCCCTCATTCCTCCCCCGTGGGGATGCCGGGGGCTCTTTCAGTATAAATAGTATCCCCATCTTCTGGAAATTCTGTGTTAGAAATTTCCTCTTTTCTCTCACTTTCTGCCTTGTTCCTTTGCTTTCTGTCATTTCTAATTATCATTTTCTGCCTTGCTGGTCCATTCACCTGTAGGTGTTCGATAAAGTTGTACGTACTTTTTCTTAGGATTGATAATTGGGTACACGTATTAAGTGCATTTTTGGCTCTAGGGAGGTGAGATATGCGGCAACAATTTTAAGTAATTTAAGCCCGTTTTTATATATGTTTTGGTGTCTTCAGGTTTGCTTAAATTTGTATTCAGATGTGTTTTTTAAATGTCCTGTGTGATCAATTGGACAGAGTGGTGGATGCCAGGGGCATCTCATGAGATTATGTGCTTGAATGCATTGGTATGTGTACTTAATTTTCTTTTCTTCTTTTTTTTTCTTTTAAAGATTTGTAGGTTTGAAGCGGTTATAGCCCTGATATGGCTCTACGCAGTCGGCTGGACTTTAAACAACAATAACAATGATGATAACTTTAATACGGAACGATCAGTTCGATCAGAGTCAGTTGTTTTGAAAAATGGGAGTGGAGAACTATGTCAGCTCTCATGTGTGTGTGTGTGTGTGCGTGTGTGTGCGTGTGTGTGTGTGTGTGTGTGTGTGTGTGTGTGTGTGTGTGTGTGTGCGTGTGAGTGTGTGTGTGTAGTGTGTTGTGTGTGTGCGTGGTGTGTGTGCGTGCGTGTGTGTGCGCACGTGTGCGAGTGTAAGTGTCCACTTCTTTGGTAAGTACTAGTATAAAGTGCGCATGTGTAATCTACGAGTACGTGCTTAAGTGTGCATGTACGAAGAAATGTATTTTGTATGTGTTATAGACCACGCACAAAGTGAAAGAGAGAAAGAGGGGAAAAGGAGAGAGAGAGAGAGAGAGAGAGAGAGAGAGAGAGAGAATGACAATGACAATGACAATGACAATGACAATGATGCTGTATTTCCCAAAAGTAAAAGTTATTGATTAGAAGCCATTTTTTCAGACTTGCCATTGCTAATCTATGCACATGACGTTTGTTTACAGTAACAAGTACAGTTTAATAAATTCTTTATGTCTTTTCCGATCAAAGCGTAGGTACAATATACATATGTACATATACATAGATAGATAGACAGACAGACAGACAGACAGATAGATAGATAGGTAGGTACGTAGATAGATAGATAGACAGACAGACAGACAGACACACAAACAGACAGACAAACAGACAGACAGACAGACAGATAGATCTTATTCAATGCAGTTGATCTTTCTATGAGAGTTCATATGATGTATATGGCATTGATAGTTCCTTCCCTTTCAAAAAATCCACATTGTTCTTCTGCTGTTTGTGGTTTGATTCTGTTCCTTGTCCTCATTACAATCATTCTTAACAGAATCTTTGTCACATGACTCATCAAACCAGTCCAATTCTAAAGCTTTCTTTGACTGATTTTGACATATTATTTAGGGATTTTTTTTCCAGTGTCATCAATTTCATTTCCCAGGACTGTTACCTTTTCAATACCAAATTCACCTAGAGCCTCAACCGTTTCTACAGCAATATTGTCTGGTCCTGGGGCTTTTCTGTGTTTCATCTTTTTCAACGCTGCTCTAACTTCATTTTTCATTATGGGTGGTCTTTCATTGTTCTATCTAATGATGTGTTCTTCCTTTCTGTCATCATCGAAAAGATCTTTAATGTACTCTCCCCATCTGTCTAATACGTTGTCTTTTTCCATAATAATTGTACCATCTTCAGATTTTAAGCAACCAGTTGATGACATGTCTTTTTCCTGTGGGTAATTTCTTCAGTGTTTCTGTACATAAACTTAGGGCATGTTTTATGTCTGTCTTCTGATTCTTTCACTTTGTTTCTAGCCAAACGTCCTTTGCTTCGTCGCTCTGATCTCTAGCCAAGCGTCCTTGGCTTCGTCGCTCTGATCTCTAGCCAAGCGTCCTTGGCTTCGTCGCTCTGATCTCTAGCCAAGCGTCCTTAGCTTCGTCGCTCTGATCTCTAGCCAAGCGTCCTTAGCTTCGTCGCTCTGATTCCTAGATTGGGAAAAGACACTGTTTATGCGATATTTTATGAGGCAAGAGAAATTTCAGCACCTAGTCACAACAAGAGCACCTGGTGGACCCAGGAAGAAAATATTAGTTTTACAGAGTGGATGAAGACAGAAAGGGTAGGAGATATACTTGCAGCATGGAGGGCCATAATCACCAACGCCATGTGGCAATGCACATGATAATGATGATGATGATGATGATGATGATGATGACGGACAATGTCAACATCCTGGACAGAGAAAATAAGTGGTTCCAGCGAGGAGTCAAGGAGGCCATCTACATCGCAGCCACCAACCCCCCGCTCAACAGGGACCGAGGCCGTTACACCCTGCCCCCGGTGTACCATTCTCTGATTCGATCTCGTGAACTGGGTTCATCCCATGTTCGCGAGATCTGAGTAGAGATTCACGCAGACAGCATTAGAGCGCTGACGAAGATGGCGAGAACGCCATCGAAAGCTACGGAACTGTGAGTAGCGATTTTTACACTGTTGGGAGACCTTGTTCTTCAAAATTGGTAGCATTATGATTATTGTTGTTGTTGTTATACTGTTGTTATTATATTATCATAATTATTCTCAATATCATCATTGTTAATATTGTGGCTTTCACTACGATTGTGATTATGATTATTATCACTATGATAGTTATTATTAATATTATTATTATTATTATCATTATTATCATTATTATCCTTATTATTATTATTATTATTATTATTATTATCATTATCATTATTATCATTATCATCACCACCACCATCATCATCATCATTATTGTTATTGCTATTATTATTAT
>JAPXFY010000027.1:8745411-8755411 GCA_030674185.1 Monoplex corrugatus | reverse complement strand
GACAATTAAGTAAACGAGGGAAGTATGGAATTTCAGCTGATTTGGTTGATATTTAATGCTTGTTGCTAAGGAGTTTCTGACCATACCCTTTCAATTCAGGCCTGTTTTTTTCAACACTGTTTCTCAAAATGGCTGACTTGACCCTCTCATTTTTGAAAGCCCATAACTTTTTTTTTGTTTTTGTAGCCTGAAACTCAACTTTAGTACCACTTGAAAGCTGAGATTCTAAACTAAACTTTATGGTGATACCATAACCTGAAAATGCCTAAACTGAGACTTATTGTGCCTTTTGTGTGAATGGGTCACAATTTGGCTCAGGGGGAGTGAGATATGCGGCAGCAGTTTTAGGTAATATAGGCCCGTTTTTTATGTATGTTTTAGTGTCCTTATCATGTTTAAATTTGTATTCAGGTTTGTTGTTTTTTTAAATCCCCATGTGCGATAAATTGGACGGAGTGGTCAACGCCAGGGGCATCTCCTTAGATTATGTGCTCAAATGCGTTTATATATGTACTTCATTTTCTTTTCTTTTTTCCTGTTGCGAAGTATTGTTTACATTTTGAAATGGTTACAGCCCTGAGGTAGATCCAGTTCTGAGGAAAAACCAAAACGAGTTTCGCCAAAACAGATCGACATCTGGACAAATAGTCACCATCAGACGCATATTGGAAGGCATAAAAACCAAAAACCTCCCATCTGTTGTTTTCCTATTTATCGACTTTTCCTAGGCTTTTGATTTGATCCACCGAGGAAAGATGAAGGAGATTCTAACCGCATATGGACTACCCAAGGAAACAGTAGACGCCATCATGATGCTGTATCAGAATACCCGCTCTATGGTTTGCTCCCCCAACGAAGACACAGACTTCTTCAACATCACTGCTGGAGTCCTTCAAGGAGATACGCTTGCCCCTACATTTTCATCATCTGTCTCGACTATGTGCTGAGGAAAGCAGTGGATAAGAACAAAAAACTCGGCTTTACACTCACAAAACAGAAGAGCAGACGCTACCCTGTGGTAAAGATAACAGATGCGGATTACGCTGATGACCTGGCTGTTCTCGCAGACCACCTAAAGGATGCAACATCTCTCCTTCACAATATCGAAAGAACAGCAATGGAGATCAGGCTCCACCTCAATGCGAACAAAACAGAGTTCATCCGCCTGAATCAAGACGCATCAGAAGGTATGAGAAGTCTCAATGAAGATGCGATCAAACAAGTTCAAGACTTTAAATACCTTGGCAGCTACATTGATTCCACAGAACAAGACATCAATACCAGACTCGGAAATGCCTGGGGCACTCTAAATCAACTGGACAAAATCTGGAAATCCAATCTACCAGACAACATGAAAAGGAACTTCTTCCGAGCAGCAGTAGAGTCTGTTCTTACATATGGCTCAATCTCTTGGACCATAACAACGACATTGGAGAAGAAGATTGATGGAGCATACACATGAATGCTACGTGCAGCCCTTAACAAATCCTGGAGAGAACATCCAACAAACAAAGAGTTATATGGTAAGTTCCCACTAATCATTAAATCAATACGTCAACAAAGACTGCGTTTCGCTGGACACTGCTGGCGTAGCAAAGAACTGGTAGGAGATGTTCTACTATGGAGACCCAGTCACGGCAAACAAAGATCAGGACATCCAAAGAAGACCTTCATCGACCAACTGATCGATGATACGGGCTGTCAGTATGATGAACTACCTACTGCAATGTCTGACAGTGAGGGATGTTGGAAACGTGTCATGGATAGCCGAGCAAGCTCGACATTGAACTGAACTGAACTGAATAGCCCTGATATGACTCTACGCTGCCGGCTGGGCTTTAAACAACAATAACAATAACAATAACAATAACTGATGAAACCTACATATTCACAGTGTCCAGCGCGATACCGTAGGGCCAATCTAGTCCACTGACGATGGTCTTCTTGGCCAAAGTGCTCATTCTCATCATGAAGATCGCACCATGACCCTTGTCTATGCAGAAGATCAGTCTCGATAGAGAGTCCACTGCGATTCCAAAAAGTGATGAATCTGAAAGAAATGAAAACGCGAATGAATGAATGAATGAATAAATGAATGAATGAATGAATGAATGAATGAATGAATGAATGAATGAATGAATGAATGAATAAATGAATGAATGAAGGACCTTTTCACTGTGTACTTATAAAAAGATGAATATATGAATAAGTGAATGATCTTTATCAATGTATTGTTCTAAAAGGTGGAAATCACAGACAAGAACAAAGAAAAAAAACGAGTGAAATCAGATGGTAGAGCCATTTCAACAATATCCATTTATCAGAGAATAGAATCACACACACACACAACAGCGCGCACACACACACACACACACACACACACACACACACACACACACACACACACACACACAAGCGCACCACACACACAACAGCACACACACTGCGCGCGCGCACACACACACACACACACACAAGCGCACCACACACACACACACACACACACACACACACACACACACAACAACAAACACATACACACACACACACACACACACACACACACAAAACACACACGCACAAGCGTACCACACACACACCACACACACACACACACACACACACACACACACACACACACACACACACCACACCGAACATAATATTATATATAATTTTTTTTCTTTGATCTGTACGATTGTATTGTATTGTTCTAAAAGGCAGAAATCAGAGAGAAGAAAGAAAAAGAAAACCAGAATAAGACGAGATGATCGAGCCATTTTAACAAAATCCTTTTATCAGAGAGTAGAATCACACACACAACAACAACACACACACACACACACACACACAACACACACACAACACACACACACACACACACACACACACACACACACACACACACACACAAAACACACACACACACAACACATACACACACACACACGCAAGGAGATTTTAAAAAAACATACCTGAATACAAATTTCAACAAACTAAGGACACTAAAACGTATAAAAACAGGCCTAAGTTACCTGAAATTGTTTCTGAATATGTCATTTCCCTGGAGCCAAAGATGCACTTAATACCATGTACCCAATTATCAATCCTAAGAGAAAGTAGTTAAGAATTTATCGAACAAATACAGGCGAATGGACCAGCAAGGCAGAACATGATAGGAAGAAATGACAGACAGCAAAGGAGGAAGACAGAAACTCTTCCGTTCTTGCTATTGATGACTCAGAAGACAGAGCAATGCTTCTACGTCTTTACTGGAACATGCTGTCTGATTCTCAACTGACACTTATATATATGTTCCAATGAACAGCAATCAGTTCACATTTACATGAATATCATTCCATGCTGCTATCTACACGACTATCATCCCGTGCTGCTATCTACACGAATATCATTCCATGCTGCTATCTACACGACTATCATCCCGTGCTGCTATCTACACGACTATCATCCCGTGCTGCTATCTACACGACTATCATCCCGTGCTGCTATCTACACGAATATCATCCCGTGCTGCTATCTACACGACTATCATCCCGTGCTGCTATCTACACGACTATCATTCCATGCTGCTATCTACACGACTATCATTCCGTGCTGCTATCCACACGACTATCATCCCGTGCTGCTATCTACACGACTATCATCCCGTGCTGCTATCTACACGACTATCATCCGTGCTGCTATCTACACGACTATCATCCCGTGCTGCTATCTACACGACTATCATCCCGTGCTGCTATCTACACGACTATCATCCCGTGCTGCTATCTACACGACTATCATCCCGTGCTGCTATCTACACGACTATCATCCCGTGCTGCTATCTACACGACTATCATTCCATGCTGCTATCTACACGACTATCATCCGTGCTGCTATCCACACGACTATCATCCCGTGCTGCTATCTACACGACTATCATCCGTGCTGCTATCTACACGACTATCATCCCGTGCTGCTATCTACACGACTATCATCCCGTGCTGCTATCTACACGACTATCATCCCGTGCTGCTATCTACACGACTATCATCCCGTGCTGCTATCTACACGACTATCATCCCGTGCTGCTATCTACACGACTATCATCCCGTGCTGCTATCCACACGACTATCATCCCGTGCTGCTATCTACACGACTATCATCCCGTGCTGCTATCTACACGACTATCATCCCGTGCTGCTATCCACACGACTATCATCCCGTGCTGCTATCTACACGACTATCATCCCGTGCTGCTATCTACACGACTATCATCCCGTGCTGCTATCTACACGACTATCATCCCGTGCTATCAGCAGGCTGATTACAGTTAACACACGTCACAGAAACACAGAGAGTGACAGAAAAGAGGAAATTTCTAGCAAAGAATTTCCTGCAGGTGGGGATACTATTTATACTTCAAGAACCCCTGGCATCCCCACAGGTGTCTTAGTGTCGATGGGTTTGCGGGCGCGTTGGAGGACTGAAATGAGTAGTGTGGGTGTAGCGACACATAGACTAAGCACAACACAAGGCAAGATAAAAAAAAAAACCGTCTAATGATGAAAAGTAAAGAAAAGAAAAGATAGCAAAGATCTTTGAGCACTGAATCTAAACTTGAAAAAAGCAAGTCAGCATTTCTGGAATGAAACAGACAACATCAGCAGGAAAGGAAGACAGAAAAGCATGAGAGACAAAATAACTGAAAAGTTTTAAGACACACCGGATGTTCAATCCTTTTTCTGATAGCACTGGATTTTTAGAAAAATAAAATAAATCATTCATTGTATTGTATGGGTCTGTTATTGTTGTTGTTGTTGTTGTTCTAGCTGTTGTTGTTGTTGTTCTTGTTCTTGCTCTTGTCGTCGTCGTCATCGTCTTCGTCGTCGTCGTTGTCGTTTCCTTTGTTTTGAATCATATGCGTACTAAATTTTAACAAAACAAAACAAACAAAAAAGCGAAGTTTAAAAAAAAAAGGGGGGGGGGAAGGGGAGAGAAAGATAGACATAGTAAAGAGAGACAGAGACAGGCAGGGAGAGGACGAAGAATTATTTTAAAATGGAGGAGGGGAGAGAGAGAGAGAGACAGAGACAGAGAGACAGAGAAAGACAGACAGAGAAAGAGAGAGACAGAGAGAGAGGGAGACAGAGAGAGGCAGAGTGTGCGTGTGCGTGTGTGCGCGCGTGTGTGTGTATGTGTTTATGCGCACGCGTTTGTGACCATACATACGCACATGCGCGCGTGTACGTGTTTGTGCATGTCTGTGTGAGGAGAGTATAAGTTGCATGAAGTATTTTTTTTATCTTAATTTTGAGCAGGATTGTTCCCGTTTTATGTAACTATCCGTAATGTGGGAAGTGTTTTTAACTGACATACATCTCACTGCACGTGACAAACACAAACACCAATACGACTGTAATAAAACTAATACAAACACCATCATCATCATCGTCATCATCATCATCATCATCATCATGTCTCTGCCTCATGGCGTTAGCGATCATGGCCCTCCATTAGCATCTATCCCTTGTCGCTGCAAGTACATCTTCCACCCTCTCTGTCCTCAGCCACCCTGCATGTCCGTCCAGTATTTTCTCCCTTGGTCTAATTGGTGCTCTCTTACCCTCCAGCTTTTTTGTTGTGACCAAATGCTCTAATTCCCCTTTCCTCATAAAATGGCCTATAAATGTTGCTTGTCTTTTTCCTAATCTTCTTTATCAATGATCTTCTTGTGTCTCCCTCCATCAAGACGGTCTCGTTTGTTTTCTTTGCTGTCCATGGAAGTCACAACATTCTTCTTAGAAACCACATTTCAGTTGTCTCAATTTTGTTCCGACATTGCGTTTTGACTGTCCACACCTCACAACCATACAATTGTCTTGTCTGTTTTCTTTGCTGTCCATGGAACTCTCAACATTACAATACAAACACCAATACAAACACCAATACAAACACCAACATCAAAACAAAAACACTGACCGAACTCCAAGCCTTTTTGTCTGATGATTCCAGTCTTGTTGAGAAGGGAAGCAGCAACTGTTGCCGTCTGATTTACAAACAAGAAAATAGCATGGCATAAACAACTGATTCCTGGAGTGGTTACTGAAAAGAATTTCTATAGGATTAAAACAAAACAAAACAAGACTATTAGGCCATTCTGTAATTCCCTTTTCATTGAATAGCGATTTCCACTGACATTTAGAGAGAGAGAGAGAGAGAGAGAGAGAGGACTTCCACTTAGACATTTCTAGAGAGAGATACAGAGAGAGAGTGTGTGTGTAGTTGTGTGTGTGTGTGTGTGTCTGCGTGTGTGTGTGAGTGTGTGTGTGTGTGTGTGTGTGTGTGTGTGTGTGAGTGAGTGAGTGTGTGTGTGTGTGTGTGTGTGTGTGTGTGTGTGTGTGTGTGTGTGTGTGTGTGTGTGTGTGTGTGTGTGTGTGGCGCGCGCATGTGGTGTTCGTTAAGTGATCTTTGTATGGCCAGTGTCTGTGTGGATTTTATGATATTCAGCGTGATAGTTTTTCAATGTGATAATTTATCATTTTATCATTGTAGATCCAAAACAAGTTTTTCTAGAAGAATCACAGAAGACAGCTATAACAATAACTCGGCTATGTATCTTCCATACATCAAAACAGATTTAGAAACAGTGGTTGAAAATATGAAATTGAAATGAGCCATGACCTCACCTCTATCCAGTAGATGGTTTGTTCAACAGGATCGTAGACCACATCCTTGGGATATCGGTAAAAACTGTTTATGGGGAGAGTGGACTTGTTTCCTGTGTCCGTATCTAGGCGCAAGATGCTTCCTTCAGTTTCAGAGAAGCCAGCAATCAGGACAACAGGGTAACCAGTGGTGTCTGCAAAAACAGGGGGGAAAAAAAACCCAAAAGAATGACTTCATAAACTGTATAAATTTACTCATGTGGACTTCCAACATTCCCGCATAGTGCGACGCATTCAGAGCACAGGGCAGAAACCACATTGGATCAACACCGAGTGATGGCAATCACAGTGCTTCGTTTTAATCAGTCGGATTCCCCGTGTCCGTACCAGTTCTGATTTGATTGTTAAATGCCAGCCGACGTGAATGGCCGAAGCCACCATCTAGCTGAGGCGGTCGACGGGAAGGTTAAAACGACGATCCGAACTCGGCCCCCACACCTCCCCCCCGCAAAGAGAGAGGGGAAGGCCTCGCCCAGCACGTGGCCATCCCGAAACCCGCTTCACACTCCATCCCTACTGACCCAGTCCTCAGAGCCAACAATCCTTTTCCCGAAGTTATGGATCCAATTTGCCGATTTCCCTTTCCTACACTGTTCTATCCACTAGAGGCTGTGCACCTTGGAGACCTGCTGCGGGTATGGGTATGGCCTGACACGAGAATCACACCATCTCCTTGGGATTTTCAAGGGCCGACTGAGACGCACCGGACACCGCAAGAGCCGCCGTGCATTGCGACGCATGAGGCAGCAAAAGCACTACAATAGACGTTTGGTTAAAAGATCATTGCACTCAAGGAGATTACCTTAGTGTTCACCTTTTTTTTTCTTTTTTTTTTTTTCGTCCCATTTTCTACGCAACCTTAAAGGCCACGGGAGCTGGAACAGTTTTTATAATGCGATGATGATGATGTTGATGAGAATGATAATCATGATGCTATGGAGTTACATCTAGGACTGAAACTGCGTGACAGGGCTGTACTATAAGCTTACTTCATAACGTATCCTGGCCTCAACCAGGCCCAAGAGATACAGACACCTGTGATGCTGATCAGAACACATCAATGACGCATCCGTGAAGTGGATGAGACTTGGCTGTGTGGTCCCGGTCTTCCCAATTACATGTAGCTATAACACGCCCAACAATCCCACAAGCACTACAACAAACTTGATCAGCAGACAGTTTCAGGGCATCACTCCAGCGTCTATCCACCAGTTGTAGGTCTGTGTCAACAGTCTGGTGCCACTTCATTCCTGGTCTTCCCCCACCCCCCACCCTCACCCCCTTCAATGCTTACTGCTTTCTGAACTCTGCGTCTACAACATCCCACATTCTGTTTAAGGTAAGCTGGCAGTCACTTTGTGTGTGATGGACAGGAGAGTTGTTGTTATTGTTATTGTTGTTTAAAGCCCAGCCGACTGCGTAGAGCCATATCAGGGCTATAACCGCTTCAAAACATACAAAACTTCAACAGGAAAAAAACAAAGGAAAACAAAATTATGTAATATAACAATGCATTCGCACACATAACCTAAGGAGATGCCCCTGACGTTGACCAACTCCGTCCAATTTATCGCACAGGGGATTTAAAAAACACACCTGAATACAAATTTAAGCAGACCTAAGGACACCAAAACATATATAAAAACGGGCCTAAATTACCTAAAATTGCTTCCTCATATCTCACATCCCCAGAGCCAAAAATGCATTTAATACATGTATCCAATTATCAATCATAAGAGGAAGTACGTAAGACTTTTATTGAAAACATACAGGTGAATGGACCAGCAAGGCAGAAAATGATAGGAAGAAAATAAAAAGGAACAAGGCAGAAACAAAGAGAGTGACAGAAAAGAGGAAATTTCCAGCACAGAGTTCCCACAAGGCGGGGATATTATTTACACCAAAAGAACCCCCTGGCATCCCCATGAGGGGAAACAAGAGAGTGACCCCTCTCCAGTTATCACACATATTCTGTAAGGTTGTCTTTCCCGGGAATGCAAATTATGGCTCCATTTTTCTGGTCTTTAGGCAGAGTTCCACACCTGGTTGCGTGCAGACAGTGTACATCCACTGGACAACACAGTCTCTACCTGGCTTAACCTTTTCGGGACATGACGCGAGAATCGTCATTACGCCTGCCTATGCCGTCAGGACACGTAGCGAGCCTGCTCGCTACCGCCGAAATGGCACTGAGGACACAGCGAGAATGCTCGCTACGCCTGTTCTAAAATTAACTGCGTCAGTACGTCATTGGAAATTCTCTCACAACTTGTAGAAACTACGCAATGGAACCCTTGTACGTCATCTGATACTATTTTTTCAACTTAGAGGGGACAATTTCATTGGTTAATTTGTGTCGGACGCAACCAACCCCGACACTTTGTTTCTTCAAGTTCCCCGCATCGTTCAGACAGCAGTAAACAACATGGCTAGACGTTCAACTTTCACAGCCGCCGAAGTAGCCGGTTCTGAAGATGATCTAGACATTGATCATTATGAAAGCAGCAACTAAAGTGCTGAAGTGAAAGATTTTGAGGATGATGTGCCGCAAAACGACGACGATCCCGCATATTCAACGGATGAAGACGAAACTGAAGCAGACGAACAAAGTGCGAGCGTCGCTGACAGTGACATCTTTCACTTGGGTAGTCAGGCAATAAATCATTCGGTCTTGGAGCCACATTTTTAGCTAGAAATAAGTTGTCCTGATCAATGTGAAGCCGATACTGAGGTTGACACTGCCAGTGACAACAGAGGCGATGAAGATGATGCACACCTGGGTGAAAATTCTTCGAAAATTTCCGCAAATACATGTTTTCTCAGCTGCCGAAACACGCGGTTTGCAGCCCTTCCTCTTTCAAGACATCGCCGACCTCTACACCATTATGTTCCATTATGTTACCATTACGTTCTAAAATGTTGAAATATTGTCTTTATGTCTTTTTTCTACAGTTTTTGGCCATCATATGCTATAAATAACACTTTGTATGAATCTCCTGTGGCTGTTTGGGATTTTGATTTTGACACATTGACATTTTCAAAAGCACAAAACACTAACTAAATGAATCTTTACAGACATTGTTTTTACTTCACCAGGAAGATAAAATAATGATCTGCAAAAGTTGTTCTAACATCAATAAGCTAGCTTTTACGGCCTATTCAAGAAAATTAAATAAAAATGACCAAAATAGGGTGTCCTCAGGGCATTTCTGCTTCCTGCCCCCAGTGTGCACAGGGCATAGTAGCTGTAGTGAGGCAGTGTTGCGAAAAGA
>JAPXFY010000027.1:8705411-8742911 GCA_030674185.1 Monoplex corrugatus | reverse complement strand
TCTTTGATTTAATGTCTATTAATTTAAGTGATTTTAGACAACAACAAAAAACCAACAAAACAAAAAGGGGGGAGGATGATACAGGAGGAGTGAAGAGGATATTTGAAAATTGTCAATTTTGGTTTTGAGAAAAGATGATCCAGAAAACAACTGTTTCGAGGAAGGGAAGGTGAAACTAACAAATAACGTTACCATAATTAATGATTTAAACTAACTAACAAACAAATTTAATAAATATCTAGAAGACATTAATAAAAAAAAATTTAAAAAAATAAGAATTGACTAACCATAACAGTGAACAAGTGAAATAACATTTTAAAGGAAATTCGCTATAGGACTTTTTGACAGGCTAACAAAAAATTCATATAGTAATGATGATGAGGCAAATATGTCAGAAACTGTATTCATAGATAGTGTAGGAATATGTCGTTTTATCTTAATGCAAGAAAGAATATGACTATGTGTTATCTTCTTTCCACACAGACACACTATGATCTTGGTGTATTTTGTTTTGAATGCATCAAGTTTCCATCTGTGCATAACGGATTGTATAATTCTGCTGACAGGAAACTGCTTAAGTATTTTGTTAACTTCAAAGTTCATGTGACATTTATCATCATACTTTTTCTGTTTTAATTGGAACTGCCTCCAGACGTAGTTGTCCACTAAAGTGTAATTATCGTGCAACGAGAGAGAAAGCTGGATATTGTTTGAATCTGGTGAGTTATTAGCTCCCCTTTTGGCGGCCCTGTCAACTTCATCATTATGACGAAAAGAACTATGAAAAGGTATCCAGCAGAAAGTAATATCAGTGCCTCTTAAAAATAAACTATGAATCATGTGACTAGTTTCCAGAATCATTGCAGATCTTGTTTGTAATTTTGATAATTCAAGAGCCTGAAGTACTGATTTTGAATCAACGCAAAAAAGTATCTGTGTGCGCGCGCGCGCGCGCGCGCGCGTGTGTGTGTGTGTGTGTGTGTGTGTGTGTGTGTGTGTGTGTGTGTGTGTGTGTGTGTGTGTGTGTGTGTTTCAAAATTGAGACTGAACTTGAAACACACACACACATACACACACACACATACACACACGTCACCCCCCCCACACACACACACACACATACATCCACACAGACAGATAGACACACACACACACGAAGACACACACTAACACATACACACATATACATACACACAGACGCACAAACAACACACAGACACACAAACATACATACACACAGACAATTACACATTCACACATACACACACATACAAAAACTTACTTGTAGCAATCAGACCACCCATCTGAAATAAAACAAAAACAAATATTATATTAGTGAAAAAATACAAGTATGAATTCTCTCTCTCTCTCTCTCTCTCTCTCTCTCTCTCTCTCTCTCTCTCTCTCTCTCTCTCTCTCTCTCTCTCTCTCTCTCTCTCTCTCTCTGTATCCGTATGCCTACACGTGTGTTGGTGCGTGTGATTATGTGCACACCTGTCCATGATCAGGTGTCTGCGCATAATTGTGTGTGTGTGCGAGTGTGTGTGTGTGTGTCTGTGTGTGTGTGTGAGTGTGTGTGTGTCTGTGTGTGTGAGTGTGTGTGTGTGTGTCTGTGTGTGTGTGAGTGTGCGTCCTTATGTGCATGTGTCGATGTGTGCATGTTGGAGTATTCATTTGTGTGTGTGTGTGTGTGTGTGTGTGTGTGTGTGTGTGTGTGTGTGTGTGTGTGTGTGTGTGTGTGTGTGTGTGTGTGTGTGTGTGTGTGTGTGTGTGTGTTCGTTCGTTCTTTAATTTAACGTCTTTTCACTATAAGTGATATTAGACGGGGAGGGGGGGAAGAGGAAATCTTTTTTAAAAAATGAACAAAATAAAATGTAGAACGATAGTTGGACGGGTTGGATTTGGGCAGAGGGAAGACAGAGGAAAAAGACATTAGCAGGTGGGGGAACAGTAAAATGGAACGAGAACTTAACACTCACAATTAACTTCAACAACGTGAAGGGAAATTGTAACACTAAAATACAAACCGAATAAAGTTAAAGTAATGCATTAACAGGACTGTGAACTAATGATTCTGAAATTCTAACTAACAACGTTTGATCTGATGTAATTTTCTGGAAATGATTTTCAGAATACTTTTCTTGAGTAAACATTTTCGGTAAAAAAGAACGTAGCATTTTGCAGTAGAATAAACAGTGAAACAGTGTGAACTGTTCGCCGCAAATACACTTGACATTTTTACAATATTTTGTTTTCAATGCGTTCAGCTGAATACGAAAACAAACAGCAACAATCGATCTCAAATGATACATGGAAGAATACTGCAATTTTTTACATACATTTTGAACGGTAAGTTTCATCATTTGTTGTGACACAAACTATTCATCTGAATGTTCATGAAATCGAGTCCATGAGGCTGATTCGAGCAAGTTGCAAGCTTCTTTTACGGAGGTATGAACATGTAATTCTATAGCATTTTCAGCATTCTGGGCGCCTTGCTTAGCTGCTCTGTCAACTACTTCGTTGCCGTGAAGACCAACATGAGAAGGCACCCAGCATAAACTGATATCTGTACCTTTGACCCTTAAACGATGTATAAGATGATTTGCCTTAGTAATTAAATCAGGTCTTGTGTCGGCATTAAAAGACCGTAAGGCATATAATACAGATTTTGAGTCAACAAAGAGAACTACTTTGAAAGACATGGGTTTAAGATTTACTAGATAATGCAATGCTTGATTAATAGCGTCTAATTCCGCTGTAAAGATCGATAAGTTTGCCCCAACGAGAAATGACTTTTTTATCTTAAATTTTGGAACATAAAATGCTGCTCCAGCACATTTATTTTCTAAGACTGATCCATCGGTAAAAATGTGAAGGTGGGTACGGTATTTTTCATCGATGTGTTCTCTTGCTGTGGATATCGAAATGTTGACGTTTTCAGATTTCTTAACGTCTGTATAATCAATATCAAAAGAGGCTTTTTGCATTTCCCATGTAGGGATAGGCGTTGTTGATGGTGTCTCAGCTATTTCATCCATATTTATGTTAGACTGTATGACCAAGTCAGATATGTAAGTTGTAACAGTCATTTGTGATGAAATGCTTTTTGCTCGCTTTGGAAAGTCAACATCAGACCTGATTTTAATTTCCTTACTCACAAAATTGTCCGTTTGTGAAGTAGTTCTAACTGCAAATTTTGCTGTCGCTAGCTCACGATAGTTGTTCAGAGGCAGAATTCCAGCAACTTTGTACGTTTCCAGATTAGAGGCATGAGTAGGGACACCTAGAGCAATTTTAATACTTTTGCAGTCTAAGCTTTGTATCTTCTTTAATAAATATTTTGGTGCACTGAAGAACACTTCTTGCGCATAGGATAATTTAGATCGTACAAGTGCTGTTGATAGATGAATTAGTATGTTCGTATCCATTCCCCAAGGTAATCGGCTTATTATCTTTAGAAAATTTAGGGCTTTTCTTGCTTTTGTTGAAATATAATCAAAATGGACATTCCAGTTTAATTTCGATGTCATAAAGACTCCCAGAAATGTTACAACCTGTTTGTAATGTAACACTTCACCAAGCAATCTGAAAGTAGGCAAGTTACTTAAAGTACCACCAGAATTAAATAGCATCATGTTAGTTTTTTCCGCTGACAACGACAGACCGTTTTCTAACATATAGTTTCCAAGATTATCAAGATCAGATTGATACAATTTCTTAATGTAATTCTGTGCTCTCTGTGGAGTTGTCTTTTTTAAAGTAATATTCATCCAAATACATATATCATCAGCATACTGTGCCAAAACCACACGATTTGAGAGTGCTTTAGGAAGATCCTGTATAAGGATATTAAATAAAAATCGGTGCGATCACTGAACCTTGTGGAATTCCCATATCAAGATGTCGTGAAGTAGAATAACTAGTTCCCACTCTTGCCTGAATAGTTCTATTGGCTAAAAAAGACTTAATATAATCATACATATTGCCAGATAAACCAATAGATTTCAGCTTGTACAATAAACGCGTATGCCAAACTTGATCGTAAGCTTTTTTCACATCAAAAAATGTAGCTAAAAGACTTTTTCTGCGGGCAAACTGTTTCTTGATATGAGTGGTAAGTTTAACCAGGTGCTCAACTGTAGATCTCCTTTTTCTAAAACCAGCCTGATTTACTGGAATAACGTTATTTTTATCACAGTAATGTACAAGTCTGTTTAATACCAATTTTTCCAATAGTTTGCTCGTATGGGACGTTAAAGCAATAGGTCTGTAACTGTTTTTATTGTTTTTAGGCTTTCCTGCTTTTAATACTGGTATAACAACAGACGTTTGCCATAATTGTGTGTGTGTGTGACCGTGTGCGAGTGTGCGAGTGTGTATGTATGTATGTATGTATGTATGTATGTATGTATGTATGTATGTATGTATGTATGTATGTATGTATGTATTATGTATGTATTATGTATGCATGTATGTATGCATGTATGCATGTATCTATGCATGTATGTATGTAAGTATGTATGTATGCATGTATGCATGTATGTGTATGCGTGTTTGTGTGTGTTGTGTGTGTGCGTGTGTGTGTGTGTGTGTGTGTGTGCATGTGTGTGCGCGCGCGCGCGCGCGTTTAACTGGAAACAAAATAACTCTAATCGTCTCGAGAACTTAGTACCATGAAGTATGCTTGCTGATCTGTTGTGCTTGTGGTCAATTCAATACAGATCTGTTGTGCTTGTGGTCAATTCAATGCTGAAATGTTGTGCCTATGGTCAATCCTGATCTGTGGTGCTTATGATCAATCCTGATCTGTTGTGCTTCTGGTCAATCCTGATCTGTTGTGCTTCTGGTCAATCCTGATCTGTTGTGCTTCTGGTCAATCCTGATCTGTTGTGCATGTGGTTACTTCTGATCTGTTGTGCATTGATCAATCGTGATCTGTTGTGCTTATGGTCAATCCTGATATATTGCGCTTGTGGTCAATTCTGACCCGATGTGCTTGTCATCAGTCCTGACCTGTTGTGGTCAGTCCTTTTCTGTCGTGCTTGTTGTCAATTCTAATCCGTTGTGTTTCTCATCAATCTTGATATGTTGTGCTTATGGTCATTTATGATCTAATGTGTTTCTCGTCAATTCTGCTCTGTTGTGGTTGTGGTCAGTCCTGAGCTGTTGTGCTTGTGGTCAATCCTGAGCTGTTGTGCTTGTGGTCAATGCTGATATGTTGTGCTTGTCATCAATCATAAGCTCTTGTACATATGTCAATTTTGATATATCGTGGTTGTGGTCAATCCTGATCTGTTGTGCTTGTGGTCAGTCCTGATCTGTTGTGTTTATGGTCAATCGTGATTTGTTGTGTTTGTGGTCAAATCTGATCTGTTGTGTTTGTGTTCAATATTGATTTGTTGTGCTTGTGGTCAATTCTGAGCTGTTGTGTTTATGGTCAATTCTGAGCTGTTGTGTTTATGGTCAACTGTGATATGTTGTGCTTAGGGTCAATCGTAATCTGTTGTGTTTATGGTCAATCCTGATGTGTTGTGCTTCTGGTCAATCCTGATCTGTTGTGCTTATGGATAATCCTGACTGTTGTGCTTATGGTTAATCCTGATCTGTTCTGCTTGTGGTCAATCCTGATCTGTTCTGCTTGTGGTCAATCCTGATATGTTGTGCTTGTCATCAATCCTGATTTGTTGTGCTTGTTATCAATCATAACTCTTGTTGTGGTTAATCTTGGATCTGTTGTGCTTATGGTCAATCCTGATCTGTTGTTCTTGTGTTCAATCCTGATCTGTTGTGCTTATGGTCAATCCTGATCTGTTGTTCTTGTGTTCAATCCTGATCTGTTGTGCTTATGGTCAATCCTGATCTGTTGTTCTTTTGATCAATCCTGATATGTAGTGCTTCTGGTAAATCCTGATATGTTGTGCTTGTCATCAATCATAAGCTGTTGTGGTTGTGGTCAATCCTTTACTTTGTGCTTGTGGTCATTCCTGATTTTTTGTGCTTGTGGTCAATCTTGATCTGTTGTGCTTGTTGTCGATCTTGATCTGTTGTGTTTGTCGTCGATCCTGATTGGTTGTGCTTGTGGTCAATCCTGATCTGTCGTGTTTGTGGTCAATCCTGATCTGTTTGCTTGTGGTCAATCGTGATCTGTTGTGCTTGTGGTCAATCTTGATCTGTTATATTTGTTGTCGATCCTGATCTGTTGTGTTTGTCGTCGATCCTGATTTGTTGTGCTTGTGGTCAATCCTGCTATGTTGTGCTTCTGGTCAGTCTCGATAGGTTGTGCTTGTCACCAATCATAAGTTGTTGTGGATGTGGTCAATCCTGATCTGTTGTGCTTGTGGTCAGTCACGATCTGTTGTGTTTGTTGGCGATCCTGATATGTTGTGTTTGTGGTCAATCGTGATATGTTGTGCTTGTGGTCAATCATGACATGTTGTGCTTGTGGTCAATCCTGATCTGTTGTTCTTGTGGTCAATCATTATCTGTTGTGGTTGTAATCGATCCTGATTTGTTGTACTAATATCAATCCTGATCTGTCGTGTTTGTGGTCAATCCTGACCTGCTGTGTTTGTCGTCGATCTTGATTTGTTGTGCTTGTGGTCAGTTCTGAATCTGTTGTGCTTGTGGTCAATCTTGAATCTTTGTGCTTGTAGTCAATCCTGATTCTGTTGTGTTTTATCGTCAATTCTTATTGTTGTGCTTATGGTCAATCATGATCTGTTGTACTTATGGTAATTCCTGATCTGTTGTGTTTATGGTCAATCGTGATATATTGTGCTTGTGGTAAATCCTGGTCTGTTATACTTGTGAATTCTGATCTGTTGTGCCATGGTCAATCCTGATATGTTGTGCCTCTGGTCAATCCTGATATGTTGTGCTTGTCACCAAGCCTAAGCTGTTGAGGTTGTGCTCAATAATTTTCTTTGTGCTTGAGGTCAATCCTGGTCTATTGTGCTTCAGGTCAAGCCAGATATATTGTGTTTCTCGTCAATCCTATTAGTTGTGCTTCAGGTCAATCCTGATATGTTGTCCTTCTGGTCGATCTTGATATGTTGTGCTTCTGGTCAATCCTGATCTGCTGTGCTTGTGGTCAATCGTTATCTGTTGTATTTCTCGTCAATCCTGATGTGTTGCGCTTCTGGTCAATCCTGATATGTTGTGCTTATGGTCAATCCTGATATGTTGTGCTTATGGTCAATCCTGATCTGTTGTGTTTCTCGTCTATTCTGATGTGTTGTCTTTATGGTCGAACCTGATCTGTTGTGCTTATGGTCAATCCTGTTCTTTGTGCTTCTGGTCAATCCTGATAAGTTGTGCTTATGGTCAATCCTGATATGGTTTGCTTGTCATCAATCCTACCCTGTTGTGGTTGTGGTCAATCCTTTTCTTTGTGCGTGTGGTTAATCCTGATATGTTGTGTTTGTCGTCAATCTTGATCTGTTGTTCTTCTGGTCAATCCTGATATATTCTACTTGCGGTCAATCGTAAGCTGTTGTAGTTGTGGGCAATCTTTTTCTTTGTATCTGTGGTCAGTCCTGATCTGTTATTCTTGTGGTCAATCCTGAGCTGTTGTGGTAGTCATCGATCCTGATCTGTTGTACTAATAGTAAATCCTGATCTGTTGTGCTTATGGTCAATCCTGAGCTGTTGTACTTGTAGTCAATTCAATCCTGATCTGTTGTTTTTATGGTCATTCCTGAGCTGTTGTGCTTATGGTCAATCCTGATCTGTTGTACTTGTGATCAATCATGATCTGTTGTGCTTGTGGTCAACCTGAGCTGTTGTGCTTATGGTCAATCCTGAGCTGTTGTGCTTATGGTCAATCCTGATATGTTTATGGTCAATCATGATCTGTTTTGCTTGTGGTCAATCCTAATCTGTTGTGCTTGTGGTCAATCCCTTTCTGTTGTGCTTATGGTCAATCCTGATCTGTTGTGCTTGTGGTCAGTCCAGTGACTTTGTTTCTTTGTTATCTATTGTGTACACGTTTGACAAAGGGCAGCTGGCCGACACTTTAAATCGTCTGTCTTGTTTCGTCAGTTCAACACCACACATTCTGATTCATATCTTCCTGTATTTCTGGTTTCTACTGGCATGACCGCTGGCCATCATTTTAGAGTCAGATCACATAAGTTCTGACCCGGTTATATATCAGTCAGATGGTTCATCTTCATCATAATTAGTAGTAGTAGTAGTAGTAGTTGTTGTTGTAGTAGTAGCAGCAGTAGTAGTAGTAGTAATAGAACTAGTGGTACTGGTAGTAGTATTAGTACTAGTAGTAGTAATAGTAGAAGTAGGAGAAATAGAATTATTATTATTATTATTATTATTATTATTATTATTATTATTATTATTATTATTATTATTTTCATTAATATTACTATTATATTATTATCATTATTATTATTGTTATTATTATTATTATTATCATTATTATTACTATTATATCACTACTCATCATTATATTTTATTATTATTATTATTATTATTATTATTTATTATTATTATCATTACTATTATCATTATTATTATCATTATTATATTATTATTATTATCATCATTATTGTTATTATTATTATTCTTATCATTATTATTATTACCATTATTATTATTATCAATTATTATTATTATTATTATTATTATTATTATTATTATTATTATTATTATTATTATTATTATTATTATCATTATTATTTTCATTGTTATATCGTTATCATTATATCATTATTATCATTATTATTATTATTATTATTATTATTATTATTATTATTATTCTTATCATTATTATCATTATTATCATCATTATTATTATCATTATTACTATTATCATTATATTATTATTAGTATTATTATTATCATTATTAGTAGTTAGTAGTAGTAGTAGTATTATCATTATTATATTATTATTATCATTATTATTATATTATTATTATTATCATCATCATCATCATTATTATTATTGTCATTATTATTATTGTCATTATTATTATTATTATTATATCATTATTATTATCATTATTATTATTATTATTATTATTATTGTTATCTTATTATCATTACATTATTAGTATCATCATCATCATCATCATCATCATCATCATCATCACCATCATCATCATCATCATCATCATCATCATCATCATCATCATCATCATCATTATTATTATTATTATTATTATTATTATTGTTATTATAATTATTATCATTATTATCATCATTATTGTTAGTAGTAGTAGTAGTAGTATAGTAGTAGTAGTAGTAGTAGTTATCATTATTATTGTTGTTGTGTTATTATCATATTATCATTTTCATCAATAGTAGTAGTAGTAGTAGTACTAGTAGTGGTATTACTATTATCATAATTGTTATTATTATTACTATTATTATTATTATTACTATTATTATATTATTACTATATTATTATTATTATTATTATTATTATTATTATATTATTATTATTATTATTATTATATTATCATATTATTATTATTGTTGTTATTATTATTAATATTGTTATCATTATTATAACTATTATCATATTGTTATTATTATCATTCTTATCATTGTTGCTGTTGTTGATGTCATTTCTATTATTAGCAAAACGTAACGCTAACCCACACAATCTATATTAGAAAAATAATCATGACTACAACCACTGTTATAATTATCAACATCATCAACATTGTCGTAGTCATCGTCGTCATCATCATCATTATCAAAATCATCATCAACCTAGTCATATCGTCGTCGTTGTCATCTCACAGACGTCGTCGTCGTCGTCATCATTATCATAATCATCGTCGTCATCGTCACCATCATCGTCATCATCAAAATAGTCGTCGTTGTCCTCCAATTCAACCAGCTTATTGTCATTATCATCACTGATATCGTCGTCGTCGTCGCCATCATCACCATCACCGTCACCATCGTCTTCATCCTCCTCCCTCTCCTCTTCATCGTCATCACCATCAACACCCTCACCGTCATAATCGTCATCATCGTCGTCGTCGTCATCACCATCACCATCATCGTCATCATCATCACCATCATCATCATTATCATCATCACCACCATCATTATCATCAACAAAACACATCAGTTCTGACCGAAACAGCCTGCAACAAAACAGCTCTTACCATGAACAGGAAAACCCAAATGAACAGGATGTGAGAGGAGTGGCTCATCGCCATTTTGTCTGTCAACTTCCGGAAACAGGGGAAGACGACGTTTGAACAATTGTATGCAATCTGTTGACAACACAAAACATCATGATCAACACGTCCACACAATCTTTACCATCGAGATGGTTCTAGGCACTGTGTAGACAACACAAAACATCATGATCAACACGTCCACACAATCTTTACCATCGTGATGGTTCTAGGCACTGTGTAGACAACACAAAACATCATGATCAACACGTCCACACAATCTTTACCATCGTGATGGTTCTAGGCACTGTGTAGACAACACAAAACATCATGATCAACACGTCCACACAATCTTTACCATCGTGATGGTTCTAGGCAGTGTGTAGACAACACAAAACACCATGATCAACACGTCCACACAATCTTTACCATCGTGATGGTTCTAGGCAGTGTGTAGACAACACAAAACATCATGATCAACACGTCCACACAATCTTTACCATCGTGATGGTTGTAGGCACTGTGTAGACAACACAAATATCCACAACTAACATATCCACACAATATTTACCATCGTGATGGTTCTAGGCACTGTGTAGACAACACAGATATCCACAACTAACATATCCACACAATCTTTACCATCGTGATGGTTCTAGGCACTGTGTAGACAACACAGATATCCACAACTAACATATTCACACAATCTTTACCATCGTGATGGTTCTAGGCACTGTGTAGACAACACAGATATCCACAACTAACATATTCACACAATCTTTACCATCGTGATGGTTCTAGGCAGTGTGTAGACAACACAGATATCCACAACTAACATATTCACACAATCTTTACCATCGTGATGGTTCTAGGCACTGTGTAGACAACACAAAACATCATGATCAACACGTCCACACAATCTTTACCATCGTGATGGTTCTAGGCACTGTGTAGACAACACAAACATCCACAACTAACATATCCACACAATCTTTACCATCGTGATGGTTCTAGACAACTGTGTAGACAACACAAAACATCATGATCAACACGTCCACACAATATTTACCATCGTGATGGTTCTAGGCACTGTGTAGACAACACAACATCCACAACTAACATATCCACACAATCTTTACCATCGTGATGGTTCTAGACACTGTGTAGACAACACAAAACATCATGATCAACACGTCCACACAATCTTTACCATTGTGATGGTTCTAGGCAGTGTGTAGACAACACAGATATCCACAACTAACATATCCACACAATCTTTACCATCGTGATGGTTCTAGGCACTGTGTAGACAACACAAACATCCACAATTAACAACAGACAACACAGATACCCACAATTAACACGTCCACACAATCTTTACCATCGTGATGGTTCTAGGCACTCTGTAGACATCACAAACATCACCAATTAACAATAGACAGCACAGATACCCACAATTGACACATTCACACAATCTTTATCATCGTGATGGTTCTAGGCTCTATGTAGACAATACAAACATCACAATCAATGATACACAACACAATCAACAATAGACAACACAAACATCACAATCAACAATAGACAACACAAACATTACTATCAACAATAGACAACACACACAAAACAAAATCAGCAACAGACAACACAAGAATCCGCAATTAACACAACAACACAGATTCCACAATTAACACATACACACAATCTTTGTCTTCGTGATGGTTCTAGGCACTCTACAGACAACACAAAATCACAATCAACAACAGACAACACAAACATCCACATTAACTACAAACAACACAAATATCCACAATTAACATAACACACACAATACATCCATGATTAACAATAGAACAACCACAATATCCGCAATTTTACCACAGACAACACAAGATATCCACAATTAATACATTCACACAATCTTTTCATGTGATGGTTCTAGGCACTCTGTAGACAACACAAACATCACAATTCAACAATAGACAAAACAAACTCCACTTCAACAATAGACAACACAAACTTCACGTGTTTCAATAGACAACTTAGACCAAAAAAATCAGCAACAATAACACAAACAATCTTACCAATCAAAACTAGGACAACACAAACATCACAATCAACAACAACAACAAAACATCACAATCAACAACAGACAACACAAACATCACAATCAACAACAACATACACACATCCAATCAACATTAAGACAACACAAACATCACAATAACAACAGATAACAAAAACATCACAATCAACAACAGTACCACACAATCATCACTATTCAGCAACAGTAACAAAAACATCACAATAACAACAATACAAAAAACCACACAATAAAACAACACACACAATCTACCAATCAACAACATATTAACAAACAACAATCACAATCATACAACAGACAACACAAACTTCCAATCACAACAGACAACACAGACATCACAATCACAACAGACACACAGACATTACCATCGAGCAGCACAGACAACAAAACATCACAATCAACACATGACAACACAAACATCACAATCAACAACAGACAACACAAACATTACAATCAACAACAGACAACACAAAATTACAATCAACAACAGATACACAAAACATCACAATCAACAACAGACAACACAGACATCACAATCAACAACAGACAACAAAAACATCACAATCAACAACAGACAACACAAACATTACAATCAACAACAGACAACACAGACATCACAATCAACAACAGATACACAAAAACATCACAATCAACAACAGACAACACAAACATCACAATCAACAACAGACAACACAAACATCACAATCAACAACAGACAACAAAAACATCACAATCAACAACAGACAACAAAAACATCACAATCAACAACAGACAACAAAACATCACAATCAACAACAGACAACAAAACATCACAATCAACAACAGACAACAAAACATCACAATCAACAACAGACAACACAGACATCACAATCAACAACAGACAACAAAAACATCACAATCAACAACAGACAACACAAACATCACAATCAACAACAGACAACAAAAACATCACAATCAACAACAGACAACAAAAACATCACAATCAACAACAGACAACAAAAACATCACAATCAACAACAGAAACAAAAACATCACAATCAACAACAGACAACACAAAACATCACAATCAACAACAGACAACACAAACATCACAATCAACAACAGACAACACAAAACATCACAATCAACAACAGACAACACAAACATCACATCACAACAGACAACCAAACATCACAATCAACAACAGACAACACAGACATCACAAATCAACAATAAGACAACAAAACACAATCACAAAAATAGACAACAAAACACCAATCAACAAAGACAACACAAACATCACATCAACAACAAGACAACACAAACATCACAATCAACAACAGACAACAAAACATCGCAATCAACAATAGACAAACACAAACATCGCAATCACAACAGACAACACAGACATCACAATCAACAACAGACAACAAAAACATCACAATCAACAACAGACAACAAAAACATCACAATCAACAACATACAACACAAAATCACAATCAACAATAGACAACACAAACATCACATCAGCAATAATAGACAACACAAACATCACAATCTGCAACAGACAAAACAAATATGACAATCAGCAATAGACAACACAAACATCACAATCAACAATAGACAACACAAACATCACAATCAACAATAGACAACACAAACATCACAATCAACAATAGACAACACAAATATCACAATCAATAATAGACAACACAAACATCACAATTAGCAATAGACAACACAAACATCACAATCAACAATAGACAACACAAATATCACAATCAACAATAGACAGCACGAACATCACAATCAGCAATAATAAACAACACAAACAGCAAAATCAGCAATAATAAACAACACAAACATCACAATTAACAATAAACAACACAACCTTACAATCAACAAAAAACAACACAAACAGCAAAATCAGCAATAATAAACAACACAAACATCACAATTAACAATAAACAACACAACCTTACAATCAACAATAAGCAACACAAACAGCAAAATCAGCAATAATAAACAACACAAACATCACAATAACAATAAACAACACAGCCTTACAATCAACAATAAAACAAAACAGCAAAATGATGGTGATGGTGGTGATGGTGGTGGTGGTGGTGGTGGTGGTGGTGGTGGTTGTGGTTGTGGTGGTGGTGGTGGTGATAATGATGATGATGATGATGTTAAACAGTAATGGTTGAAATCAATACTAGTCTCATCAACTTGGGTGCTCATGACAAATACACGAGTTCTGAGTTTTGAGTTTTAGGGTCTGATTTCTGAGTTTTGTGTTTTAGGGTCTGATTTCTGAGTTATGAATTAAAACTACCACACCTACTATCATTGTTGTTATTTTTGTTTAAAGCCTAGCCGACTGCATAGAGCTTATGAGTTCTATAACCGTTTGAAAACGTACACAATACTTAACAGGAAAAACAAAAGGAAAAGAAAATCAAGTGCACATATCCATTCATGCAAAATAATCTGAAGAGACACCCCTGGCGTTGACCACTCCGTTCAGTTTATCACAAAGGGGATGTAACAAACGTACCCAAAGTCTAAGTTAAACCTAATTAAGGACACTAAAACATATATAAGCAATATCAACATAGACATCATGATTGGGTACATGTATTAAGTGCATTTTTGACTCTAGGAAAATGAGTTATGCAGAAACGTTTTGGTAATTTAGGACCGTTATAGGGAAATGAGATATGTGGAAACAATTTTAGGCAATTTAGGCCTGTTTTATATATATATATATATATATATATATATATATATATATATATATATATATATATATATATATGTTACGCCTAAATCGTGTAATTGCCGATTTCATGTAATAGGCAAAGTTTTGCCGATTTCATGAACTAGGCAAGCAAAATGCCTAGTTCATGAAATCGGCAAAACACCTGCCTATTTCATGAACTAGGCAAAATGCAAATTCTCAGTTAAACTCTCATGATGCATTTTGCCGATTTCATGAAATAGGCAAGGAAGACACCAAGGAAGTATAGAGTGTACAGACTAGTGGTTGTCCGCTGTGGTGACGCAAGCACACTAATGGTTGTCCGCTGTGGTGACGCAAGCACACGCACACACACAACACACACGCGCGCGCGCGCGCACATACAACACACACACACACACACACACACACACGGCATTGACTGCCTGACTACCGGTCAAAGTGTTTCCTGTACTGTAAGGGGTGAATTTGCTTCACTGTGTCACTGTGGCTGTGTGATCCGTTTATTGCGTTACTGGTATAGAGAGAACAGCCTTTGCTGAGTTTGCTTCATTTTACTGCTCACAAGTAAATGTGTTTGTTTTTCACTCTGAGTTTGCTTCAGGTAGCCGTAGACCTGCTAGCTCAGTTGTGACACTTCCCTGTCATTTGGGATTTGCTGTTGCAAAGACAGAAATGGCTGCGTCTACGTTGAGGACGGAACAATATGAACGGAAAGTGATAGACATTTTGAAAAGTGACCACTCTAAAACACCAAAGACAAGAGAGGAATACCATGTTCTCTCCACGTTTCAAATAGCCACTCTGGCTGAGGTCGAGAAAGTTACCAGAAGAAAAAACGGAAAGTACATGGTGACAGAGCAGAAAGCAAAAGAAATCATCGGCGCTGTCCACCTGTCGTTGGGTAAGTACAATCTTTCATTGCCACTATGTCAGACACCCCCCCTTCCACCCCCTACTCTACCCCCCCTCTCTCTCTCTCTCTCTCTGTCTGTCTTTCTATCTGTCTGTCTGTCCGTGTTTTTCTGTTTTCTTTACACAGAGTTATCATCTTACCTGTCTTTGTATGTCAGAGTCTGTCGTCTGTCTGTCTGTCTGTCTGTCTGTCTGACTGTCTGTCTGTCAGTCTGTTTTCTCTCTCTCTCTCTCTCTCTCTCTCTCTCTCTCTCTCTCATTTCATTACTATGTCCTATGTGTTTTATTCACACGGAGTTATCTTCTTTTTCAGGGCACGCCGGTGAGAAGAAAACTCTCCAACGAATCAGGGACACTTATGATAACATTCCCATGGCGGCTGTAAAAAAGCACATCGAGAAATGCGAGAGATGCCTGGAAAAAAGGAAAAGAAAAGAGACTGCTAAGGGAACTGTGGTTCGTCCTGTGCTTGTGTCGAATTTGAATCAGCGAGGTTAGATAGACCTCGTTGACATGCAGAGCATGAAGGACGGTGCGTTTAAATGGATCCTTCATTACCAGGAACACCTATCCAAATTTCACATTCTCCGTCCTCTGACGTCGAAATGCGCTGTGGAAGTTGCTAGAGAACTGTTAATGATTTTCCTTGATTTCGGGGCACCAAAGATTCTGCAATCGGACAATGGCAAGAGAATTTACGGGCGAAAATCATCACAGAACTGGCTTCTATGTTCCCCGAGCTTGTCCTCGTGAACGGAAGACCACGTCACCCTCAGTCACAGGGATCTGTGGAACGGGCAAATGGGATGATGAAAGACAAACTCACTGCGTGGATGAGAGATAACAGTTGCCCAAACTGGACATGGGAATCAGGTTCGTGCAATGGCAAATGAATGTCTGTGTGAGTGAAGCAACGAAGAAGGAGCCGTACACACTCATGTTTGGCAAAAAACCCTCCTTGGGCTCTCAACAGAAATCCCCGTGGAGTTCCTGGAGAAAATTGGCAACGGAATTCTCGAAGAAGAGTTCTTAGAAATAGTTGGTCAGGGTGAAGAGGGTCAGGGCGGCACTGGTGAGGAGAGTCAAGGGGGCACTGGTGAAGAGGGTCAGGGTGAGGAGAGCATCATAAGCATGAGTTTGAGTGAGGTGAGCCAGAGTGCTACTGAGATGAGCCAGAGTGTTAGTGAGGTAAATCAGTGTGTGAGTGAGATGAGTCAGTGTGTGAGTGAGGTGATTCAGTGTGACAGTGTCGAAGATGATGAGTTTGTGATTGAGCTGTGTCAGAGTGAGTTCGGAGAAGGTCAGAGTGAGGTGAGTCAATATGACAGTGTCGAGGAGGGGCAGAGTGTCGACGAAGAGAGCCAGGGTGCAGTCTCAGACGCCAGTGACATGGCTAGCTGTTTACGAGCTGAAGCAGCTAAAAACCTAAGAAAACAAGCCAAGCGCATGGTTAGTAGATCAGTGGCAAAACTGAAGACAATAGAAGTTGGAGACAACGTACTTATACCTGTCTCTGAGTTCGACCGTGGGAGGGAGATCCTGCTAACTTGATCGGTCTTGTACTTGAAAAGGGGGACTCTGGCTTTCTGGTGGGTACAAAGGCGGGTATTCTAGCCGGCAGGATTTCAAGGAATCAAATTGAACTGACCAAGTTCAAAGGAATTTCATCCGAAATGATCCCCGATAACGACATCACAGTCAGATCGGCTGTGAGGGCCCTGTCAGTTGGTCATGGACAGGGGTACAGGCGATGCAACTGCACTTCAAGTTGCCTCACAAAAGGTGTTCCTGTCTAAAGAACGGATTCCTGTGCAATAGCGCATGCCACCCACGACGAGCATGCAAAAACTGTTAAGACGAAGAACGGTTTGAAAGTTTGAATTTTTGACAGTTTGATTTTTCCTTTGCAAATTCCTTCAAATTAGAATTTTCTTCATCATTGTTTTGGAAACTGTGTGTGCGTGCGTGCATGTGTGTACTATGATGTATGTGTGTAGTCTGTACACTCTATACTTCCTTGGTGTCTCTATAGGTTCCATGACATTTCAGCGCCATTTCAGCGCCAAATAAGATAGAGATCATTATGCGTCGTTTGGTGTCTCTCCATTGTAAAACATTGCCTAGTTCGCCTAAAACATGAACGCAAATGCAAGTCCCTCCATCGTGTCCATGAGAGAACGATTTCCTGTTTTCAGCGCCAGACATTTAAGCGCCGTATATTTGAAATGTTACGCGCTGAAGTGTTCCGCGCTGAAGTGTTCAGCGCTGAAATGTACGACGCTGATAAGACGCCGCGCTGAAATAGTGGCGCTAAATTGGTGGCACTGAAATGATGGCAGTAAAATGACGTGTCACCGTCTCTATACACTCTATACTTCCTTGCTTATATAGTGAGAGTGGAAAGTGTGTGTGTTTGAGAGAGAGAGAGAGAGAGAGAGAGAGAGAGAGAGAGATAGAGAGAGAGAGTACACGCCGTAGCAGAATAACAACTGAGATTTTTTCATATTTTTGCCCCTTGACGATGGGGAGAGCAAAAAAAGAGCAAAAAAAAAAAAAAAAAAAAAAAAGAAATAACTCTTGCCTATTTCATGAAATAGGCAAAATGCGTAATGACAGTTGAACTGGGAATTTGTACTTTGCCTATTACATGTAATGAGCAAAATCGTTTTGCCTATTTCATGAAATCGGCAAGTGATTTGCTGAGTTCATGAAATAAGCAATTTGGTTGCCTATTTCATGAAATCGGCAAAACTTTTCCGATTTCATGAAATAGGCACATACACGGATTAGGCGTAACATATATATATATATATATATATATATAACGGTCCTAAATAAAAAAAAAAGTTTCCTCATCCCATTTCATTTCCCTGGAGTCAAAAATGCACTTAATACATGTACCTAATCATGATGTTTATGTTCATATTGCTTATAGCCCAGCTATCAGGGTTAACACCATGTAAAAAACAACAACCAGGATGAGAGAAAAGACAAAAGTAAAAAATCATGCTCACCGTTAACCTTGCAAGTCTAACCTGCGATTAGAGAAAACCATACTTGGACGAAAAATCATATCAGGTGAAATCTATTGACCTACCAAATTATGAATCCTAAGAGAAAGTAGGTAAGACTTCATCAAAGACATACAGGTAAATGGACCAACAAGACAGAAAATGATAGGACGAAAGCCAAGGAACTAGACAGAAACAAGAAGAATGATGGGAAAGGAGGAAATTTCTAGTACAGAATTTCCAGGTCATCATCATCATCATCAAGTGCCCTGCTGCATGGCGTTGGCGATCATGGCCCTCAAATGTATCTATCCCCTGTTGCTGCAAGCACATCCTCCACCCCCTCTATCCTCAGCCACCCTGCAAGTCCGTCCAATATTTCCTCCTGGGTCTACCTGGTGCTCTCTTTCCCTCCAGCTTTCCCATTGTGACCAGGTGCTCCAATTCCCCTTTCCTCATAAAATGGCCTATAAATGTTGCCTGTCTTTTCCTAAATTTCGTTATCAACGATCTTCTTGTGTCTGCCTCCATCAAGACTGTCTCGTTTGTTTTCTTTGCTGTCCATGGAACTGTCAACATTCTTCTTAGAAACCACATCTCGACTGCCTCAAAGTGGGGATACTATTTATACTAGATGAGCCCACAGCACCCCCAAGGGCGTAGACTACCACGCCTATCAGCGTTAATTATAGTGTTGTATTACAGGCATTACATTATAATTACCTGTATGGAATTAAATGAAAATGATCGAAATATATGACTATGCAATAAGAACATACAACAACTGACTTCTGTACAGTTCAGTTCATATTACTTACAGCCCAGCCGACTACTAGAGCCATATCAGGGCTAACACCACGTCAGAAAACGACAACGCGTTAATTAAGATAAAAGACAACAGTTAAAAACCATGGTCACCATTAACCTTGCAAATATAAAACGCAAATCAAGAAAAACAGACGTAAACTGACCTCTGAAAAAGACGAACGAAGCAGACGACGATGACTGCTTCAGTGAGAG
This sequence comes from Monoplex corrugatus, assembly GCA_030674185.1. NCBI lineage: Eukaryota > Metazoa > Mollusca > Gastropoda > Littorinimorpha > Ranellidae > Monoplex > Monoplex corrugatus. The sequence goes on along the minus strand of JAPXFY010000027.1, from coordinate 8,722,964 downwards.
TGGAGCAACAGGGGAGATAAATATACCTCAGTCACCAGATTTCCGCTGAACGGAAATACTTGATAGACACAATGATTATAGATGAAATACGGTTTTGTCCGCTTGCGACGTCTCGTCTTGTCACACGAATGGCTGGCACTCGTCTACTTAACAAACGAGTAAGTACGCTGTCATACAAAGGGCATGTATGGTTGACGGTAATGGTAAAACTGTTGTCTTTTATTTTGTTTAATGGGTTGTCGTATTTGACGTGGTGTGTAGTGTCAGCCCTGATATGGTTCTAACAGCCGACTGGGATATAAGTAATATGAACTGATATGAAACTGAAGTCTTGATTTTTTTTCAGCAGCACGTGCAGATCCGATTTCATATAATATGTTATGTAATGAGACTGGCCTCCAGTTTTTGAATGTACTGTTTTGGTTTATCTGGCTTCAAAATGCAAACAGGAACCAGAAGAACATTTGGTCCCTTTTTTTCCACTGGACGAGGCGGCAGGGAAGTTTTTAGTCCTCTTTTTATTATCCGTTGTTTGGTGTTTGTGGTCTGTTTGTGACTGTGCGTTCGCGCTTGACAAAGGCCGGTTGGCCGAAAATTTGCGCTTGTCTTGTCTTGTTTTGTTGAATACGTGCTTGCATTGGTTTTCTTGTTCTTCTGGTTCCTGTTTGCTTGGGTGCAGGCAGTCGCACTTGTTTTGGATTTCAAAATGCAAATTATAAGTCCTCCTTGTTGTGCTGCTGATATTTTGTCATCTCTGTGTGATTCAGTTAAAGCTTGCATTTCCAATGGAACAAGCTTTTGTTTACAGCAAAAGTGATTTTTCTTCCATTTTAAAATATTTTTTAGATGAAAATTCTGTTTTTCCTCCAAACACTATTGCTCTTTCTTAGAATTCTCCATCTTCATCTGATAATTTTGGACATTCTATTCTTAAATAATTTTTTCACATTCTTCCAACAATCATTTTTTGTATGTAGTCTTTTTGTAGAAGGTATTTACCTCATGTTTTATTTTATTGAGTTTTTTTTTTCGTTAAGTTACAAAAATACTTTGTTATCTTTTGCTGTTTTGCTTCATATTTTGTGTTTCCTCTTTGCTGTTGTTGTTGTTGTTGCTGCTGCTGCTGCTGCTGCTATTGTTGTTCTTGCTGTTGTTGTCAGCCATGTGGATATGGGTGAGTATGTATGAATGTATGTGTGTATGTCTGTGTGTGGGCATGACCAGCAATGAACTGGTGCCAGACAGTTGACAGAGACCTACAACTTGCGGATGTTTTCTGGAGTGATGCCCTGAAATTGTGTGCCGACCAAGTTTGTCATAGTACTTGTAGGATTCTTCGGCTCTAACCAGCTCCAAACCCAGAGTTGGGCGTGTTATGGGCTCATTGGGAAGACTGGGACCACACCGCCAAGTCTCATCCACTTCACAGATGCGTCATTGAGGGTGTTGTTCAAATCTTCTGACCAGCATCGCAGGTGTCTGTATCTCTTGGGCCTGGTTGAGGCCAGGATACGTTATGATAGTAAGCGTAGCGTACAGCCTTGTCACGCAGTTTCAGTCGTTGATGGAACTCTATAGCATCATGATTATCATCCTCATCGACACCATCATCATCACATTGTAAACACTGATCCAGCTTCTGTGACCATTAAATTAAGGTGGCGTAGAAAATGGGGAAAAAAAGGTGAGCACGAAGTTAATCTCCTTGAGTGCAATGATCCTTTCAAAAAAAGTCTATTGTAGTGCTTTTGCTGCCTCATGCGTCACAACACACCGCGGCTCTTGCGGTGACCAGTGCGTCTCTGTCATCCCTTGAAAATCCCAAGGAGATGGTGTGATTCTCGTGTCAGGCCGTCTCCAAGGTGCACAGTCTCTAGTAGATAGAACAGTGTAGGTAAGGGAAGTGGGCAAATTGGATCCGTAACTTTGGAAAAAGGATTGGCTCTGAGGACTGGGTCAGTAGGGATGGAGTGTGAAGCGGGTTTCGGGATGGCCACGGGCTGGGCGAGGCCTTCCCCTTTCTCTTTGCGGGGGCAGGTGCAGGGGCCGAGTTCGGATCGCCGGTTCAACCTTCCCGTGGACCGTCTCAGCTAGTTGATGGCTTCGGCCATTCACGTCGGCTGGAATTTAACAATCAACTCAGAACTAGCGCGGACACGGGGAATCCGACTTCATCATCATCACCATCAGGTGCCCTGCCGCATGGCGTTGGCGACCATGGACTTCCAACCATCTCTATCTCTCGTTGCCCCCAGCATCTCCCCACCCTCTTCATCCCCAGCCACTCTGCAAGTCCGTCCAGCATTCTCTTCCTGGGTCTACCTGCTGCTCTCTTTCCCTCCAGCTTTCCCGTTGTGACCAGGTGCTCCAAATCCCCCTTCCTCATAAAATGGCCTATAAATGTTGCTTGTCTTTTCCTAATCTTCCTTATGAGTAATCTACTTGTGTCTGCCTCCATCAAGACTGTCTCGTTTGTTTTCTTTGCTGTCCATTGAACTCTCAACATTCTTCTGAGAAACCACATCTCGGCTGCCTCGATCCTGCTCTGACTTTGCTTGATGACTGTCCACGCCTCGCATCCGTACAACAGTATTGGTTCTATATAACATTCAAGGACTCTCTTTCTGATGTTAATTGACAGGCATTTGTTGGTAAGAATGCTTGTCATCTTCTTGAATGCTGTTTTGGCTTGGCCGATTCTGCCAGCTATTTCCGATGTGCATCTGCCGTCTGATGAAATGACCGTTCCCAGGTATTTGAACTTATAACCTCCTTTTTGGCTCTACAATGACGAAATCAAAAATTATCACATTGAAAATTATCACAGCTGAATATCATCAAATCCACACTGACACTGGCCATATAACGGTCACTTGACGAACACCACATATGCACACATACACACACACACATACGCACACAGCACCACACACACACACATACTCACACACACACACGCGCGCGCGCGCGCGCACACACGCACACACACACACACACACACACTCACACACATACACACACACACACACACACACACACAAAGAGAGAGAGAGAGATACACACACACATACACTCTCTCTCTGTCTGTCTGTCTCTCTCTGTCTCTGTCTCTCTAGAAATGTCTTAGTGGAAGTCTCTCTCTCTCTTTCTCTCTCTCTCTCTTTTCTCTCTCTCTCTCTCTCTCTCTCTCTCTCTCTCTCTCTCTCTCTCTCTCTCTCTTTCTCTCTCTCTCTCTCAAAACGTCAGTGGAAGTCGTTATTCAATAAAAAGGGAATTATAGAATGGCCTAATCGTCTTGTTTTGTTTTTTTGATTCTATAGAAATTCTTTTCAGTGACCAACCCAGGAACCAGTTGTTTATGCCATGCTGTTTTCTTGTTTGTAAATCAGGAGAGAAGAATTGCTTCTTCCCTTCTCAACAAGACTGGAATCATCAAGAAAAAGAAACTTACAGCTCGGTCAGTGTTCCTGTTTTGATGTTGGTGTTTGTATTGGTGTTTGTATTGGTGTTTGTATTGGTGTTTGTATTGGTGTTTGTATTGGTGTTTGTGTTGGTGTTTGTATTGATGTGTGTATTGGTGTGTGTGTTGGTGTTTGTATTGGTGTTTGTATTGATGTGTGTATTGGTGTTTGTATTGATGTGTGTATTGGTGTGTGTGTTGGTGTTTGTATTGGTGTTTGTATTGATGTGTGTGTTGGTGTTTGTATTGATGTGTGTATTGGTGTGTGTGTTGGTGTTTGTATTGGTGTTTGTATTGATGTGTGTATTGGTGTTTGTATTGGTGTTTGTATTGATGTGTGTGTTGGTGTTTGTATTGGTGTTTGTATTGGTGTTTGTATTGGTGTTTGTATTGGTGTTTGTATTGGTGTTTGTATTGATGTGTTTGTGTTGTTGGTGTTTGTATTGGTGTTTGTATTGTGTTTGATTGTGTGTTTGTATTGGTGTTTGTATTGATGTGTGTATTGGTGTTTGTATTGATGTTGTATTGGTGTTTGTATTGGTGTTTGTATTGGTGTTTTGTGTTGTATTGGGTTGTTTGGTTATTGGTGTTTGTATTGGTGTTTGTATTGGTGTTTGTATTGGTGTTTGTATTGATGTTGTATTGGTGGTTTGTATTGGTGTTTGTTTGTATGTGTGTATTGATGGTGGTTTTGTATGTTTGTTGGTTGTATTGGTGTTTGTATTGGTTATGGTGTGTATTGGTGTTTGTATTGGTGTTTGTATTGGTGTTTGTATTGGTGTTTGTATTGGTGTTTGTATTGGTGTTGTGTATTGGTGTTTGTATTGGTGTTTGTATTGGTTGTATGATGTGTGTATTGGTGTTTGTATTGGTGTTTGTATTGATGTGTATTGGTGTTTGTTGTATTGGTGTTTGTATTGATGTGTGTATTGGTGTTTGTATTGGTGTTTGTATTGTGTGTTGTATTGGTGGTGTTTGTATTGGGTGTGTTGTATTGTGTGTGTGTGTATTGGTGTTTGTATTGTGGTGTTTGTATTGATGTGTGTATTGGTGTTTGTATTGGTGTGTGTATTGATGTGTGTATTGGTGTTTTGTAGGTTGTATTGGTGTTTGTATTGGTGTGTGTTGTATTGGTTGTTTGTATTGGTGTTTGTTGGTGTTTGATTGTGTGTATTGGTGTTTGTATTGGTGTTTGTATTGTGTTTGTATTGGTGTTTGTATTGGTGTTGTATTGATGTGTGTATTGGTGTTTGTATTGGTGTGTTGTATTGATGTGTGTATTGGTGTTTGTATGGTGTTGTATTGATGTGTGTATTGTGTTTGTATTTGGATGATGTGTTGTGTTTGTATTGGTGTTTGTATGATGTGTATTGGTGTTTGATTGGTGTTGTATTGATGTTTGTATTGGTGTTTGTATTGTGTGTTGTTGGTGTTTGTATTGGTGTTTGTATGTGGTTGGTTTTTGTATTGGTGTTTGTATTGGTGTTGTATTATGTTTGTATTGATGTTGTATTGGTTGTTTGTATTGGTGTTTGTATTGGTGTTGTTTGTTTATTGAGTGGTTGTGTTGTATTGGTGTTTGTATTGGTGTTTGTATTGGTGTGTTTGTATTGGTGTTGTATTGGTGTTTGTATTGGTGTTTGTATTGATGTTTGTATTGGTGTTTGTATTGGTGTTTGTATTGGTGTTGTTTTGGGTGTTTATTGGTATTGTGTTTGTATTGGTGTTTGTAGTGTTGATGGTGTTTGTATTGATGTGTGTATTGGTGTTTGTATTGGTGTTTGTATTGATGTTTGTATTGGTGTTTGTATTGATGTGTGTATTGGTGTTTGTATTGATGTTTGTATTGGTGTTTGTATTGGTGTTTGTGTTGGTGGTTGTATTGATTTGTGTATTGGTGTTTGTATTGGTGTTTGTATTGATGTGTGTATTGGTGTTTGTATTGTAATGTTGAGAGTTCCATGGACAGCAAAGAAAACAAACGAGACAGTTGTACGGTTGTGAGGCGTGGACAGTCAACACGCAACGTCGGAACAAAATTGAAACAACTGAAATGTGAAAAAACAAATTGCAGGTAAAAGATTCATTACATGGGCGGGGAATAAATTAGATTACAACAGAGCAAAGCGAGAAGCACAGAAAGCAAGCAAGCAAGCTAAGAGAAAGTACTGCCAAAAACTAGAGCAGCAGTTTGCGTCAAATGACACACGTGCAGTGTGGCAAGGTCTGCAAGCTATTACCCAGATTAAGCAGAAGTCAACTGTCTGTAACTCTGACCCCTCGCTTCCCGACCAGCTGAACCATTTTTACACCCGCTTTGACAGGCAAAATAATGACCCACCTCCCCAAACTCTGCTTTCTTATTTTGGTACCCCCACCTCCCCTCCCTTTTTTGTAACTGAACAAAAAGTTAGATCCCTGTTCAAAAAGCAAAACGCTAGGAAAGCTGCTGGGCCGGACAACGTGTCCACAGCCGCACTTAAGTCCTGTGAAAACAAAGGAAATGATTATAGACAATAGAAGAAAAAAGACACCACTATCTCCCCTAGTGATCAAGGGAGACACGGTAGAAGTAGTAGACACGTTTAAACTTTTGGGAACAACAATTTCGAATTCGTTAAAGTGGGAGGAAAACACAAAACTAATCATTAAAAAATCACAGCAGCGTCTCTATTTCCTTCGTCAGCTTAAAAAGTTTGGGGTTAGCCAGTCTATCTTGATTCAGTTTTACCGAGCAGTGATAGAAAGTGTTTTAACTTTCTCTATCACAGTCTGGTATGGTACCTGTACAACAACTGAGAAAGATGGCTTAAACAGAATTGTCAGCACTGCCTCCAAGAGCATCGGCATTACTTTTCCTTCCATCGAATCCATCTGCGAAAAAAGATCTGGGAAGAAGGTTAAATCTATCATATCTGACAAAGATCACCCAGCGAACAGTCTGTTCACTCCACTTCCTTCAGGAAAGTGCTTTCGCTCCATCAAAGCCAGAACGTCTCGTTTTAAAGACAGTTTTTATGTAAGGGCTGCCCGTCACCCTGTTTCCTTGTAGACCTCTTTTTGCTGTGTGTATCTGCTAGACTTACAGCCGTACATCATTACACTTTTTTTTTTCTGATGTGTTAATGATTTGAATCATACATTCGTGTCTTACCGGTAGTTACAATTTTTTTTCTCTTATCCTGTGATGAACTTATTCTTAACCAAATGTATAAGAGCTATTTATCTTGCCTTTGAACTCTAATCCTCAGTCTGCGTACTCGAAGGAGGGCTTATGGAAATTCGGTGATAGCTTCTAGACGGATCTTTATGTGTCTTTTATCTGTTCGCGATCACTGTTAATTGATAAACTGTTTTAATTCCCCAGGCTTGGATTATAGTGATTTTTTTAACTTGCGTTAGAATGTACTCTTACTAAATATTTTGTTATGTATCAGAGCTTCTTCGCCTGTCTGTTTTTTTAGTCATGCGCATGTGAGGAGAGGGAGCGAATGTAAGAGAATAGTTTTTACCTTATGTTGTTTAAGTCCCGTGTGCGTGTGTGCGTGTGTGCGTGTGTGCGTGTGTGTTCGTTCGTTCTTTGATTTAACGTCTTTTCACTATAAGTGATATTAGACGGGGGAGAGGGGAATAAAAAAAACAAAAGTAAATAATAAAAAAGATGAACAAAATGAAATGTAGAACGATAGTTGGACGGGTTGGATATGGGCAGAGGGAAGACAGAGGAAAAAGACATTAGTAGGTGGGGGAACAGTAAAATGGAACGAGAACTTAACACTAACAATTAACTTCAACAATGTGAAGGGAAATTGTAACACTAAAACACAAACCGAATAAAGTTAAAGTAATGCATTAACAGGACTGTGAACTAATGATTCTGAAATTTTAACTAACAAAGATTGATCTGATGTAATTTTTTGGAATATATTTTCAGAATACTTTCTTGAGTAAACATTTTCGGTAAAAAAGAACGTAGCATTTTGCAGTAGAATAAACAGTGAAACAGTGTGAACTGTTCGCCGCAAATACACTTGACATTTTTACAATATTTTGTTTTCAATGCGTTTAGCTGAATATGAAAACAAACAGCAACAATCGATTTCAAATTATACATGGAAGAATACTGCAATTTTTTACATACATTTTGAACGGTAAGTTTTATCATTTGTTGTAACACAAACTGTTCATTTGAATGTTCATGAAATCGAGTCCATGAGGCTGATTCGAGCAAGTTGCAAGCTTCTTTTACGGAGGTATGAACATGTAATTCTATAGCATTATCAGCATTCTGGGCGCCTTGCTTAGCTGCTCTGTCAACTACTTCGTTGCCGTGAAGACCAACATGAGAAGGCACCCAGCATAAACTGATATATGTACCTTTGACCCTTAAACGATGTATAAGATGATTTGCCTCAGTAATTAAATCAGGTCTTGTGTCAGCATCAAAAGACCGAAAAGCATATAATACAGATTTTGAGTCAACAAAGAGAACTACTTTGAAAGACATGGGTTTAAGATTTACTAGATAATGCAATGCTTGATTAATAGCGACTAATTCTGCTGTAAAGATAGATATGTTTGTCCCAACGAAAAATGGCTTTTTTATTTTAAATTTTGGAACATAAAATGCTGCTCCAGCACATTTATTTTCTAAGACTAATCCATCGGTAAAAATGTGAAGGTGGGTACGGTATTTTTCATCGATGTGTTCTCTTGCTGTGGATATCGAAATGTTGACGTTTTCAGATTTCTTAGCGTCTGTATAATCAATATCAAAAGAGGCTTTTAGCATTTCCCATGTAGGGATAGGCGTTGTTGATGGTGTCTCAGCTATTTCATCCATATTTATATTAGACTGTTTGACCAAGTCAGATATGTAAGTTGCAACAGTCATTTGTGATGAAATGCTTTTTGCTCGCTTTGGAAAGTCAACATCAGAGCTGATTTTAATTTCCTTACTCACAAAATTGTCCATTTGTGAAGTAGTTCTAACTGCAAATTTTGCTGTCGCTAGCTCATGATAGTTGCTCAGAGGCAGAATTCCAGCAACTTTGTACGTTTCCAGATTAGAGGCATGAGTAGGAAAACCTAGAGCATTTTTAATACTTTTGCAGTCTAAGCTTTGTATCTTCTTTAATAAATATTTTGGTGCACTGAAGAACACTTCTTGCGCAGAGGATAATTTAGATCGTACAAGTGCTGTTGACAGATGAATTAGTATGTTCGTATCCATTCCCCAAGGTAATCGGTTTATTATCTTTAGAAAATTTAGGGCTTTTCTTGCTTTTGTTGAAATATAATCAAAATGGACATTCCAGGCTAATTTCGATGTCATAAAGACTCCCAGAAATGTTACAACCTGTTTGTAATGTAACACTTCACCAAGCAATTTGAAAGTAGGTAAGTTACTTAAAGTACCATCAGAATTAAATAGCATCATGTTAGTTTTTTCCGCTGACAACGACAGACCATTTTCTAACATATAGTTTCCAAGATTATCAAGATCAGATTGATACAACTTCCTAATGTAATTCTGTGCTCTCTGTGGAGCTGTTTTTTTTAAAGTAATATTCATCCAAATACATATATCATCAGCGTACTGTGCCAAAACAACACGATTTGAGAGTGCTTTAGGAAGATCCTGTATAAGGATATTAAATAAAAGCGGTATATCACTGAACCTTGTGGAATTTCCATATCAAGTGCGTGTGGGTGTGGGCGCCTGCGAGTACTATTTTTAGCCAGGCAGGTTTACCAGAGTCCATCATTCTACAGCAGTGCATTGTAACTGCTGCCATCTTTCCGGAGGGACTGAGTGTAGGAAGTGACTGATACTGGCACAGAGTAGGCCTATCGAATCTAGGTCAATCTGTTAGCGTATACTTCAATGTGTGCCTGTGGCCCACCACAGGATGGGTGAGGGTGGTGTGGAGAGTGGAAGGGGAAGTGGCCAGCTAAAGTGGCTCGGATTTGGGCGCCTTGGCGTGAGAGTGTGTGTGTGTTGTGTGCGTGTGTTTCTTCGATTCCGTGGATGACCGACGAATTTTTTTTTATGATGTTGAATATTGCAATTGTTGTGAGGCGTGAGTGTGATTGTATATATAGCCAAAACATTTTCCTTGTGTCTGTGCACTGGGCTAAAATAAAATCTTGTTATCTTGTGGTTTCTAAGAAGAATGTTGTGAGTTCCATGGACAGCAAAGAAAACAAACGAGACAGTCTTGACGGAGGCAGACACAAGAAGGTCATTGATAAAGAAGATTAGGGAAAAGACAAGCAACATTTATAGGCCATTTTATGAGGAAAGGGGAACTAGAGCACCTGGTCACAACAACAAAACTGGAGGGTAAGAGAACACAAGGTAGACCCAGGGAGAAAATACTGGGCGGACTTGCAGGGTGGCTGGGGACAGAGAGGGTGGAAGATGTACTTGCAGCGACAAGGGAATAGATGCATATGGAATGCCACGATCGCCAACGCCATGAGGCAGAGACATGATGATGATGATGATGATGGTGTTTGTATTAGTTTTATTACAGTCGTATTGGTGTTTGTGTTTGTCACGTGCAGTGAGATGTATGTCAGCTAAAAACACTTCCCACACTACGGATAATTACATAAAACGGGAACAATCCTGCTCAAATTTAAGATGGAAAAAAACCTATGCAACCTATACTCTCCTCACACAGACACGCACAAACACATACACGCGCTCGTGAACATGTGCGCATGTATGGTCACAAACGCACGCACGCACACACACACACACACACACATACACACACACACACACACAACAAAAACACACGCACACGCACACACACATCACACACACATACACACACAGACACACACACACACCACACACACACACACACAACAAAAACACACGCACACGCACACACACATCACACACACATACACACACAGACACACACACACACACACACACACACACTCTGTCTCTCTCTATCTCCCTCTGTCTCTCTTTGTCTGTCTCTGTCTCTCTCTGTCTCTGTGTCTCTGTGTCTCTGTCTGTCTGTCTGTCTGTCTCTCTCTCTCTCTCTCTCTCTCTTTCTGTCCCCCTTCTCCATTTTAAAATAATTCTTCGTCCTCTCTCTGTCTGACTCTGTCTCTCTTCTCTCTGCATCTCAGTCTATCTTTCTGTCTCTTCCCTCACCCCCACTTTTCGTTTTTACTGTCGTTTTTGTTTGTTTTGTCTTGTTTGTTTTGTTTTGTTTTGTTTTGGCGGTTAAAATTTAGTACGCATATGATTCAAAACAAAGGAAACGACAACGACAAAGACGATGATAACGACGACAAGAACAAGAACAAGAACAACAACAACAACAACAATAACAGACCCATACAATACAATGAATGATTTTTTTTCTAAAAACCCAGTGCTATCAGAAAAAGGATTGAACATCTGGTGTGTCCGAAAACTTTTCAATTATTTTGTCTCTCATGCTTTTCTGTCTTCCTTTCCTGCTGATGTTGTCTGTTTCATTCCAGAAATGCTGACTTGCTTTTTCAAGTTTAGATTCAGTGCTCAAAGATCTTTGCTATCTTTTCTTTTCTTTACTTTTCATCATTAGACGGTTTTTTTTTTATCTTGCCTTGTGTTGTGCTTAGTCTATGTGTCGCTACACCCACACTACTCATTTCAGTCCTCCAACGCGCCCGCAAACCCATCGACACTAAATTTTAGATTCAGTGCTCAAAGATCTTTGCCATCTTTTCTTTTCTTTATTTTTCATCATTAAATGGTTGTTTTTTCCTGCCTTGTCTTCTGCTTAGTCTGTGTGTTGCTACACCCACACCGGTCATTTCAGTCCTCCAACGTGCCTGCAAACCCATCGACACTAAGACACCTGTGGGGATGCCAGGGGTTCTTGAAGTATGAATAGTATCCCCACCTGCTGGAAATTCTGTGCCAGAAATTTCCTCTTTTCTGTCACTCTCTGTGTTTCTGTGACGTGTGTTAACTGTAATCAGCCTGCTGATAGCACGGGATGATATTCGTGTAGATAGCAGCATGGAATGATATTCGTGTAGATAGCAGCACGGGATGATATTCGTGTAGATAGCAGCATGGAATGATATTCGTGTAGATAGCAGCACGGGATGATAGTCGTGTAGATAGCAGCACGGGATGATAGTCGTGTAGATAGCAGCACGGGATGATATTCGTGTAGATAGCAGCACGGGATGATATTCGTGTAGATAGCAGCATGGAATGATAGTCGTGTAGATAGCAGCATGGAATGATATTCGTGTAGATAGCAGCATGGAATGATATTCGTGTAGATAGCAGCATGGAATGATAGTCGTGTAGATAGCAGCATGGAATGATAGTCGTGTAGATAGCAGCACGGGATGATAGTCGTGTAGATAGCAGCACGGGATGATAGTCGTGTAGATAGCAGCACGGGATGATAGTCGTGTAGATAGCAGCACGGGTGATAGTCGTGTAGATAGCAGCACGGGATGATAGTCGTGTAGATAGCAGCACGGGATGATAGTCGTGTATAGCAGCACGGGATGATAGTCGTGTGATAGCAGCATGGAATGATATTCGTGTAGATAGCAGCACGGGTGATAGTCGTGTAGATAGCAGCATGGAATGATAGTCGTGTAGATAACAGCACGGGATGATAGTCGTGTAGATAGCAGCACGGGATGATAGTCGTGTAGATAGCAGCACGGGATGATAGTCGTGTAGATAGCAGCACGGGATGATAGTCGTGTAGATAGCAGCACGGGATGATAGTCGTGTAGATAGCAGCACGGGATGATAGTCGTGTAGATAGCAGCACGGATGATATTCATGTAGATATGCAGCACGGGATGATATTCGTGTAGATAGCAGCATGGAATGATATTCGTGTAAATGTGAACTGACTGCTGTTCATTGGAACATGTATATAAGTGTCAGTTGAGAATCAGACAGCATGTTCCAGTAAAGACCTAGAAGCAGTGCTCTGTCTTCTGAGTTGTCAATAGCAAGAACAGAAGAGTTTCTGTCTTCCTCCTTTGCTGTCTGTCATTTCTTCCTATCCTGTTCTGCCTTGCTGGTCCATTCACCTGTATGTGTTTGATAAATTCTTAACTACTTTCTCTTAGGATTGATAATTGGGTACATGGTATTAAATGCATTTTTGGCTCCAGGGAAATGACATATGCAGAAGCAATTTTAGGTAACTTAGGCCTGTTTTCATATGTTTTAGTGTCCTTAGTTATGTTGAAATCTGTATTCAGGTATGTTTTCTTTTAATCTCCTTGCGATATATTGGATGGAGTGGCAACGCTAGGGGCACCTCCTCGGATCATGTGCACCAATGCATTGATAAGTGTTCTTTATTTTCTTTGTTTGTATTCATGTTTGTTTTAACCCTTTGACTCCCACACCTATCCACCAACTGCAAAAGGTCAACCCTTTGACTCCCTCACCCTATCCACAAGCTTCCTGCAGGAGGCTGGTGGATAGGGTAAGTGAGTCAAAGGGTTAAATGATTGCTTTGCTAGCATCGCTGACTGTGCAAGATGCTGGTGGACAGTGTGTGTAAGTCAAAATGGTTAAATCCCCTGTGTGATAAATTAGACAGTGTGGTCAGCGCCAGGAACGTCTCCTTAGAATGTCATCATCATCATCATCAGATGCCCTGCCGCATGGCGCCCGCGACCATGGACTTTCAACCATCTCTATCTCTCGTTGCCCCCAGCATCTCCCCCACCCTCCCCATCCCCAGCCACTCTGCAAGTCCGTCCAGCATTCTCTCCCTGGGTCTACCAGGTGCTCTCTTTCCCTCCAGCTTCCCCATTGTGACCAGGTGCTCCAAATCCACCTTCCTCATTAAATGGCCTATAAATGTTGCCTGTCTTTTCCTAATCTTCCTTCTGAGTGATCTACTTGTGTCTGCCTCCAGAGTTCATTTATCGAAGTGACAACTGCTAACAATCCGAGGGTCAGACTTCATTTATTGAAGTGTTAACAATCAATGGATCAGAGTTTATTTATTGAAGTGTCAACTGTTAACAATCCAGGGTAATAGTTCATTTATGGAAGTGTTAACAATCCAAGGGTCAGAGTTCATTATTTAAGTGTTAACAATCCAAGGGTCAGAGTTCATTTATTGAACTGTTAACAGTCCAAGGATCAAAGTTCATTTATTCAAGTGTGAACAATCCAAAGGGTCAGAGTTCATTTATTGAACTGTTAACAGTCCAAAGGTCAGAGTTCATTTATTGAAGAGTCCAGCTTCTCCAAGGTGCGGCGGCCAATGGTCTGTTGCCTTCCATTGGGACAGGAGATGGTATTCTGTCTCTGAACGGGTGTTCACTGTAGTTCTCATCTGTGTAATCTGCAAAACACAATACAATACAATACAATACAGTATAGTACAGTACAGTACAGTATAGTATAGTATAGTACAGTACAATGCAATGCAATGCAATGCAATGCATGCAATGCAATACAATACAATATAATACAGTACAGTACAGTACAATGCAATGCAATGCAATGCAATACAATACAATATAATATAATACAATACAAAGCAAAGCAATCCAATACAATACAAAGCAAAGCAATCCAATACAATGCAAAGCAAAGCAACGCAACACAACACAATGCAATACAACACAACACAACGCAATGCAATGCAATGCAATACAATACAATACATACAATACAATACAATACAATACAATACATACAATACAACACAATACAATGCAATACAGTTCAGTTCAGTTCATATTGCTATACATGTATTATAGCCCAGCAGACTACCAGAGCCATATCAGGGCTAACACTACGTGAAAAAAAATCGACGACCCGTTATGATAAAAGGCAACAGATAAAAACCATGCACACACATGCATTCACACATACACACACACCCACACGCATACACAAATATACACATATGCATATACACACACTCACAGACATATATATATATATATATATATATATATATATATATAAATATATATATATATATGTGATAGGTCGCGTGGTTAAAGGGGGGGGGGTGAGGTGATTATTGATGGTATTGGTGAATCGCAGCGCCAGGTGAGATGGATGAGTGGGTTAAGGGGTTTGGTGATGATTGCTGTGGTGGTCCTTTGAATCCAGAGCAGAAAGGGAAGTCTCTCAATCAAAAGACGAAGTCCTCGTTGTGTTACTTGACTCTTTATTATCTCTTGATGAGGATAGGTAGGGAAGGAAAACAGGGAAAATGGGAAAATAACAATAAGGGAAAAGGACCGTACTGGGATATGGAAGGAGACAAAAGAATACGAAGAAGAAGACAGGAAGGAAGACAGTGCCTGCAAGACACAAAATAGGTTTCATAAATACAATGACAAAGTACACATTTTGTGAAATAACAATGTCAATGTACAAGAGTGAACTACTACATTCTAACAGAAGATGTCTACATTTACAAACAAAAGCGCTAGCATTTGTAAACATGCAACAAATAATTGATAACAAAATGTTGTGTAAAGAACTGCTACATTATACCGAAATATGTGGTGTCGATATTTACACTCTAAAGCACTAGCACTTGTAAACATGGAACAAATAATTGGTGACAAAACATTGAGTAACCCTTTGATAAGCTGAGGGTAAACTACCATACTGCTTGTTCGATAGCCTTAGCATAGAGTAGACTTTCAATAATGTACTGGCAAAATAATACACACACTCACACACACACTCACACACACACACAGGGAAGATAAAGAGGACAATGAACCAGACAAAAATAGCAACATCACACACGATCACACATAGACAATAGGCAGAGAAGGGAAGAGAAGAAAAGAACGGAGCGAGACTATAATTATTCCTAGCAACACTAGTTACCATAAACTTAAATACAAATTAACAAAGTCCTATGGGTGAGACTATATTCCTAGTAACACTAGTTACCATAACCTTTACCATAAATTACCTAAGTCCTATTGGTGAGACTATATTCCTGGTAACACTAGTTACCATAAACCTTACTACAAATTACCTAAATCCTTATGGGTGAAACTATATTCCTAGTAACACTAGTTACCATAACCTTTACCATAAATTACCTAAGTCCTATTGGTGAGACTATATTCCTAGTAACACTAGTTACCATAAATCCTTAATACAAATTAACAAAGTCCTATTGGTGAGACTGTATTCCTAGTAACACTAGTTACCATAAACCTTACTACAAATTACCTAAGTCCTATTGGTGAGACTATATTCCTAGTAACACTAGTTACCATAAATCCTTAATACAAATTAACAAAGTCCTATTGGTGAGACTGTATTCCTAGTAACACTAGTTACCATAAACCTTACTACAAATTACCTAAAGTCCTATTGGTGAGACTATATTCCTGGTAACACTAGTTACCATAAACTTTACTACAAATAACAAGTCCTATTGGTGAGACTATATTCCTGTAACACTATTACCATAAACTTACTACAAATAACAAGTCCTATGGGTGTGACTATATTCCTAGTAGCACTAGTTACCATAAACTTTACTACAAATTACCTAAATCCTTATGGGTGAAACTATTTTGCTAGTAACACTAGTTACCATAAATCTTTAATACAAATTAACAAAGTCCTATGGGTGAGACTATATTCCTAGTAACACTAATTACCGTAAACCTTACTACAAATTACCTTAATCCTTATGGGTGAAACTATATTCCTGGTAACACTAGTTACCATAAACTTTACTACAAATTAACAAAGTCCTATGGGTGAGACTACATTCCTAGTAACACTAATTACCATAAACTTACTACAAATTACCTAAATCCTTATGGGTGAAACTATATTCCTAGTAACAGTAGTTACCATAAACTTTACTACAAATCAACAAAGCCTTATGGGTGAGACTATATTCCTAGTAACACTAGTTACCATAATCCTTACTACAAATTAACAAAGTCCTATGGATGTGACTATATTCCTAGTAGCACTAGTTACCATAAACTTTACTACAAATTAACAAAGTCCTATTGGTGAGACTATATTCCTGGTAACACTAGTTACCATAATCCTTACTACAAATTAACAAAGTCCTATGGATGTGACTATATTCCTAGTAGCACTAGTTACCATAAACTTTACTACAAATTACCTAAATCCTATGGGTGAAACTATTTTGCTAGTAACACTAGTTACCATAAATCTTTAATACAAATTAACAAAGTCCTATGGGTGAGACTATATTCCTAGTAATACTAATTACCGTAAACCTTACTACAAATTACCTAAATCCTTATGGGTGAAACTATATTCCTGGTAACACTAGTTACCATAAACTTTACTACAAATCAACAAAGTTTATGGATGAGACTATATTCCTAGTAACACTAGTTACCATAAACTTTACTACAAATTAACAAAGTCTTATGGGTGAGACTATATTCCTAGTAACACTAGTTACCATAAACTTTACTACAAATTAACAAAGTCCTATGGGTGAGACTATATTCCTAGTAACACTAGTTATCATAAACGTTACTACAAATTACCTAAATCCTTATGGGTGAAACTACATATTCCTAGTAACACTAATTACCATAAACCTTACTACAAATTACCTAAATCCGTATGGGTGAAACTATATTCCTAGTAACAATAATTACCATAAACCTTACTACAAATTACCTAAATCCTTATGGGTGAAACTATATTCCTGGTAACACTAGTTACCATAAACTTTACTACAAATTAACAAAGTCCTATGGGTGAGACTATATTCCTAGTAACACTCATTACCATAAACCTTACTACAAATTACCTAAATCATTATGGGTGAAACTATTTTCCTAGTAACAATAGTTACCATAAACCTTACTACAAATTACCAAAGTCCTATAGGTGAAACTATATTCCTAGTAACACTAGTTACCATAAACTTCACGACAAATTTACAAAGTCTAATACTTACGCTCTTGCCAAAATGTAGGTTTTCCACTTTTGGGAGGTTGTCTGAGAGAGAAAAAAAGCGAACAATGAATTATATAGATTTGTATGTGTGGAGCGGAGGTATGTAAGTATGGAATTATGT
>JAPXFY010000027.1:8677911-8687911 GCA_030674185.1 Monoplex corrugatus | reverse complement strand
CAAACAGATTTTTAATATTGCAAAGAAGGCAGTGGGCAAAATTGTCAGTAATGCTAAGTCCATGTTTCACCTAAATGAGATAGCCGGTGCTCAAACCCAAAAGACCTTGTTTAGGGTGTGTGATAAGCTATTAGGTAGAGATAAAACATCTCCTCTTCCAAATACCTATCCCCTGCATGATTTGCCTACTGTATTCAGAGACTATTTCTCTCAGAAAGTGCAGTCAATCCGCACTGACCTAGATCAAGCTGTTTTACCCCAGATGAAACAAAAGTTTAAAACTCAAGCAGTAAAATCCACTTTCCACCGGTTTCATCCTGTCACTGAATCTGAACTGAAATCCATCATTCAAAAATCAAGACCTACTTCCTGCCCTTTGGATTCCCTGCCAACACCACTTTTTCTTGAGTTTCTCGACGACCTTCTACCTACTCTGACTGAGATTATCAACTCTTCTCTAACATCTGGTTCATTACCATCCCCTCTCAAAACCGCTGTTGTGAAACCCCTTCTTAAAAAGCCTTCTTTGGATCCTGACTCCCTGAGAAACTACAGACCCATCTCTAACCTATCTTTCATTTCTAAAATCTTAGAGAAAATTGTTCTGAAACAGCTTCTTACCTATTTGGATGAAAATAATCTGCTCTGTGCTTCACAGTCTGCCTACCGCCCACATCACAGCACGGAAACTGTTCTACTCAAAATTACCAATGATCTTCTTCTGTCCCTTGACTCTGGAAATGTTTCTGTGCTGACCCTATTAGACCTGTCAGCTGCGTTTGACACTGTTGATCATAACATTCTTCTTAATAGACTCTCCTCTCTGTATGGTATTTCAGGCACCGCTCTTTCTTGGTTTCAGTCGTATCTCACGAACAGGACACAATCAGTCCTTGTCATCAATCATTCCTCCCCACCCACTGATCTCCTTTTCGGTGTTCCACAAGGTTCCGTTCTGGGACCTGTGCTCTTTGCTCTTTACACAAAGCCACTCTCCGATTTGATAAAATCACATTCCATTGAGCATCAATCCTTTGCAGATGACATCCAACTTGAAATTGATTCTCTCCTTCTGATATATACTCTGCTATCCCAGTCTTAGAAGACTGTATCTCAGATATCAAGACCTGGATGCTAGAAAAAAATTAAAGTTAAATGATGACAAAACTGAAGCTCTCTTTTTGTCCTCTCCTTTCAAAACCTCCCCATCTCCCAAACCTACTACCATTACCATTGATCAGACTGAAATTCCTTTCTCCTCCTCAGCTAGGAATCTTGGTTTCTACTTCACTGACAACATGAGTGTTGAACTTCATGTAAACAACACCTGTCGCACTGCTTACATCAATCTCCGCCAAATCAGTTCCTTGCGTCATCTTCTTTCTGTTGATGCTACAAAAACTCTGGTTTCTGCTTTCATTCTCTCAAGACTGGATTATTGCAATTCACTTCTTTCTGGATGTTCAAAAGATCAAATAGATAAACTACAGAAAGTGCAAAATTCTGCAGCTCGGCTTGTTTTTAAATCCCGTAAGCGAGATCATGTCTCTCCTCTGCTAAAACGCCTCCACTGGCTTCCTGTACAAGCTCGTATCGAATTCAAACTTGCGATTCTCTGTCATTCATTTTTCTCTGGAACGTCCCCTTGTTACATTTCTGATCTCCTATCCGTCTACTCACCTTCCAGAAATCTTCGCTCCTCTTCTGACTTAAGACTACTGTGCATTCCCAGAGTAAGAACTAAAACCTTCGGTCACTGCACCTTTTCATATTCAGCACCAACTTTTTGGAATTCTCTGCCCCGTGAAATTCGCTACATTGAATCTATTACTTCTTTCAAGACTGCCCTCAAAACTTTCCAATTTAAATCCTATTTTCTCGACTAGGTAGTAACTGTGTGGACACTCTTTGTTCTCGTGCGCACGCGCGCGCGCGCGCGTGTGTGTGTGTGTGTGTGTGGGTCCGTGTGTGTGTGTGTGTGTGTGCGTGTCTGTGTGTGTGTGTGTGTGTGTGTGTGTGTGTGTGTGTGTGTGTGTGTGTGTGCCTGCGTGTCTGTGTGTGTGTGATGTTATTAGTGTGCAGCGTCACGAGCTCCGGCCCCGTACTGGAGGTTTGCGCTTATAAATGTTCATTATTATTATTATTATTATAGACAGACAGATAGATAGATAGATAGATAGATAGATAGACAGATAGACAGATAGACACATAGATACAGAGATATATAGATACATAGATACATAGACGCATAGATACATAGACACATAGATACATAGACACATAGATACATAGATACATAGACACATAGATACATAGACACATAGATACATAGATACATAGATACATAGACACATAGATACATAGAGACATAGATACATAGATAGATAGATAGATACATAGAAACATAGACACATAGATACATAGATACATAGATACATAGATACATGCATACATACATACATAGACACATAGATACATAGATACATACATACATAGACACATAGATACATAGACACATAGATACATAGATACATAGATACATAGACACATAATACATAGACACATAGATACATAGACACATAGATACAGAGATACATAGATACATAGACACAGAGATACATAGATACATAGACACATAGATACATAGACACATAGATACATAGACACATAGATACATAGACACAGAGATACATAGATACATAGATACATACATATATAGACACATATATACATAGATAGATAGATACATAGATACATAGATACATAGATACATAGACACATAGATACATAGATATATAGACACATAGATACATAGATACATAGACACATAGATACATAGATATATAGACACATAGATACATAGATATATAGACACATAGATACATAAATACATAGACACATAGACACATAGATATATAGACACATAGATAATAGAACATAGACAATAGATAATAGAACATAGATAAAAATACATAAACATACATAGATACATAGATACATAGATAAATAGATAGATAGATAACATAGACACATAGATACATAGATACATAGTACATAGAAATAGATACATAGAACATAGATAAAGACACATAGAACATAGATACATAGACATAGATACATAGATACATAGTAATATACATAGAAATAAATAGACACATAGACATAGATACATAGACATAGATACATAGAACATAGATACATAGACATAGATACATAGAACACAATAGATACATAAAATACATAGACAATAGTACATAACAATAGATACATAGACACATAGATACATAGATACATAGATACATAGAACATAGATACATAGACAATAGATACATAGAAATACATAGACACATAGATAATAGACACATAGTACATAGAACATAGATACATAGACATAATAGATACATAGACAAATAGACACATGAGATAATAGATAATAGAAATACATAAACATAGATACATAAACATAGAACATAGACAATAGATAATAGATACATAGATACATAGACACTAGATCATAGATACATAGACAATAGACACATAGAACATAGATAATAGAACATAATAAAGACACATAGAATACATAGAAATACATAGTAACATAGATCATAGATAATAGATAATAGATAAACGATACATAACAATAGATACATAGAACATAAAATAATATAACAATAGAACATAGACACAAGATACATATACATAGATCATAGACACATAGATACAAACATAGTACATAGAACAGATACTGACAAGATACATAGATATAGTAATAGAACAGATACATGATACAAGACACTAGATACATAGAATAGATACATGATACATAGAACATAGATACATAGAACATGATCATAGATAATAGAACATAGACAATAGACATAGATCATAGCAAATAGATAATAGACAAGATAATAGAAATAGAAATAGACATGATACAAAAAAGACAATACATGACATAGATACATAGAACATAGATACATATAGAACACATAGACACATAGACACATAGATATAGATAGATACAAGACACATAGATACATAGACACATAGAATAATAGATAGAATAGACACATAGATACATAGATACATAGAACATAGATATGACACTAGATATAGATAATAGACAATAGAACATAATAATAGAACATAGATACATAGATAATATAGACACATAATATAATAATAGATACATAGAACATAGATACATAGACACATAGATACATAGAACATAGATAAAATAGATAATAGATACATAGACACATAGATACATAGAACATAGAACATAGATACATAGACATAGATACATAGAACATAGACACATAGATACAGATACATACACATAACATACATAGATAATAGACATAGATACATAGATACATAGACACATAGATACATAGAAATAGAACATAGATACAATAAATACATAGATACATAGATACATAGACAAAAGATAGATACATAGTAACATAGACACATAGATACATAGACATAGAACATAGATACATAGACACATAGATACTAGATACATAGAACATAGATACATAGATACATAGATACATAGACACATTAATAGATACATAGATACATAGAACATAGACACATAGACACATAGACACATAGATACATGCATAGACACATAGATACATAGATACATAGATAATAAGCATAGATACATAGATACATAGATAACATAGATAACATAGATACATAGACACATAGATACATAAGACACATAGATACATAGACACATAGATACATAGATACATAGACACATAGATACATAGATACATAGATACATACATAATAGACACATAGATACATAGATACTAGACATAGAAGTAATAGACATAGACACATAGATACATAGAACATAAACATAGATACATAGACACATAGATACATAGACACATAGATACATATAGTACAATACATAGATACATAGACACATAGATACATAGATACATAGACACATAGATACATAGACACATAGACTAATAGATACATAGTAGATACATAGATACATAGACACATGATACATAGAACTAATACATAGATACATAGATACATAGACACATAGATACATAGATACATAGAACATAATGACACATAGATACATAGACACATAGATACATAGAACATATAGATACATAGATACATAGACACATAGAACATGAATAGATACATAGATAGACATAGATACATAGATACATAGACACATAGAAATAGACACATACATAGTATAGACATAGATACATAGATACATAGTACATACATAGACACATAGATAACATAGACACATAGATACATAGATACATAGAACATAGATACATAATAGAACATGACATGAACATAGAACATAGTACATGAACATAGACACATAGATACATAGACACATAGACATACATAGATACATAGATAATCACATAGATACATAGACACATAGATACATAGATACATAGACTACATAGAAATAGAACATAGATACATAGATACATAGACACATAGATACATAGATACATAGACACATAGATACATAGATACATACATAGGCACATAGATACATAGACACATAGACACATAGATAGATAGACACCTAGATACATAGATACATAGACACATAGATACATAGATACAACACCACACAGACCACAAAAGAGCTATTAGGAAAACAACAGCTTGTAGACTGTCGTCACTGACCACAATTTCTACTTACTGGACAAAGTAAAATAACTGGACCATGGACGCATAGACTTCAGCGTGAAGGTAAGGGAATCCCCGTTACCAATATCGCTGTCCAGACAATACCCGTTCACGCTCAGCCCAGACTGTTCCATCTGAGAGATCAGTCTGGTCTCCTGGCCTGCTTTGCAGTCATTGAAAAAAATAATGAAAAAAATGTAACAATAAAGAGAAGACGAATGAAGAAATTAGAAGGACGAAAAGAACGATAGACAGACAGACAAAAAAGGAAGGAAGAATGAAGAGATCAGAAGGACGAAAAGAACGATAGACAGACAGACAAAAAAGGAAGGAAGAATGAAGAGATCAGAAGTACGAAAAGAACGATAGACAGACAGACAAAAAAGGAAGGAAGAATGAAGAGATCAGAAGGACGAAAAGAATGGATAGACAGACAGACAAAAAAGGAAGGAAGAATGAAGAGATCAGAAGGACGAAAAGAATGGATAGACAGACAGACAAAAAAGGAAGGAAGAATGAAGAGATCAGAAGGACGAAAAGAATGGATAGACAGACAGACAAAAAAGGAAGGAAGAATGAAGAGATCAGAAGGACGAAAAGAATGGATAGACAGACAGACAAAAAAGGAAGGAAGAATGAAGAGATCAGAAGGACGAAAAGAACGATAGACAGACAGACAAAAAAGGAAGGAAGAATGAAGAGATCAGAAGGACGAAAAGAACGATAGACAGACAGACAAAAAAGGAAGGAAGAATGAAGAGATCAGAAGGACAAAAAGAACGATAGACAGACAGACAAAAAAGGAAGAAGAATGAAGAGATCAGAAGGACGAAAGAACGATAGACAGACAGACAAAAAAGGAAGGAAGAATGAAGAGATCAGAAGGACGAAAAGAACGATAGACAGACAGACAAAAAGGAAGGAAGAATGAAGAGATCAGAAGGACGAAAAGAACGATAGACAGACAGACAAAAAAGGAAGGAAGAATGAAGAGATCAGAAGGACAAAAAAAATGGGTAGACAGATACATAATAAAGGAAGGAAGGGTGAAAAGGTCAGAAGGACGAAAAGAACGATAGACAGACAATAAATGAACGTAGAATGAAAAGAGTAACAGGGCGAAAATAGTGATAGACAGACAGACAGACATGCAAAAATAAAGAAAGAAATGATAGAAAGAAAGACAAAATGAAAAATATTAAATTGAAAGAGAAAAAAGGAAGGAATGGACCAGAAAAGAAAGAAAAACAGACAGAAAGGACGAAAAGACAGAAAGGAGTACAGAAATAATTTTGAAAATATGTCTAGAAGAAAATACAAAGAAAGGAAAAAAAAAAAAAAGGAGAAAGAAAGAAAGAAAGAAAGAACAGAAAAAGAAAGAAATGCAAAGAGAATGAAAAAAATATAAGAAAGAAGGGATATGATAGAAAGACAGACAGACAGACAGACAGAAAGAAACATTAGAAAGAAAGACAGAATGAAAAATATTAAATGGAAAAGAAAACAAAGGAAGGAACGTTCCGGAAAAGGAAAGAAAGACGGACAGAAAGGAAGAAAAGACAGAAAGAAGCACAAACAGAATTTCAAAAATATGTTGAAAAGAAAACATAAAGACAGAAATAAAGAAAAAAAAGAAGAAAGAAAAAAGAACATAAAAAGAAAAACTTAGACTGCATCTAAGCTTGTGACATCTCTCATTTGTGGCCCGTTTAAACAAAATGAGTCCTAAGGTGGAAATAACAGATTTTAGGATATTCTAATTTTCAAAATGTCCAGATTATTAACTTTCTTTTCATATGAAATTTATTATTCTACTCCTAAAAATAAGGAAGTTATGGGTGTTTGAAGTGTGTAACATAGCAAACAGCCATTTTGAGAAAATAAAGTTTTAAAATTTTCACCACTTCAGTGAAGTTTTACCTTAGCAACAGGTATTTGTACTTCACCAATCTTTACCAAATGTTGTACCATGGTAAAACACATCATGCCACAATAGCACACAAAAATCGGTGTGAAAATCTACTGTAATTGTCTTGTTATTTAAGATTATATATCCCTTTTTCTGACACAAAAGGCATGCCGTTATCTGGTTAAAACGCATTTTAAATACATTTTCCAATTGAATTATAAAGTGCTGAGTGCATGTACACGTAATTTAAAGATTAAATATTCCATTTTTGACGAAAAGTGAAAATTGACAAAATCGACCCATCACACCTTTTCCGGGCCTCTGCGCGTTTCGCTGCCTGCGTGTTAGGACTCATTTCGTGAAAACGGGTCATATTTTGTCTGATTACTGTAACACTCTCCTTTCTGGATCACCAGCTTCTCTCCTCTGTCTACAACCCATACAAAATCAAGTTGCTCGTCTTGTCCTCAGAAAGAAAAAGAGTTTGATCATGTCAGCCCCTCTTCCGTTTTGTATTCTAGTTGCCGTCAAATCTTTTTCCAGTCCGGCGAGGTGGTTCAGACATGCGAGCAGTTCAGTTACCTCGGAATTGACACCTCGTCTCCAACTTCAGTGGTAGACGAACGATTCACCAAAGCATGGGCAGCGATGAACAAATTGAAGCCGATTTTCAGCTCGAAGGCCGATGACCAAATCAAGATTAGACTTTTCAAGGCAGCAGTAGAGAGCATCGTATGCTACGGTCTCGAGTCCATACCTCTGACCGAAACTCTCTCGAAGTTGATCGACTCTTCTCATCGGCGTATGATCCGCTCGGCACTCGGCATCTACTGGCCAGAGAAAATCTCCACCAAGGCGCTCTACTCTCGGACTAAGCTCTCACCCTTGAGCAAGACGCTTCGAAGACGCCGACTGAGACTGATCGGGCACAGCCTTCGAATACAGACAAGGTGTCCCACTCCCCTGGGTGACATATTGTCTGCCAACCTCAGCGACCGTGTCAACCTTCGATGTGGACAAGGCAGAACCCTGACTCTGAAGGCTGATGTTACGAATGATCTTGACCTCCTCGGCGTTTCCCCAGCAATTGTCATGAACATGAACAGCATCCAATTTTCACAGTTGATTGGTTCGCTCTAATTTGTGAGCGTTAAATATAGATATATGTTTAGAACAGAACTGAACATAAGCTGGATACCTTGTGTTACAAATCTATTCCCAAGTCTCTTCATCATATCTTTGTGACAACATCAATATCTACACGCCAACTCGCACCTTGCGCTCAGCTTCAGATACTCTGTCACTTCAGGTTCCTAGATTTGAACTGTCAACCCTTCAGGTTCCTAGATTTGAACTGTCAACCCTTCATGTTCCTAATTTGAACTGTCAACCCTTCAAGTTCCTAGATTTGAACTGTCAACCCTTCAGGTTCCTAGATTTGAACTGTCAACCCTTCAGGTTCCTAGATTTGAACTATCAACCCTTCAGGTTCCTAGATTTGAACTGTCAACCCTTCAAGTTCCTAGATTTGAACTATCAACCCTTCAAGTTCCTAGATTTGAGCTATCAACCCTTCAGATTCCTAGATTTGAACTGTCAACCCTTCAAGTTCCTAGATTTGAACTGTCAACCCTTCAAGTTCCTAGATTTGAACTGTCAACCCTTCAAGTTCCTAGATTTGAACTGTCAACCCTTCAAGTTCCTAGATTTGAACTGTCAACCCTTCAAGTTCCTAGATTTGAACTGTCAACCCTTCAAGTTCCTAGATTTGAACGGTCAACCCTTCAGGTTCCTAGATTTGAACTGTCAACCCTTCAAGTTCCTAGATTTGAACTATCAACCCTTCAAGTTCCTAGATTTGAAACTATCAACCCTTCAAGTTCAATTAGCCCCTAGTCTAGATTTGAACTATCAACCCTTCAAGTTCCTAGATTTGAACTGTCAACCCTTCAAGTTCCTAGATTTGAACTGTCAACCCTTCAAGTTCCTAGATTTGAACGGTCAACCCTTCAAGTTCCTAGATTTGAACTGTCAACCCTTCAAGTTCCTAGATTTGAACTGTCAACCCTTCAAGTTCCTAGATTTGAACTGTCAACCCTTCAAGTTCCTAGATTTGAACTGTCAACCCTTCAAGTTCCTAGATTTGAACTTCAACCCTTCAGGTTCCTAGATTTGAACTATCAACTTTCGGCCAGCATTCTTTTTGCTGCTTCGGGACCATCTGCCTGGGATAAACTTTCATTCTCCCTTCATTTATCACCTGCCCTTTCCGTTTTTTAATCCAATTCAATTTAAAAACTCACCTTCCCCTCCCTCCCCCCGACTATTTATTCTGCAACTGCCTCTTTCCATCGATTTGTGTGTGTGTGTGTGTGTGTGTGTGTGTGTGTG